>JALPMF010000022.1:0-88472 GCA_030704555.1 Heliconius charithonia
GTGAGAGAATAGAACACATAATGGTAATAATAATAAAAAGACCAAAAACCTCTAGTTAAAAATAGACAGTGGTAACCCTGCAACATAAAACAGCCGCCGACGTCGGCTGTCACGCTCGCCGGCTACCGTGTCTTCAAAGGCGGCCGACGCCGACGTCTTTAACGTAATTTGCTGTGTCATTCCCACATTGCTTGTTAACTTTTCTATAAATTAGGGTGGGAATAATGAGCTTTTGGACGTTTGGATATTGTTTTAAGCTGTAATTTAACTTTTTTTTTGAGAATTTATTAAATATAAAAATTGTGGATTTGAACTTGTGCCTCTTGGAAGCTGTCGAAGCGCTTTAGATACTGACCTACACGTAAACTACATCACTAATTCCTATATGCTTGTTACAATTTATTAATCACTTTATTAAATATAAATTAGTTAAGCTAGATGCTTTTCTATGGGTGTAGTTGTAGTTATATTGTATTTTGTTAAGTAAAGTGAGAAAATCTTAAAATAGGGTACTTCGGTCTCCATTATTAAAGTATTAAAGAAAGTATTACCATTTTTGGTACAGCATCACATTGGCATCTAATTTTATGTTTATTTACTCAATTAATATAATATTTTTTCGATTAAACTGACTAGTGAGATCACCACGATAGTATCAAAATATGTGCCGTAATATAGACAGAGGGAACGTAGAAACTGAGACATTCCGCTGAATTCTGGCGACATTGCGTGTTGAGTGGCGGAACTCAACGCCGCAAACGTTTCTTACACGTTGTTTATCTTTTATTACCTTTATATTTAACGTATAGTAATCTTTTCCTTTAAACTTAGCTTGTTCAAAGATCACAAGTATAGATAGCGTAGCGCTGATGCTATCATGTTGTGAAGTACAGCAATGTACCTACTTACTGAAGAGAAAATAGCTTTGTTGATAAGAATTCGGATGCAGTACAAAAGAATATTATATGAAACAAGTTTTATATGGTTTATAAGGTTAGGTCGTAGCTTCAATTTTAATTCGGGTGAATAAAATATTTTCATCTTCTCTTTTTGGTAAGAAGACATACGTCATTCTATACAAAATATGTAGAAAATCTAGAATCGTGAAGAACGGAGTGTCTTGACTCTATCTGGACTCCATGTTTTCTCTGTCTATCTTGCTATGTGCATGATGCAGCGTGAAGTCATACATATACTTACAAAATTTCAACAGTCAATTTCCTTTCTTTAAAACCGTATAAAAAAATCAGCTTCACGCTGTATCCCGCACACAGCAGGGCAGGCAGAGGAAACCTAGTGTTAAGACACTCCGTTCCCCACTTTCTGTCGAATTCTGGAGGCATTGCGTGTTGAGTGGCAGAACTAAAACCGTATATATGTATGTATATTTAAAAATGTACATTCAGTGCTATCAGTAGTCTTGGCACAATTACAGCCGATACGCAGTATCGTATTTAGCTAATGCCAGCACGAGATAAGCTTAACATATGCTTGCTGTTCAACAAACCTTTTGTAAGCTTAAAATATTTCTTTGTTTTCTATGAAAATGTTGTTGTTATATAAAAAATATAAAAACTATTGTGTCTAGGTCGTAAGGTGTTACCCTATTTTATTTTATTTTTTCTAATTAGAATGAAAAAATACTTTTATTAAGATTATTATATCTTTTAATGAGAGCCAAACATATAACTATCGCATACGTCGAGATACCTAAATTTAAGATAGTTCTAAGTACACAGAAAATTTATGTGGCATTATAAATTCTCATTACACATAATTTTTTTTTTTGGCTTCACACTGTGTCTCGCACATAGCAGGGGAGGCAGTGTGAATGATGTGTAAAGACTTTATTCCCAATTATCCGCCAAATTCTGGAGTGCATTACCTCGACACCAAATCGAGAAAAAATGAAAATATTACTTATTTCATTTCCTCAAGTGAGAATCGAACCGGCCTCGATACTTACTTACGCCATAATATCACAAAAACTCTATCATAGCACAAATTTATCATACAATCTCAACATAGCACAACCTTATGCATAATACAGGGTATAGGTTTCAGTTCAGCCAAGTAGATGGGTGTTCGTGTCAAGCGAGAGCTATCTACGGAAGTCACACGGTGACTTGCTTTCAGCGATCTCTTAGACCACAGAGTTGCGTTTTTATAGACATTTTTGAATTTTCGAAATAATCAGGAATGCTTTGGAGTTCCGTAACGGTAACTATCAGTTATCGCAAATAAGACAAACAATCAAATTAATTAATCAATAAATAAAATAAAATAACCGTAATCCGAATCCGATAAAAGAATTTCGCATATAGGCCGAGTGTAAATAAGAGTTGTTAGATTTTACCTTTTCATACAGCAGCGCTTTGCTATTAATGTAAAAAAGAAATGAAGTACTAGTAATATACAAAATAAATAAATGAAAAAAAATCATAAAATTTAAGAAGATGCCTAAATATTTACCAAAATTTAACAGTAAGCCGTTGGAGTATCTGGTGGGGCAAAAAGACCCAGTCTTTATTCTTTTTATTTAAGATAATTTTATTTTTTGTCATATCTAAATATTCCAATTCCCTGCTGTTATAGGAACGCGAGGAGCACAATAAAGCCACTAAGTGGTTGTCGGCCGTCGCCAGCTTGAATCGCTTCTGCGATGTATTTGTTGGGGACAGTGGAACTTAAACTTGTACTGTTCAGTTTGAGTGTTGTATTCAATTTAATTGTTTTATCCAATTTCATTTTGATTAAATAAGTTGAGTCATTAATTATATGTAATTTATTAAAAGGTTTTTTTGGTTTTTTCATTCAGTTGTATAACAAATTGTTATATCATAATAAATAAAAATAAATGATTTTCGCTCTATGCAGAAGAGACAGAGTGCTAATATACTCAACTTACCCCATTTTAAGACATTTGATATTTTGAGTGGCAAAACACAATAAAATGCAGTGTTCTGTAGAAACGATAATAATAAGAGCGAGGACTTAAAAATATTTCATCCTCATTACTTCTTTTCCCGCCACTCAACCTGCAACCTGCCTCAAAATTTGTGTAGAAATCAAGAAAGTATCTTAACACCAGAAACCGTCCTACCTTGTTATATGCGGGATACAGCTTGAAACTAAAAAAAAAAGAGTTTAGATTCGTATACAGATTCAGTTTATCCTTATCTGTATTCCTATTTCTTTATGTCCAAAGATACTATTTGACCTAATTTTTTGACATTTGAGAAGCACAGACCTACCGGAACGTCTAGATAGCATGTCGGCAACTGTTTGCTTCGCTCTACATAGAATAATTGTACTATAGCATACGACGACTCAGCTTCTTACTATCTGTGTCACTATTTAGCACTTAGTACTTAACCATTAGATAAATTGCTTGTTAAGTTAATGTTATTATGTATGAAAGGTTATTGTTTAAAATTATTATTTAAGATTTTGGATGCATTTAGAAAATTGATTATATATCTTTACTTGTGTTAGTGAATCTGGCAGACGATTTAACGGAAATTCTCATCTGACCTAGTAGTTATAAGTAAAAGTTTCATGTTTTTATGGTTTATAATTTATCTGCTGGATAACTGTTGCTTATGTGTTTTTTTTATATTTAGTAATGTAAATCAATAGAGACGGTTCCATTTCTTTTCGATTATCGGTACGCTTATACAATATTTAGTTTTTACATGCATATTCACCTGATTAGTTAAATTAAAATAGCTAAGAATCGGTGCCACTATGACAATTAACTTCATGTACTATTAAGGTCGATAGCCTTCCTCGATAAATTACAATCCGTCACGAGTAAAATATTTAAATTCGAAACAATCGTTTCTAAGATTAAGATGTACAAACAAACACTTTATTCAGATTCAGAAAATAATACAAACATACTAAACAGTAACAACTTAATTATGACAAAGTTACTTAACTCGTTCTTTTATAATATTAAATTTAAACTTTTATTCTTAAGCGACGTTTTAATATAAAAACGTAAAAGAAAAAATAAAAAAAGACGTTGATCAATCAAGCAACTTCTATACGTTTAACAAAGCGTTAAATCGCTTCACGCATCGCGAATCATCATGAATACTGTTATTTTTAGGCAAATTAATCTTAAATACTTTTAACTAAAGGAAAGTTAACTCTATTAGGTATATTTTAGGGTTGAAAATTGTTGTTTTGAGTAAGTCTGTCTGTTTGTAAACTAAAAACCGGTTTGAGTGGAGCCATCCATCTCTGACACGTCATTATGCCAGTTGCGAATGATTAAAAGAAATTGATTGTAATTCATAGATAATTTGCATTTCCTCTCGTTCGTGTTGAGATCAAAGGAGTTATGATTTTGCTTAAATATTCGTTAGAGTTGTTTTGGGGTTTTTAGGTAATGGGCCGGAGGTAGCGGGTTCATTTATTTTGTTTTATGTGGCAACTAAAATAGGACAAATCATATTTATTTATTTTTTTTAGTTTTATTCAATACGGTAAAATGGAAATAATTATATAATCATTGTCTGAATGTAAACGTCATATCTGAATCTAAACGCGATGTGTGCGTGATTGATACAGAAAATTGGAAATGAAATGTCTTAGCACTAGGGTCTTTCTATTTTTTCAATGCAGAAAAAAATACAAAGCAGTTTTACTTAATATTTATTATGCACAAAATTATCGAGTCTGATTTTTCAAACTTTATTTTTTATGTTCTGAGTTAGGTTTCTAAAGATATCAAAGGATTTGTAAATTTATCACAAGTATCCATTTATTATACTTCGTACTATTAATACAAAAAAAAAATCAACGACAATAGTACGGCAGCCGTTTGACATCCAAACGTTCACGCAATTAGACTATGCAGTTAACGGCCCATAATATAACATGTTCTTACAAAACCAAGTCATTGTAAGTTTGAGTGGTGAAGGGTTACACGGTGTTTTGACGCGACGTTGAACGCTAATTTGAGCGTTTACCTTTCAAAATATTATATGGGGATACCATGATTTTGTATTATTGGGAATTTATATGTATATTTTATTGTTTTTTATGTTATGTTTTATTTATTAAGTGTAGGTAGAGTAGATGGATAGATCTAGTGCAACCGTTCAAATTTTCTCTCAGCTATTAATATTATTAATTAAAAGAGGCTGTTATAAAGCATTCGCATAGCATCTAACTGTAAACGAGAAAGTTGGGAGTTCGATACCCATTTATGGATATTAATTATTTTTATTTGCTCACTTATGTTAGCAAGACAAGGCGAGAGTCACTGAACAGGCACGAAAAAGGGGCGCAAACTAGTGAACGGAGAGTCTTAACACTACGTTCCTCATATCTACACTGCTATAAGCGAGGTACACATTGTAAAGCTGAATAAAAAAAACAAATCATCCTAAGATTAACAAAAATTATACTAAATCTACTTCCTAGTTGACTTCCAAATAATACAACCCCGTTTTTAAAAGTTATACCATTAAATAAATTGTATATAGCGTTGTAATTGCTTATTATTTGTTGACAGGATTCATTTTGTATGAAGACGGGAGTTTGTGAACTGGTTAACGTATCGTTAGTATCGTGTGATCGAAATATACGGTACTTAGAGGCGTACATTCAGCTTAAAATGATGATGTACTTACGTTCTGTATGGATTTTAAGATGTCAAAAGAAAACGTCCTTCTTCTTCTTCCTTCCTGTTCCCGTTGCAATGTTGAGAAATTTTTTTTATTGCTCCTTTACACACTATACCTATATATCAAATTCATGTTTCTCAGCCCCGTCTTAATAAGCCGCTATCAACTCTGAGATTGATATTGAGATGCCGTATAATTTATAGATTATAGTTTATGTACAAATTGTACTTATGTTTGTGCATTTTCTGTCAGTGGTTCAGTAACGAAAGAGCACGCTGTAACTCACATATAGTATATTAAGTAGGCAGAGGAAACTTAATGTTACAACACTCCATTTCTCACGTTTAACCCAATTGTCGAGACGTGTATTGTGTGTGACGACGAGTGGTGAAGTTCAACGCCACGTTTTGCCTAGCTGAACAACGAAAATTCTTCATTCCCAACGAAATGAAATCTACAACCAACGCGTACATTATAATGACAAAATCTTTCTTTGTATACAAAATTAATCAAAAATATTAACATCTAGTCCATATATACTAATATGTAGTTTATATACATTCTATTAAATCCTATCCTTACGTAATAAGCTCCTACCCTCATTTGCCGCACGCGCTGTTTCAATTTGTTGGTCAGTTGTTTCATTATGAAGCGAATAGCATATTGTATTGCCTGTGGATCCCTAATTGGGTGTACGTAGTGTTATATTATTCTTTATATTGTCTACTGTATATTTTGTTTGTTTGTTTTGGTTTACTTAATTTAATAAGCGCTGTGTGGTGAATGATGATTGAATGGATGATAAGAGCGCAGTTGAGTTCCGCCACTCTATATACAGTATTTCGAATTCTGGCTCAAAAAGGCGTAAGGAGTGCTTTGACACTAAAAGTGTCTTGTCCCTGTCCATCCTGCTATGCGGGTTAAAATGTGACACAATAAAAATTAAATGTTTAATACTTTCTTTTCCTCGTTTTGGTAACGACACAAACAGCGGCGTTGATTTACGCCTCTTAGCACTCAATGCCACCAGAATCCGGCGGAAAATAGGGAAAGGAATGTCTTAATATTAAGTTCCCTCTGTCTACCGTGCTGGATCTGTAACCAGTGAGGCAAGTTTATAGGTAAATATGTATTATAGAGTATAGTACTTACTTTCTTACATATACTTATTTACTTAAGATAGTTAAATTTCAAAATACGTGTTGTTTACTTAATGTATGTAATAAGTAAGTGAGGGCCTCAGCCGCGTTAATTCAGTATGATTGATTGTCTTTCGCCTAATGAGCTCTGGAGCCGTCTTATTGACACTGTACAAGTTATAAGAGTATTTTTTCTGTAAAAAATATAATTTTAGAAAAATTTCATAAATCTTATGAATATAAGATAGTCTATGCTGTTATTTCAAATAATGGTTACGATTCTTAAAACAGACTTAAGGGGAAATTTTTAATAGGTTAGAAGCTAATGTATAGCAACATAAGCGAAATTACTTATATCTTAAATCATACTTCCGGTTTATATATTTATAAATATACCTTAATTTCAAGTCAATTTCTTATTGAGAATCCAGTCAATTCAATCCAGTCAAGTCAAGTCTTAGTCAATTGAAAATCGCTGACATCTACATCTTGCGACCATGACGTTATGAATTATGATCGCTTTTCCTTCACAATAAATGCATAAATAGGAGTGGCTGATGCTTCAATAAATCACTGGCGGCCATCTATCTTCCAGTCAGCGTGGCATGGACTGTAAGGCAAAATGTTATTGTGGATTGAAAACGTGCCACTGTAGTTTGCTATTTAAAACTAATATTAAGGCTGCCATTGTGAAGTGGCATAGTGTTTGACTGTAACTGTGAAGGTTGTGGGTTCGATTCTTACACGGGGGATAATTTTAATTTCCTCGTTTTGGTAATGCGATAATATTTCGAAAATCGGGCGACGTGTGGAATACGAAGTGTCTTTACAGAGTAAAACATGCATGGTCTTCTCCCATATTAGAGATGATAATAATGTATGGTGAAAGCCAATTTATGCAAAAATTGTGTATTAACGGAACTCATCACCGCGCCTTGTATTTTCACTAGATAAAGGAAATAAAAATAAATCATTTTCCCGAATGGGAATTGAACTTGCAACCGTAGCGTTTATCGTCCGTCAGTGTATACATATATAGTTCATTTTTTATTATGTTTACTAAAGTAAAAGAAAGCAATCTATGATCTTTGCAATCGTTTCTTACTATTTTCCTTTTTTATTAAAGTTTCTAAGCTGTCAAGTGTAGAAAATAAATATAATTACATATGTTTCTTCTCTTCATTTGATAAAAATGCCGCCATTCCCACGAACAGGTATATATATGTACGTACAACAAGTTTTTTTTAACAGAACGTTAGTTTCTAATAAATGATTAAGTCTTGAACGTGTTGATTTATTTTCTTTTTTTGTTAATTCCATTTTTATTTCAACATTGCAGAACTTATAAAGGTTTATTTGATACGACTGAAAAAATTAAACGAAAGATAAAGAAAGACAATAAATGTACCTATTTCTTAAATTATAAATTTATTTTACACATTGGAAAGAAACGTATTATTTTGGAAAACTTTCTTGGAAGTAATATGTCACTTTTTGAGAATGGACGTCTGTTCTACTGTCACGAAAAAAGACTGAACGGATGGAAATCAAACTTTATAGCAATAAAGCATAAACAATTGAACATCAAAATAACACGAATGCTATAATTCATGTACCTAAAGATTATGTTTAATTGGACAGGTTTGAACGGACAAGCGGCTTCGTCTGGTCGACCCGTTTTTTATATAGTTTTAATATGTTATATGCCTTAAAAAAATATAAATATAAGTACATTTTATTCTTTCAATGTTCCTTAAATTGAAAATCGAACCTACAACAACGGCCAAACATTTTCCGTCAATACAACTATCGTATCATAATTTAAAAAATCAACCACAAAACTAAGACCACCTTGTCAGCGTTTAAATTAACATGAAAACGTCATACAATGGTAACCCTTCGCCGCCGCATAATAAACTGTTGTAAACGGTCACCCGCTGAGCGCCTTCGGCCCGCCCATTGAAATGACCTGACTTCGCCATAAATATTATGGATATTTATACGGATTACGGTCACAAACAATTCAATTCACGCACAACCAACTAATTGGACATAAATCGTGATAAAAATATTTAATAAACCTCCCGTTCGAATAAAGCTTTCATTTGAATTCGTGTTAAACGATGCATCAATAATGAACCGATACGTCGATTCAACGGACGAAATATGTTTTGTTCTATACCAATTATTTTATTCACAGTCGTTTTTATTTATATGCTGATTTGGTGATTAATTTTTAAGTTCTTTCGTCGAGCGTGTACATATTATTATTTGTTTCGTCGAATTCGTATTCTATTATAAAGAACACGCTGTATTAACTCGTCTTGTAAATACATATAAACAAATAAACCCATATAAATTGTAATGGAGCGTGAAATAAAATATTTGTTCAGAAGTAAACAGGCCAGACGGTTTCCTAGCGTCGGTTACAAGTAAAAAGTCGACTAAAGCACTTTATAATAGAAATGCTAAAGTAACAAAACAGTCGCCATGAATTATTGCCTACATTTTACTTTAAATTGTATGTAAATTTGAGGCCGCAACGACACGTCCACAATAACATAATAATAGTAGATTTGTAAGTCACGTTAGGTTGTTAGTATGTATTTAACCCTTTATCGCGACACGCACGGAGTACGTGAGATCATTACTGGGGTCACGTCGGTGCCTTTTCTCTTTGAATCCTTAGATTTGGAGTTATAATTCTATACCGTGACGTGTATTTATTTATTTTTTCTTGTTAAATACCGGTTTTTTGTGTGAGAATAGCTTGATGTTGAATTTTGGGGATTTAAAGTTGACGAAGCAATTTACTAGATACTGGTTTGGGATTAACATAAAAATGGGTTATTTTAATTTGTTATCATAATAAGGTGATTAATTGAAGATAAGTATGACTTTAATTTAAATAATACCAAGCTTTTATTAGAATATTTTTCTATTAGATTTTATAACTAGTGATAAATCACTCTGTTCTCAATTTTAAGCTCCCCTTAACGGCTTACTTTGTCTTCCATATTACTAGCGATCCAAAGTGGCTTCGCCCGCTCAAAATTAATATTTTGAAGTATAAATTAAACAAAATCTCTACATAACTTGTGATCTATGTGTTTTTCTAATATAAGTTGTATAACCGAGAAATTTATTTTAAATCGATTGAATAGTTTTTGTGTTAAAGTAGTACAAACCTACATCACAAGCTTTTACATTTATAATATGAGCAGGAATAAGAATGATGAGATGAAGTAAAGACATCAAGAAGAGTATTATTATCGCGTTGAGTTCCGCCCTTCAACACGGATCAACCCGAAATTTGATGGCGAACGGAATGTCTTTACACTAGCCTCTCACGATAGTATCTTCAGCGTTGAGCTATATAAAGAAAATAATTAAATATCCTCATATGTATACAGGACATAGTCAAATTTACTACTAAATTGGAATTTAAAGTCAAACCATATTACGTCCACCAAAGCTCCACGCCCACTCATAACGGCGTCGGGAACAATCGCCCGAGGCACGGAAATTGCTTCTCTGTTCACTACAAATACTAAAAATTATACACCCTGTATAGACCTCCCTCTGGCCTAAGGCGTTTTGTGTAGCCGCCAGCGCACGAGTAATTCAATTTTTAAACTGTTATGAAAATCGTGAGTTCGTTTCTATATGAAGAGGAGGGTGTTTCAGAAAAATTGCTTGATGAAAATATTTTTTAAGCGTTCCTGGCGCAGTAGACATGATGCAAAACGCGGCGTTGAGTTTCGTCACCTAAAGTACAATTTGGAGTATCCTAACACAAGGTTCACTTGCCAACATAATAGTATTTACTCACGTCTCTAGTTTTCTTCATTGAGGAATCAGAAATTCCTTATGTAAGGTAAAAAATATTAGGTAGATTACTTTTCTTTAATAATTGGTCAATATATTGTAGAGACTTGTCATATATTGTCCCTGAGAACTAGATTATAAATATCGATATTTATAGCTTTCCAAAAATTATTGTGTAATTTGCCTTTGCCTGTAAATGTCAAGCAAATTCAAGATTTTAAATCAACTCAGTAGTTCGAGAGATTAGCGCGTGCAAACAAGCAGTTTATTATATTAGCAGGTTAAAGGTGTAATATTTACAAAATAATTTTCATTATTTTAACCAGGTGAGACAAATAATGACAGACAGCAAATTCTGATTTTGAATATGAAATATAATTTTTCGGCTTAAAATTAAATTAAAGAACCTACCTTTACAAAACTTTTTACTCGTATATTTTTAAATGTAGACTAAAATAGCGTGAAAAGACAATATACCAATGATTAACACGTTCCGTGAGTTTTTCCTGATCCCGCGGATTAGTTTATCTTAGGTGGTGTGGAAGAAACAGCTTTGCCGTTAAAGTTCACTTTCTTTATCTTACCGTATACTTAGAGTGTTTGCAATAACTTTATTAAGCCATAAGCTGTGAAGGTGCCTTAAAATGAGAAAATTATATACTACTTTATTTAAGGCTATCAAAGCGACGATTGGACGTGACTTACTGAAAAAGATGGATCTAAATACGAATTCCATTTAGGAAAACATTTATCAATAAAATATTAAGTACCTATTCTCAAAAGTAATAATTCAACAACGACAAGGTTAAAATAGAAACTTCGTGTCGCACAATCTAGAGTGATTTTTTATTATTATTTTTTCTTCCTCTCTTACTATGTTTTACAGTATTTAGAATATACAAACATGTTTTTTTAAGTTTTACACTTCCTTGCTAAATGTATCTATACCTATAAAAAGATGAGAGGACACCCAGGGTCAAGATTCTCTATTGGTCAGATCTTCTCTTTTCTCCCTAATTTGTACATTAACTGTTGAGGGACTGTGAATCAGACGGAGACATGCAAGCAAGATGTTGCAAAGTAACACTTACGTTCATACATAAAATATAAAAACAGTTTGTAATTATAAATATTTACAGATAACTAAGGTTTTTACTTTAAGCTTTAGTAAAATAAACAATCTAAGAAACGTTAAAGCAAAATAAACCTAAAATGATATACAAAATCATGAGTATTACAAAGACATTGCCCCTTCCAGCCGGCTTAACATTTCATAATGGTTTATGATCGTGTATTAATTAGAGGTATCTTACGGCTCGTCAGTTTTCATTGCCGCTTTGTGGAGCTTCAAATGTGATCAAAGTAAGCAAGTAAGTACTAAAACTTAAATATAAACTGTAAAGTATATTAGAGAAATATTATTGAGAGGGAGTGGGGACTCTATTTTATCATAGCAGTTCTATTTGTAATATTGTAGTTATTATATATTATACTTTAGTTCCATTTTCATTTTCACATAGGAGGATAGGCGGAGGGATCCTTGGTACCCATTTCTATTAAAACATTCCGATTTCCCACTTACCGTCGAATTGGTGGCATTGCATGTTGGTTTCAAGGCAAAATACAGCGTTGCAGAGCAAAGAAAAGAAATTTAAAAAAATCGTCACCGCGCCACGACTGGCAGCATGGCTTTTTTTATTGTATTGAGCTTTTAAAGAGGAGATAAAACTGTGCTTTTATTTAAAGTGATCAAAATACAAAACACCTAAATATATTAACTTTAAATGTAATTTTATGTAAAATCTATATCTATTTTTTTGGTTGAATGCAATAATGTCAGGAACTTGTGGTGCTATTAAAATATTATTTTTGTGTATGATAATCCATTTATCGAGGAAGGTTACATTATATCACGTAAAACGTTTCAAAATAACACACAGTCCTGTACTTAGGAAGTTATAGCTATGTCCATTGGACTATGCTAGCTTTTACTACCAAGTAAAAGCTAGCATCTATAATTCAGTACAAACATTTTCCCCAAACTTCAATTTCAACTAACTAATGTCGCGTTCAACCACAACCACTTCACCACATAATTTTTCATATTAATAATAAAAAAAATATATTACAAACATTTTTCTTTATGATACTGTTGAATAGAAGATTTTATTTTATAGCACCGTACTGAGTAATTGGTGTAAATATGTCATCGTTCTTTGATTGGGTGCGGGCGAGTTATGAAATGTGAAAATAGATGAAGAAACTTAGGGATGCTCATTTTGAAAGTAAATTAAATAAATTTATCCATGTCCGTACATATTAGAGGTAATGTTAAATCCCTGATTACTGAGATTCTTTCCAGTGATAATCAGTTCTTTGATTACATTATATAAAAAGATGAATATTAGTGGTGAGATCCGCTTATGCAGGTTCGAGTCCTAATTCTTTGAAAAACTATTGTATCTACATGAATCCCTTTGTTTTTGACTTTTTTAAGTTTAGATTGTTAAAGAAAGCCACGAATAATTCTTGGTATATTTGAAAATTAAACAATTTCGTTATGAAGAAATGAAGTAATAAGAAATTTGGACATAAAAAATACAAGCTTTTTCTAGCCTCACTATAAGCTGAGCGAGGAAACGAAAATAATCCATTCACTAAATACCACGTACCAGAATCGATCCCACAATCTCCACATTTACAGTGAGACACTATGCGTCAAGACGTCCTCAGCATGTATGCTAAAATTATAATAATATTCATCGTGCACCCCACCGTCCCATCCCTAACCACACCACCTGTCCCCCATAAACCATCCCAGAATAAATATAAAACGACCAAAATAACAATCTCTTTAATCTCCACTAACTCGCTCTAACGGTCGAATTTAATTGACAAATAAAGATTTCGATCTAATATATCATTAGATATATCTCTTGGCTTCATGATGAATTATGTAGTGTGTTGAAATGGTTGTAATGTTTGAAATATCGGTTAAAATGTCAAAGGCCGTTGGTTCAAAGATTGCTTATGACAAACATTTACATGACGCATTTAAAAAAAATATGAAACTATTATGATATGGCAGCCTCTGTATGTAAATTGATCTTTTTTTGTTAACTAAGGTATGATAAGAAAAATAGTCAGTTTCGATCTTAACAAAGTACCAGGCTCCAAGTATACCTATTTCAGCATTGTAGGACAATGGACAGTTTTTTTACTTATGTTTACGCCTACATAATTTGTTGTTGTTTAGGTATACGCATTGATTTTCTATTAAATAAATTATAATAAGCTTGTAATAGATTTTGTATATAATATAATTTTAAATTTCCATTTTTCAGATTTTGTCTTTTATTTGTACTGCAAGGTCTCACTTTTTACCAAATTTCATAATTGTAGATCTTAATTATGCGGCGAATAAAGTTGACAAACTTAAGTACGCGTATGCTTTAATTTTTTATCAAATGAACTATAAATTTGAATTTGTAATATCTTTTTTCATGAAATGTCTATAAATTAACACTTTCCGGATTATATACCAAATTTAATAACTGTAGAATTGCGGAAAGTATCCTATAGCTTATTCATGCAAGTTCCTTGGTTCCTTTTGAGTTACAGAACTCTAATAAGTAGTAGAAAATCAAATTAAATCAATTTCACGCTGTATTTTGCATACAGCATGGTAGGCAGAGTGTACATTACGTTCCCAATTCTCCAAAAAATCTAGAGGCATTGTGTGTTGAGTGGTGAAACTCAACGCCGTGCTTTACCAGAGCAAAATAATAAAAATATATTTTCTGTACCGCATAGTACGTCATAAGCGGCAACGGACATCTAACTCCTCCGATGTTGCATATCGGCATGGCGGTAATCATTAATTGGGTGAACCGCAGGCTTTGCCTTTTCCATAAAGATACACTTAATTTAACATATAGCTACAACTTTCAACACACCCTGTATTTTATGTACTTTCAGATAACATCGAACAATTTTTCATGGTAATTATGAATTTTGGGGAACAACTCAATTTTTATACAGGGGGAGATTATAAATATAAAACATGTTTTAATGTTATGTTAAATAGTTTATAATATTATATTTTATAGTTTTATATTAATATTGTAAAATTAGTACTTTTATTGTGTAAGCGCGATGGTTATGGATTCGATTTCCACCAGGGAATTGTGAAATGTTATTTGTTGGGCTTTATGCTACAGACTTATTCATATTTTACAGGAAAAATTTAGTGATTCGTTATTCAGCTCTTTACTTTATTCATTTTGGATAAAGTTTGCTTATATGTTTAATTCAAATTGTTAATGTATAATACAATAAATAATATGTAAGTATGTATATTAGAACTCTTCAGTAACATAGTCTTTTCGAAGAAGGTATGTATATCCAATTTATGAATTATCGTTGCGAATGGGCGATCGACATGCGAAGAGAACATTGAAAAGTTTGCATAAATAGATTTGTATCGGGCTATCTATTAGAGTGGATTGATGTATGACAGACAAACACGCGAAGGCCTTATAGATTATTCCATGTTTCAAAGAAATTTCATATAAATTTTAAAGACAGCAGGACATAAAATTTCAAACTAATTCGCACCAGTCATCTAATAAGCACAAATAAAAAATCAATTTTAATTTTCTTGTTCTGGTAATAAAATAAAGCGAGGTTTTGAACAAATGATATCTTGAAAGTTGCACGGGAAGTGGAGAACAGAGTGTCTACCAACCCTTTTATATATATTATAAGATAGCTAGCTAGCCTACTATATATTACATACTATATATTAAATATATTATAAGATAACTAGCTAGCTATAGCCTACGGTGGTGGTAGGTAGAGACTAACGATATACCAACATAAACACATATGTTTATATATAGATATAACATATATATAAATAACCGAAGTAATCCAGTCAACACAATGATCCCTGTACGCTAAGTACAATAGTACACAAAAGCCGGAGAGGATAAAATCACCGACTCTCGTAAAACGCGCGCCTTACGACCAATTACTGTGGGAGATAAAGCCTTTCAAAGGCAGCTGCTTAGTTACAATGAATGTAAAGTGAAATAGCTGGAGCTAAGTCTTATAAAGTTGTAAGGAAAAAAAACAAAAAAATTTTTTTAAGGTTTTTTTTTATTTTTTTTCTTATAGAAGAGATAGATGAAAAACAGAACAGATTTTTTATTGACTATTTTAGTTTTATATTGCTTAATATTTTTATTTAATTCATTAAAAAAATCATCTTTATTTTTTATCAAAACTGAAGTTCAATTAAATAAACTACAAGATACAAATTTACCCTAAAATTAAATCAAAACAGAAGTCAATATAGGAAGAACGTCACGCAGCAACATCCTGTCACCATATAAACCCATAAATCAAGTAAACATAGAAAGGAAACCCAAAAAACTGTATCAGTGTGCTATCGAGTGCACTCTACCGTCTCACGGGTCGTAACGTTACAATTTTACGACCACTTTTATTACCAGACGCTTTCGTGCCCGATTACCCTCGAGAGTGAATTTCGCTGTTAGACACCCCCTAACACGATATTATATTCTTCCACTTATCCCATATCTTCGTTTTACCACCTATCCATTGCTTCCTACACTAGATAGAAAATATTCAGAATTTCGGAAAACCAGAATTGGACATGCCGAAAAATGGCCACCACAAACAAAATACGAGGGTTGTCAGCAATTACACTTTAATGTGTGTTTTATTATCACTCTCTAATGTTCTAGGGGGTATTAATTTATCACCCCTGTTTACGTAGGGTTTGACAATTGAAATGAATGTATGGAGAATTCAAAGAGCGAGCGCCCACGATGTCTTGAGCTTCCGTTTCGTTTCTCTACAGGGGTTTCCAGATGGTTGTTAATAGGATAGGGGGTCTGGCTAGATTGGCTCCTACACAATCGTCGGACAGACAAGCGATGGACGTATCAAAGGCCTCGTGAAATGCAGTTGCAGTTTCGATTGTATCGAGACGTTTGCGGCGTGTGTCTGATGTTCGGGTTGATTGGAACATGTCGACGTTGATACGTTGTTTTGGAATGGTGCGCTTCTTCGATAGTTGGATTTATCCAATATTTCCTTTGTAGCTTGTTGCTGGTGGTGGGTTGGTTTGGCTGTGATTGTGAAATTGATTTAATTAATTATTGTTTGTGCTTTGTTGGCTTTGTGTTTGTGTTTAATGTATTATGTTTAATAATATTATGTTATATACGTAGTAAGTAGTTAATAGTTTATCTTAAAGAGCGAAAAAAGGCAAATCTTTATTTAAGCGTAGTGTGTATTTTCTCGTTTTTATTATTCCGTAACCGAAGAGTAAAACAGGGTAGCTCACTGTCCATCTGTCACTAGGTTGTATCTTAAGTACTGTGATATTTTTTTACGGATTATTTCGAGACAAAAAATATTAAAAAGCAGAATTAAATTAACATTGTAGGGAGGCTTCGGTATAAGACTATTTTTCTTACTGGTTTTAGCTCGATATTGATAAAGGCAACAAGCTTGAAATATTTTATTTTTCATAGAATATTTATTAATATATTCGTTTAAAAAAACTAAACAAATATTTAAGGGGTACACATACACAAAAACAGATATTATAGATTTTCATTCAATTTCCGACTCGCACTTGACCGCTTCTTAAATTCATTTTAAGATGTACTTAAAAACATATGCCTTTAATGTAAAAATAATTTCTCTAATATAAAAATAAATTCTCGCTAACCTGAATTCCAGCGTTCCAGTCACTCAAAGCATAAAAGCTTTAAAAACATGCACACATGAGCTGTAAGTGGAGAATCGAGTGACTTATCACTACATTCTCCAATTACCCTACAAAATCGATAAATTGCGTGACGAACAAATGACATACTGTCACCAAATTGTCCAAAACATTCCTATGTTACATGTCAAACAAAGTATTGTACATAGTAATTGTAACGTCAACAACGAATATATCACTATCGTGGGCGGTAAGCCGTCGGTAGCGTAATGGTTGTATGAAATGGGAAGCACGCGATTCATTTGATTTATAAATAATAATGAGGTTGACTGAATATTTTAGTGGAACGCGATAGTTGCGGGTTTAATTCCTACTTGGATATGTGTAATATTTGTTTATTTAATATTTATTAAACTGACTGTACGCATACTGGATGTGGGTTTGATTCTTTTTTTTTGTTTGGTTCGATTTTCTCGCTACTCGGCTATATGCGGCATGTTTTTATACATGTAAATATTCTTTATCTTGACGTGATTGTCTCAATTAATATACCATACGTACAACATTATATATATTTATAAGATAGAGGGAAAGTATTGTTAAGACACTCCCTTTCCCATTCCCCTCAGATTACTGGAAGCATTACGTGCTAGGTAGCAGAAATTGACGCCGCGCTTTGCCTCGGCACCAGAAAAGTATTTCATATTTTCAAATATGAAAAACTTCATTTCCATAAATGGGAATCAAACCCACAACCAGTCGCGTTTACAGTTACAGGGTTGTGTCTAGTAGTACGTAGTTGTGTAGTACTCTAGTATTACCTCTATATATATTTTTCTTTATTTCAAGAGCTTTACTCGTACTTATTATAAAGCGACTTGCATCTCCATATTAAAGTTGAAATATCTTTTGAAACTGTTGTAAAGTACTTGTTGGAAGTTCTCTTTGTTATTCAAAACTTTAAGCTCCGGAGAAAGCTTAAAGCCACTTCTTCTGTTTCTTTATCAAGCGAGCTTTTTTCCAGCAGTCTATTTGATGTTTCATACTAATGGAACATTTTGTATATTTTTCTTTTGTATTTTAAATAATAAAAATGATTTTTGTCGCCGTTGTGGGTAGGCACAAGACTGACTGTAGTCGAGCGTGGCAGTTGTGGGTTCGATTCTCACTCGGGGAATGAAATATTTAATATTTTCATTATCTCGCTCTGGTAACAATTCAAAGCGCGGTGTTGAATTCTGCCACTCAATACTCAATGTCTTAAAATTAGACGAAAAGTGTGTAACAGACAGTGTCTTAATGACAACCGACACTGCGCTTAATACTTGGTTCCCAGGTTGCCTATCCTGTTATGTACGGCGTGAAGCTAAAAAATATTATTTTGTAATTTCTCGGTGCAAAAGAGCAAATTGTCATTAAATAAATATTTTTTATTATTAACCATGTCATAATAAGCTGTTTTATTTCATACATACTTGATTTGACACTTTGGTCATCGCGTAAAGAGATTTGCTGTTCGCAGTTCTTTCAAATGTCGGCGCCTTTGAGTATAGACTGGCGGGGGTAATGGTGTGTAAAAGATTGATAGACTCGACCTTGGGGCTAAGTTGAACACTGATATTTATTTAGTAACTAGTGAACTGAACGCGGCTTCGTCCGCTTGTATGCTTGAAATTTAATTAGCTTCACGCTGTATCCCGCATAGCGGGGTAGACCGAGGGAACCTAGTGTAAAGCCACTCGGTTATCCATTATTCGCTATTGCGTATTAAGTGAAGGAACTCAACGTCGCACTTAATTTTTTTACCAGAGCGAGGAAATTAAAATATTATAAAATCATTAATTTCCTCGAGTGGAAATCGAACCACAAGCGTTCACACAGTCCGCCTCTGTACCTAGGTGTATAGCGAAAATCAACCGTTGCCAAACTGGTAACGTCGTACCGAATGTATTAATTTTATTGTCACATAAATCGCGTCGACGTTTGCCGTTAACAAATTATTTTGTAAGTCATTTGTGTCACTACTGAGATGTTTACAGCATCGAGACGGAGGGAGCGGAGAGTTATTGGAGACGTTAGATGTGTAATATTTTATGTTTTATGTATGGCAGTCGTTTTTGATATGATATGATGATCTAGATGGATCAGTTGCGTTATTTAGCTGGTGGTTAATCTAATAAGAATGTTGTTGAGGCCGTCGTGGCCCGGTGGCACAAGGATGTTACTGTATATATGATAGTTCGGGGTTCCATACTATTCGATGAAATATAATTGGGTGGATGATGACCATTTTTAATTAAATTTTCCGGAGTGGGAATCGAACCAATAACTCATGTTCAAAATACTAACAATTTGCTACTAAAAAGCTCTAACATGTTTAAAATTAAAAGTTAGCTTAGTTAGTTGTATAAAATTTTGAATCTCTAACATATCTTTCCAGGCTTTCACAATCTTGTTCTAAGCTAAAAAAAAAATATTTCCCTGGAACTCAACCCGTAAAAAAATTAATTGTATTCCACCACTGGACAAAGTGCTAAGTTATGAGTGACATTGTCATTCCTGTCGCGTCGGGCGCTGTGACGCGGCGTAATTACTGTGCCTCATTAAAATGTCCGCTTTTTTTTCATTTATCTTGCATCCTTTGCGTGTTTTGGAGTGAATATTTTTGTTTTAGGTTCACGCTGTATCCCGCGTATAGCAAGAAATGCAAATATTAAATAATTCAGTCTTCCGACTGGAAACCAATTCCTAGCATTTACAGTCACACGCTATGTCTTTGATACGCGACGGTAAATATGTCGGAGAGATTAGTGTTACGTCACTCTGTCTTTAACTTTTAGATAGTTTAAAATACATTTGCCGATTAACTTTAACTTAACTAATTAACACTAACCATAGCAAAGAGTATCTTATTTTATCTTTAATATATAAGTGAACTTTCGTTGAGGTTAGTCACTCCGGTTTACATGTTAGTTTGTTTTTGCAGGCAAAGCTTTTGAATGTAAATGTGACAAGACGGTAAAGGGTTCAATTAACGTTAAGTTAGGGAAAGGAGTGTCTTAATATTAGGTTCCTTCTCTCTACTATGCCATATGAGGGATACAGCGTGAAGTTATTATAAAAAAAAAAGTCGTGCCATTCAATACACGTCAGATCACAAACCCAACAGTCGTGAATAAAACCTCGTGTAATAATTAGCCATTTTTGGGTACAATCATCAATTTAAATACCAGCACTCAATAAAATTTAATACCCATTAATTACAGAGACGCCTTAAAAAGCAAGTTTACGCGTTTATCTTTTTTTTTTTACTTCAGATGCCATTCTTCGAAAAGAGAAAGGTAAATGCGGTTAATTATGCCTTTTCTTGTACTATATGAGGTATTTCCTTAAATATTTGCATAAACATAAATTATGCGTGACCGACAGATAAAATTGTGCTATAATGTTGTTAATTTTTAAATTTTGTGTGATATAATATTTTATTTTCGTTTTCTTGTAACAAGAGAAAACGCGGCGTTGAGCAGAAGCAATCGAAACTCAACGCCGCGCTTTTGTTTTGTTGACAGATCGAGGAAATAAAATTAATTTATACCCCTGAATGGAAATTGAACTCACAACCGTCGCTTTTGTAGCCAGATGCTGTGATGCTGCGCCACGACGGCCTCTATTCTATAGTCATGACTACAATAACAAACTTAATGGATGTTACAAAAGTTTGAAAGTCGAGCAAATTGTTTTCGCTTCATAAATCTTCATTCATACGTATTTATTTTTTATTTTATTTTGATATTTTGTTAGCATCGTGGTGTAGTGGAATTGACAGTACACGCGATGATATGGATTTGAGTTCGATCCTTATTTGGAGAAAATGTTATTTTTATGAATTTCCTTTTATCGTTTAGTTACGTCATTATGTGGAGTTATGTTACGCTACTCAATGTATAATCTCTCTGAAATGGACGAAGTATTTTAACGCCAAGTCCTCCTTCGCCTATCCTGCAGCATGTGCAAGATAGTGAAGCTAAAAAAAGTAGGTTTATGCTTTTGCACGCAGGGTAAGAACCGCGCCGCGTTTCTAGAAAGAAAAAAGAATATGCAAGTATGTTTATAAATAATTATTTAAATTTACAACGCAAACACGCTAAAAAAATTGTCTATATGCAAATTTTACCGAGGACATGTTCTCAATTAAAACATCAACACATTTTCACAGGATTTGAATCAGCAATTGCGCACCATACCATAGATAACCACCACAAATCCCAACCCCAAGTAGTAATATCATTATAGAACATCTCATTAATACATATAATATATATTTATCATTATATATATATACTAGCGACCCGCTTGCGGCTTCGCCCGCTTAAACCACAGAATTATTTACTTAACACACTGAATTATGTTCGTGTTTTGATATACTTATAATGTATGTTTGCAATGTAATGAAGATTTTTTATGAGAAAGTTGTTAAAACTTTCGGTCGCATTTTCGTACCTCCCATAAGAATCTTCAATTGAATGTTTGAAATAAAAACACAACTTATCGATACTTACTATATGTGCGTTTCTTCACGATAATCTCAGAAACGGCTTAACCGCTTTAAATATTTTTTTTGTTTGTATTCCGGCAAACTGCCCTTAAATATTAAGTATTAGTTTTATTTTAAGCAGCTTCATGCTAGTCAGAGGGAGGAACCTAGTATTAAGACACTCCGTTCCCCACTTTCTACCGAATTCTGGACGCATTGCGTGTTGAGTGGCAGAACGCAACGCCGTGCTTAACCTCGACCCCAGAGCGAAGAAATGGAAATATAAATTTAAGTAAATATTTCATCTCCTCGTGTGGGGATCGCACTCAGAGAACCAGTCGGTTTTACAGTCACACTTTGTGCCGCTGCGCCACGACCGGCCTCAACTGGACTGGACTTTATTTTAATCGGTTCACATAAAGTTAAAACCAGATCCACGCTTTATCCCGCCCTTAGTAGGGCAACTTAGTATAAGATATTGGGTATAATGTGTGACTGATGTGCGAAATGAAAATATTATTAAATTATAATTTAATCCTGCATGTGTGGATCGGACCCACAACGTCGCGTTACAGTTACAATTGGGTATATAGGGTAAAATAGTTTAAACCCATACCTAAAGAATTTAAGCAAGATACATCAACAGTGCAGACGTAGGTTTTTTTTCTCATTTCACAATGTTTATTCATATCTATATTTCGTATGACGCGGTTACGCATAATAGTACTCAAAATAGTACTCAAATGTTTAGAACTTTAAACTTTGCCGCCAATACCTACGACTCGATTTCGCAATGAGGCGTATGCGGCGGTTTCCCTTTGATAGGTTTATGTGTGCGTGCGTCGTTCTTGACAAATTGTATTTTATTTTACAACGATAATTTTATTATTTATTTAGTTTGAAAAAATAACTTTTTTATTTTCGGGTTTTTAATTTAATATGTAATAGGCTTTTATAGAGTAGTTAAACTGTGGTTTCATTTAACGTGGTCCTAACAAAAAAACTGTATAATTGAGCATATTTAATATTTATAGTGATTTTTTGGAAAATAGATATCAATAGTTATTACAACCACTTGCGAAGAAGCATAGTTTAGGCAATTTTTTATTCTTATACCTTTTGAAAAACTACCAACGTTCTTATAGTTAATATATTATTTTTCCAAATTAAAAAAATTGTCTATGTCATCATAATGGCGGAAAAATATTCAAAATGTATTGTAATACCACATTAGTATCGACAATGTAGTGTTGATAGTAATTGAAAATAGTTATACTACAGGAGGATACCTTCATATGCACTGTTTTAACCTGTTTTATGTATAATATAGAATAATATATTGTATAGAGGAATCACACATTCTTTTTATTCAGTTTAGTAAATACATTTTTTAGAGGTTACTCTGTACTAAAATGGCATGCAACTCTGTTCCCGCATTTACGTTCCTGATATATCGATATAAATAATAGAAATACAAAATATAGGAAGGAAACACAAATGCAACTATATTGCATTTTGTCTTTTTTTCATACTTGAAACGTATTAATAAATTACATATTATGTATTACATACAATTAATTTCTTTTGAATATAACACTAAGTTTAATCAGCTTCACGCTATTTTAACAGATAACATAAGATGACATTAAAACGTATTGACATCACCATCCATCTAAACACAATATAAACTTTTATAAACTATGAACTCACAATCAGAATTTACTTTCTAAATACATATACTTTTTATTCTACACATCGCCATATGAGCTAATCCCGTAAAATATACCTACTTTATTATGTTTGTTAATATCACCAACGTTGACGTTTAAAATAATAATTATGGTAGACTGAACAAATATTGATTATGCTTCTTTTTTTAGCTTCACGCTGTATCCCGCACACAGCAGGGTAGGCATAGGACACCTAGTGCTAAGAAACTCTGTTCCCTACTTTTCTCGGAATTCTGTAGGCATTGCGTGCTGAGTAGTGAAACTCAACGCCGCACTTTACCTCGACACCAGAGCGATGAAATGGAAATATAAATTTACATAAATATTTCGTTTCCTTGCGTGGTCATCGAACCCACAATAGTTACACTTTGTGCCCCTGTGCAACGAACGGCCTCAATTTACTTTCTTCTTTTAAAATGTGGTTAAATGAAATAGTCGTAATTTAATTATGTCGGATTACTATTAACCGACTTCTTAAAAGGGGTCATCAATTGGACTGTATTTTTTATCCTTGTTACCTTAGAACTTTTGATTGTACGAACCGATTTTAATTATTCTTTTTTTATTTGAAAGCTAATGCCTCCCGTGTAGTTTTATTTTAATTTAGTTTATATCCAACAATGGTATCTATGAGAAAATCATATAAATCTCAAATCTACATTAAGTATATGCGCGACAAATGAACGTATAAGTCAATATCAATTCAACCGATTTTAATGATTCTTTTTTTATTAGAAAGGGTACATATAAGGGGTAGTTTGGTGAAAGTTTAGTTAAGTTCAGAGTGTGAAATCCGGTTGAAATTGAAGAAGTCGATTTTTTTTATTAAAAAATATAATTATGTAATTTTTTCTACAAAAAATTCTTTATACTCCATGATAAAAACTATCCTATAAGTGACATTAGGCTTTGAACTATTACCATGCCAAAATTAATTTAATTTCATACAGTAGTTATCGGTATTTTAGGTAATTTATATTTTTCAGTTTTGATTTTTTTTAAAGAAAACTATCATGAAATTCGGAATGAAACCCAAAAAAAATGTACCTTGAGGCCCTAGGCTAACACCATGCAAAAATTCATCAATTTCTGTCAGGTAGTTTTTGCGTCATTGACGCACAAACAAACCGACAGACAGACAGACAGACAGACAGACAGACAGACAGACAGACAGACAGACAGACAGACAAGAATTCTGCTGAGTGGTTTTTTAGGTTCTATAATCGACATATTAACCGACCTAATTTTTATTTTTTTTATATCTTTCATGTACAGAATTGACTTTTCTATCCTTTTATTATATATGGAGATATATATATATATATATATATATATATATATATATATATATATATATATATATATATATATATATATTATAAATTAAATGATATTACTATTCGGAGTATTCAAACAGAATAGTATATGATAAATTATGAAAACCCATCCGCCGGCATTAGTCGCTCAACAGCTGCACATTTGCATAAGCGCGGACCAATTAATACTGACATAATTGTTTTATAGAACTCTGGATTGGAGATTTATTGCTAAAATATGGATTTAGTTCGTCGAGATCTGAATTGATGGGTTGTGGGCTGTGTTTAGTTTGGACGGTGTTGTGGTGGAGATGCGAGGTGTTTTGTTACGGGTTGGTCGTGGATACGTATACGGCTTGAAATAATAATGTATTTCGTAACGTTAGTAAAGGAAATTTCTTAATCTTTACTTCTTTACTTATATTTTTTTCACATTAAATAGTGTACTACTGCTCAATCTCACACGTACTCACGTACTCACGGTTCACATGATTGTAAGTGATCACTGCTATCCACGTCTCTAAACACCAGAGAAGCTACATTTTTTAATTAGATTAAATGGATTGAGCTGATACTGGGGTGCACCAGGCCAGAGATGAGAACAGTTCCTACTCAAACAATACAGGGCCAATCAGTGTTTTGGCGTTCTCACTCTGTTGATGACGCCTTTTCTTTGAGGCCAACTTAGCCTTATTTTGTCAGATGATCGCGATACTGGCAAATATTCGGAGGTGTTCGGAGCGAAAATAAGAAATACATCGAGAACATCAAGAAAGCTAGCATTCTACTTGCATTAATTCTTGAGATGCGTCAGTATGTTAGTTTTACAAGCAGCGCTCCATGCCACACTCGTAGGCATTATTATAATGGTATAATTGAAAAAACTCAACACGCATCCAACACGAACACAAAAATGGTGAAAATATTTCGACGTAGCTTGGCGAGAACGCATGGCTTAGTGGTCAGAGCGCCTGGTCGGTTTCCAGGAAGCGCAGGTTCGAGTACCGCTGCGTTCAAATTTTTATAGGTTTTCTAAATATGTAAAAAATATCGAGTTTTTAAAGTTTTGATTAAGCGTCAAACTAGAGAAAAAATCAATTAAGTAAAATCGATATATGGATGCCATTCCTTCCAAGAACTCACGTGTTACTAATTACTTTTCAATATAAAATTAATTAAGGTCAGCACAATTAACTACTAGTAATTAATAATTTCATATAAGTATATACTTAATTAATAGGTTTTTATTTGACTTGCCTTATTAGCTAGTATGATACCTTTTTTTGTTAATAAAAGAAAAAAAAGTTAAAGTATTACGTAGTGTCACTTATTTGTAATTGTTATTTTCTTAACTTTAGGCTGTATCACATAGTAGAGTAGTCAGAGGGAATATGGAAAACCAGTGTTAAAACACTCCGTTCTACACTTTCACCGTTTTGCCTCATTGCCAGACCGAGGAAATCGACGGTATCGAAAGAAATCAAAATTTTATTTCTACTTGCATGAGGATTTGGATTTCAATATTTTTAATTCTTATTGCAGTCTTCTGACGGTAAGGGTAATGGTTATTGTTTTGATTTCCTTTCAGGAGCATATATTATTTTCATTACCACGCATACGCGTTTAGAACACTCTCAATGTTTTGAAAATTTGGCACAAAGTTGGGAACGGAGTTTCTTAACCCTAGGTTCCCTCTACCTACCTTGTTACGAAGAATAAAAAATAAATCAAAACTGTAACTGCAAAACATAAAAAAATAAATACAGTCATAATAAGCATTTGAAATAGTTTTAATGAATTATCGCCCTAATCCTTATGTATATAAGTATTATTTTTCCGTTAAAACTTTCACATTTTTATTTGGCTACACAGAGCTCAGTACAACTAACAAATGAGACGTAATTAACCGTGCCTGTAAATATTGTCGGTCAGATTTGTCGATTCTGTGACGAGCTTGTGTTGATTGTAAATGGAATGGAGTCGTGCTATATTTTTTTTATTTTGTATAATAAAAGCAATTTTATATTTTTCGATAAATTTTAAGGAAAAAATCTATTATTTTGCTAAATTATTTTCATGTTTCTTTTAAGACATTGCTTGTGAGGAAATCATAAAACTTCATTCCACCATTGGGAATCGAACCTATAGTCGTGTTTACAATAAATCTGTGTCGATGTGATAAGAGACGATGTTCCCTACTTGAAATAGGGAACATCGTGTCTATAGTAGACAAGATACCTATACAGCGAGGGTTCCGCACAACGTTGCATTATACCTAATTAGACTGAAAATAAGTAATAAAACCAATAAATAGTTAGTAGTAATCATATATTTCTTTTAGAAAACGTATAAAAAAATTACGAAGCTGGATTTGAACCAATTTCTCTTGGAAATCATACGGAGATAATAGAGGTGCAGGTTCAAATCCCACTACGCCCGATTTATTATAACGTCAAATGTAGTCATATATTATCTTACAGCATCAGAATAGAGTTAATATATTTTTATATGGCTTTTCTAATTCAATAATGCATTTATTTACGCCTAGTTTACGCCCTCGGCCGTCTCTAATGGTTTTCAAGTATTAACATTGATGTTACCAATGTAGGGGACATAATATTTTTGCAGCTGTCTTGTTTTATGTGGGTATATCTACAGAAAGATAATGTTACAATATAAGTATTTTAAGTTAAATATAAATAGTGTTTTTTGTGCATTTTATTTATTAAGTTTAGCGATACGTCATTGTTGTTTCACTATGTTCACTTATTTCAGTTTCAACTAAGCTAAGAGCTAAGACACTCCTTCACTAAGCATTGCTCAGTTTTGAAGACGAGAGTCGCCTCACGGACTAACTACATCACAAGTAAAACAGAAAAAGTCCTAAAAATATTAATATTTTCACCGAATGGCAGTCAAACCCACAACCGTAACAGATGTTATACCTCTGCACCACGACGGTCCATCAAAAATTTCATACATCATAACTAATATTATTAGTCCATTCTTGTCAACGTCATAGAAATTATCAACACTCCCCTAATTCACAATGCAGTAAACGCCGTCCAACGCCGTACAGACTACGGCGAGGCGTCACGCGTAATCGTACAAATATATCAACCATTATCTCGCACTCGAGAGCAACAGAACAGAACAAAACGGCGACGGCTACAAATGACCGCTATTTTTCTCTCCTACAGCATCCGAAACCGAGGACTCTGTCAATACAAGCGTTTTCGTGTGTTATAAGTTATAGGCGGTAGCGGTTTATAAGCATACTTTTTAAAATATGATTATTGAAAGGTATACATATAGGTATTGGTTAATAAGAAAACTACTTTGGTCGTGCCGAAATTTGAATGAGCACTTTGTTAAAAATAATAATTTAATATTTTTATAGCAAGGTATGCTCAATAAAATTGATTAAAACACATATATATGTTTTTTAATCCGGCCACATCCATATGAATGTGGCCGGATTTTAATAAGCACTTCTTCGACTAATTTTATATTTCATATATAACTTGCCATATATGAGTATACTGACAAAAGACTGACGTTTTCAATTTTGTATAAGGATTATTAGTAAATTTACTTTGTATTACTTACTTAACGACGCTGCGCCGCTGCGTCCGAAACGCAAAAGTGGCTGTGAATTTGATTCTCACTCGATTGCAAGAATTTGATTACTTCTTAATTCTGGTAATGAAACAGAGAACGACGTAGAGTTCCGCAATTCATCACGGGGCAGGGAACGGAGTATCTTAGAACAAGGTTTCCTCTATCTATCCTGATATTAGCGGGATGCAACGGGAAGCTAAAAAGAAAAGTAAAAAAGCTTATACCTTGTGCCTTCCCCATCCCCAGCCTCAACTGCCACCCCTAACCACTGTTATATTTTATTTGCCTCATAAATTACCTTTTATTACACATATTTTGCTGCGTTATAATAACTAATGTAGCGACTCTCAAATAGCATGTAACGCTACGTTATGCGTTTTTCCCTTTATTTATTAGTTTTTTATTGTAGAAACACCCTATATATGAATTACTTGGTGACATTAACAATCGTACGGCAAACAATTGGGATATATGTTTTGTGTGTTTGTTTTCTTATTTTTGTTTTTTCCAAGATTCTTTTATACTTTGGAGAGTAGATAGAACTTTGCTATTTTGTTGTATGTGAAAATCTTTACTAGAATACAGATATAATCCTAGAATAATATGCAAGGTTATTGAAATATAAAAACATTCTTTTTTCAATAGACAAGACGGCAAGACTTTCTACTGCCTGTGGTCTGAAACCTTTAAAGTCTTAAACTCGCCACAACAGAGCAAGATAGACAGAGGGAACCTGGAAACCTAATTTTAAAACATTCCATTTTCTTATAATACTATCGCAAATATTACCATTCCCCACTTTAAGGCACATTCTGCAGGAGTTTCGTATCGTATCGTGTTTCAGAATTCAGCTCTATACTTAGCTTCGTTATCAGAGCAAACAAATGAACATATAAATTTTAAATTTCTTCGAGTAGGAATCAAATCCACAACCTGACGCGTTTAAAATTTTACTTATATTTATCCTATGCTGCACAACACAAGTTACAAAATTATTGATCAGTTCTAAATTCCCTTCAGTAGAATCTAACTTACATGCTCTCTACATGGAACACGATAGCTCCTTTGAGAGTGCATCGCTTTGTGAGAACTCAGGAAATGACATGCCTCGTGTCGATGGTATTGGAAATATTTGCCAATGGTGATAAATACGATGTTCCAGTCAAGATATGTGGATATTTAGTTTGGTGGTAATTGTTGGTTGTAGATTTGATGTCGGTGTGAGGCAATTTTTCTAATATTATAGCTTGTTAGAAAAAATTCCGTGTTGAGTGGCAAAACTCATCGCCTTGTTTCGTTAGTCAGAGCGAAGAGTTGAAAATAATTCAAATATAATAATTAAATGCATGTCACTACCGTCACGTTTATATTCAGACTGCCCGGTAATGCGATAAGCATTCATTTAAAGTATATAAATAAATTATTTATTAAATTATATTTTAATATTTTATTTTAAACAAAAAAAAACTTAAATATTCAAACACACCCGTAACAAATATCTATAACATTACACTATTAAAACAGACAATACATTACAAAAAAAAGGAAACAACGAGCAAACTTGTCGATATAACACATCCGTTTACTTTCGCAATGCAAAAGGGGGGTAGTTTGAAAAATTACGCCGCCCCTTTAGCGAGATGTATGGACGCCGTTACGCTGGCACGCCACACAAATCATTGTAAACGGTCGATGGTGCATCATTTAAATTTATTCTAGACACCTACCTCCTACCCTGGGGTAGGTTTTGATAGATAGCGTTTGGATAACGATGAAATTGGGTTTCTTATTTCATTTTGAATCGAATAGATGATATATATGTATGTATAGCTTTACTAACATTATAAATCTGATGTGTTGGTTTAGTTGTTTGTTGAACGTACTTATTCGAATTGAAAAATATTTTGTGTAGAACGGTCTATTTATCACGCTAATCGTTTCTATGTAGCCAACTCATAGATAACACTCAGTTGTTTTAATTGACCACGCTGAAGAAGCCAAAGGTGAAAACTAGTATATTATATATTATGTAGTTAAGTGATAATTTTGAAATATTAAATTGTATGTGCAATTAATGATTATTGCAAAAATGTCTTCAAAATTTGTTAAGAGGTTTTTTTGTGTACTTTGCAGATTTTTCTTATTATTTTGACGTTAAATATCAATGTGTTCTTGTAATTAGGCCGTATACTAGTATTAACATAACGTTTCTTTAAACTACGAACTATCATAATGATCCACATCTGTGTAATAATAACTGTAATATCATTTAGTAAAATTCATGCGAAACCTTTCACTTAACAGCTTTTAATTATATATTAAAATACTATCCCTATATCACTGCTCTGAAACAAATGCATACATAAAGAATAAACACCCTCTATAACATTAAAAGTGCTATAAATCAAACCTATAATAACGTTAGAATTATAAAAGCTGACGCATAAAGTACGCATAAACATAAATTTGCTAGATTTGTGTGACGTAAATAATGACTGAATGAATGGGTGGAAATAAAAACAGCCGTTTGAGAACGTGTCGAATCGGCCTTTGTGTGGAGTGGCTAGTTGTATGATATTGTGAATGTGGATATGATTAAAAATATACTTATAGATATTATTTATATTTTATTCGTAATGTAAAATTTTAATTTAGCGCGGCGTTGAGTTCTGCCACTCAACACGCAATGCCTCCAAAATTCGGCAGAAAGTGGGGAACGGAGTGTCTTAACACTAGGTTCCCTCTGCCTATCCTGCTGTGTGCGGGATATAGCGTGAAGCTAATTTATTTTATTTTATTTTTATTTTTAAAATTTTAATAATGTTATTTTGACATGATAACGTCTTATAAATCGATGAACGCTGGCTGAATGCATGACAAATTATTACTTTTTGTCACGTTCCGCCTGTGTTAGGCGTGCAAGCGAGAGCGCGGCACATCTTATCCATCTCTTAATAAAAATTTAATTAATAATGTAAATTTATCGTTTAAATTATAATTTTCAATGAACTTCTTTAAATTCTTATTATAATTCAATTTAATTATTAAAGAGTTAGAGAATAAGACAGTATTATAATGATGTACCACATCGTTCTGTTACATATATATTTTTTATAGCATCTTATTTTAAAAGCTTAAAAATCTTTACACTTTTTTCCGCATCCACCATCCACCCACCCACGCCATAGGCAAGGAAATCTAGTGTTAAGACGGTCCGTCTCCTAATTTTCATCTATTTTTCAAAGTATTGCGTGTTGAGTGCCGGAGCTTAAGATACACTGCTACACTGCTTTACACTGCGCACTGCGATACGCAGCTTTACACTGTATCACGTACAGAGCAATGTAGGCAGAGAAAACATAATGTTAAGACACTCCGTTCTCCACTTACCGCCAAATTAACTTTACGTGTTATCTAAATTAAAATAAATATAAAATATTAGACAACTATTCTCAAAAACACTTCAAACTTCAATATCATTAAGCACATCAAACTAATTATTATTAAGCTAAAATCTGTCAGCGTTAATTCGAATATAGTGGCACTGTTGTGAAATGTAGCACTTCTTGTATGGTACGCAACATAAAATATGAAATGGCGTAGTGACGTGATGGATGGGGCGAGTATAATTGGTCGACCCAAGTAATAATGAATTGGACATAATGAAAAATTATTTCGCGTGTGACGATGTGTGTATATTCTGGTAGGAAATAAAAAAATTTTTTTAGGGCATTTGTCATTTGGGCTATTGGAAATAGCACATGAAAGATGTTGAGGCCAGTCGTGTCGTTGTGGCTCAAGCGTGTGACTTGAGGAAATTTATAAAACATTTTAATTTCGCTCTGGTATCGAGGTAAACCGCGGCGTTGAGTTCAGCCGCTCAACATGCAATGCCTTTAGAATTCAGCGAAAAGTGTGGATCGTAGTGCCGAATTTAGTCTATCAATAAGTGGACTATCCAAATAGACAACCTCTTTAGCTTTAAAATATTATAGTTTAAATAAAAAAAAAAATGTGTCATTTTATTTTTGAATAATGTTGGATTTTTGTATATTAATTATTTAATTAATTTATACAAACGTAGTTTTAATTTGCTGTTATTTGTACTTTTTCTATTCACTTCAACTTTCGACTATGTCTCTAATATGAGAGAAAGCTTTTGTCACTCCTTTCTTTACTTTTAATAAAAAAAAAAGTAATTCATATAAAGTATACAATGGTAGGGTGATATGATGGATGAAGCGGGCATAATTGGTCGACCCCAGTAATGAATGGATTATAATGAAAAATTATTTTGCTACTGACAAGTGGTGTATACTCTGTTAAGGGGCTTGGTGTGATGGGAATGTACTGCCATTAGTAACATATACAGCGTGTTTTTGTAATATGACTATTATTTTTTATAATATTGTAACATCTGTGCTAATATTGTAAATTGAAGAATTAATTTGACTGACTGTGCAATGGCGTGTCTTAATCTCAAATATTTATGGTTTGATTTGAAAAAATATTTATGTGTTGCATATGCCATTTATAAAGGAAGACTATAGCTATTCTAGATATAGGCTATATTACATCGTGGTAATCGTTTTTATGTAACATACTGTATTTGCAATCTCGGGTGTTTAGAATGTATCTATTTGGCGCTCCACGGGGGCGAAGTCCCCGGGTAGCAGCTAGCTCTACTAATGCAATAGTCGCCTAAATATTTTTGTGTATGGAATTATATTCCTATTTGCTTTATTTTTTCTTCTGTTTTAGTTGTCTCCTATTAATTTAATATTAATCTGATAGAGTATATTCGCTAATAACTCCATCATTCACTACCCATGGAAAAAATCACGAAAAAACGTTACACAACATCTCATTTTATCAAATATTGATCAAAATAGTTTTAAATTGCCACTCCCACACCTAGAAAATAGATAACCATGCAGAATTGACCATTGCGTATATAAAACTGCTGTCCGATGACAAACTGCTGCTCATAACGACTCGCCCCATCGTATTTTTACGTTTAAATGTACTACACCCTTCCACAGTTATACTCATATCTATGGTAATATAGTAAAATATGGCCGTTTTTAGAATCCATTTGAACGATATAGATGGTTTTATTGAAATGCCGTGTAATGTTATGGAAGTTGGTGAATTTCTAGTTTGTTGGTTTTTTTTATTTTATTTTGAATATTATAGTTCTTTAAGTCTGTTTTTTTAAAGTAAAGTTTTATGAATACAATATTAGAACAGACATGATTAGTAATTTTATATGTATAAAAACACACGCAGCACATTGTCTCTGAGAGACAATGTGCTGCGTAGAGTTCCGCAACTTCATATCCAATGTCTCAAATTCAGAAATTCTTAAATAAATGTTTTAAAACGATTTTTCCTTTGTCGATCCTGCCATACGTGCTAATATAATAATAAGCTTAAAGCTTTGCTTGCACGAGGCCGCCACAATGAAATGGTGGATTACAAATTTTTGCACAACCCACCTATAATTATCGAATGAATGGGATTGATTTTTAAACTAAACACTCCATGAATAAAAACATCTAGAAAAAAGCTTATTTAACATTTTATTTATATATTTTTTTAACAACATATTTAACTTAATATGATAATGGACAATGTCTTATCCCATTAAAAGAAATACATACACAATATCATAAATTGTAACAATACAATATAATTTATTTAACCATTTGTTACGACAATAAATTTGTACGCTCGATTAATTTCAATGGATGTTTTCACCAGCGCATGATATAGGGCTGCCCATCTGTGTTTTGTTGCGAATGTTAGATAATTATACAGGATGATTGAATTGTTAGCCGATGCTGCTGAGGGAGGTATTGTGTTTCAAAGTTTTTTTTAACGAAATATTCTTCTATAGCGACGAATAAAATTATGACATTTATATGTAGAAATCTGAATGATGTGATCTGTGTATACAATTGTGTATACAATAGAAAACAAAAAAAATGGGATACCGAAAAAAGAAAACGGAGATTTACCTTATAGAGTGAAGAAATGTAAAAGAAACGAAGTTGCTATCTACAATTCGTTACTATATTAGTAACGAACACGGTATCATAAAAAAAATCTTTCAATATTTATTGACAAAGTTGCTGAGACGGAATGGTTATGAAAAATACTAAATAGGAAAATTTCAGTTCTGTCTCTGTTGTAAGAGGTAACCTAGTGTTGGAAATATAAATTTGAGTAATATTAACTTAACTTAGCTTCACGCTTTATCCCTAACGGGGTAATCAGAGAGAACGGAGCGGCAAACGTACGGTAAGTACGTGAGTAATATTTATTTACATTCATATTTTTATTTCTTCGCTCTGGTGTCGAGGCGAAGCGCAGTATTGAGTTCCGCCACTCAACACGCAATGCCTCCAGAACTCGGCGGAAAGTGGGGAACAACGGCGTGTCTTGACACTAGGTTCCCTCTACCTAGCCTGCTGTGTGCGCACACACACTTCACAGCGTGAAGCTGCTTTAAATACATCATATAACCGTCCTAGGTTCTTGTAAAGGCCAAAGTGAGTAATTTTGCCCTTTATAAGAATCCAAAATATAATTATATCATATATAAATATTTGAGCAAAATCGTCACACTAACTAATTCTGAAGTTAACACAGTAAAATGTAGAAGGCAAATCTGATTACTTTAAAACATAGCTAACACATATATATCTATATCACTCACACCTACGTGATTTTGACGACTTTTAGAGGAGCACGACGCGTTTATTATATTTGACAGGGTAATTTGGGTACAGAGGCCGCGTCACACCAATCTTATTAGGGATGTAAATGAATATGGAATGAATCCATTATTTCACAAACAAGCCCCTCGACTGGGGTGATAATATTGTAGGGAATAGGCGCTTTAAATTATAAATATGTTGTATAGAGGTGTTATTTTATTTATAATTTAATTTTTAAATTTTAGATACAGGCTGGTGTGGTTATACTAACATTAGCATTATACGGTTTTCTTGATATGGGCTTGATATGCAGGAGAAACCTAGTGTGTGTGAATGTGAACGGAATGTCTTACACTCCGTTCACATTAACGTAAATCCGTTCCCCAATTTCTAACTATTTACTATCATTTACGTAACATTATTCAGCTTCACGATGTATCCCGCACACAGCAAGGTAGGCAGAGATAACCTAGTGTAAAAACACTACATTTCTCATTTTCCGCCGAAGTTTTCGGGGCCTTGCGTGTTTAGTGGCAGAACTAAACGCCGCATTTTTGCCTTGGTGCCAGTGCGAATAAATGAAAAAAAAATACCTCGAGTGACGATCGAATCCACAACCGTCGACATCCACAACGACGTCTACATTATTCGTTGAACATATTTAAAATAATACATGGTACTAACAACTTCATATAATTCCCCACATCAAGTCAAAATGTATTTATAATGCGTTGCCATATTTACGCGTATATTACGCAGGTAATTTATTAGCTTCAAATTGTAGGTGCCATACAAAATGTATGAAAGATATAATTAGGTAGCGACTTCGAATCCTGATTGAGTACTCCACTTAAGTGACAGGTGAAATTATTCATTCCTTTACTGTGGAAGACGTGTTATTACGTGATAATGCAAAAATAATGCGTGAGAACAGTATCAGTAATCACATAAGACTTTTTAAAATTTGAGTAAGATCGACATTTTGGAAGATAATTTAGTTTATAATTTTGACGTATACATATTTTTTCAATTTATGTTTTATTTTATATGACACTGCTCTCTGAAGTAATAAAGTAAATAAGATCTATCATGGCGCAGCGGTGTCGTCTTACTGTAAATGCGACAGTTGTCGATGTAATTATCACAGTAACTAGACAAATCAAGGCAAAGTGTCAAAATCAGGAGGGAAAGGATCTCGACTCTAGGTCGTTGCTAGATCGATCTAGGTCGGTCGTGCTATATATTACAACGTGAATGGAACCTAGTGTTGCGACACTCTGTTCCCCTCTTTCTCTAACAGATTGCCTATCAGAGCGAAAAAATGAAAATAATTTAAAATCATTCTCCCGAGTGGGTATCGAACTCGTAGCTATGCGCTTAAAGCCATACACTGACACACTGCGCAAGTCTACAACAAGAAATGTGCAAGTTAATTTACGGTTGTATTACCAATGTCTACTTAGAACGCCTCGAGCGATGACGCCCGGGTGACGGCAAGTGATTAATTTATTTTGAGGGGTAATATCTAATAAAATATAAATAATATTGTCAAAAGTGACACCCTCGTTGTATAGTCGACACTTGAGACGATAGGTTTCACTTCGAATTTCGCTTGAGGCCATGTTTGTATTTAAAATGCATATTTTATTAACATTTTATATACTTAACAAAAGATACTGTATTATATAGAGAGCAGTAACCCCTAAATATTTTATTCAGTTACTTTTTTTTGCACTTTCATGATTATTTCAGCAGCAGGGTAAACGAAGTGAGTCTAGTGTTAAGACAGTTTCATCCTCATTTTTCGTCTAAATTCTGATATGCTGTGTGTCGTATGACGGAATCTAACGTTGCGTTTTGTCTAGTGACCAGAACCATAGCGGCGAAATAAAAATTATTCACTTACTCAACTAAGCATCGAACCCACGACCATCTCATTTACAGTCAGACGATGTCTCTCTGTCAAAAATTTTATTACTCATTTACTCTTCGTATTCGTATCTGCGACTTTCCCACTATTCTACCGACCAACTGTTAAATTCAATCATCATAGACATTTGTATTTGTAAATAAGATATTTCATCGAACAATTTTTTTTCTAAAACCCAAGTGTCGTGAACAGATTGCTTTATAAATATTTACTATGGAGATAAAAGGCTTTTCAACGCTCGTCTTTGCCTTTGATGTAAGTCTAATTTACTGCTAAGTAAGGTAATTGATTTGTTAAAATACAAATTGGTTTTTACGTGCGTTCGTAATTTTCATATTTACGTTTCCGTTACTTTTTGAGTGGGATTTTTTATTGTTTATTGGAAAAACAATATGATTTTTAATATAATAAGTATAACGTATGATAGGTATTAAATACATATATAAATAAATATTAGTTCTAGCTGAAAAGACGAAAGTTGTAACTTTATTTTCACTCTGATAAAAAGACAATGCGATCGGGGATGAGTTCCGCATCTCAACCTGTCGGTTTTGAAACAGAAGAAGACATTGTCATGTCTCGAAAATTCGGCAGAAAGTGGGGAAGTGATTATATACGGGATACAGTATGCTAAAATAAAAAAACACAACATATAAGCTAAAATAAATAAAAATATAGTAAAAAATTGATTTCAAAACGTACTTTTTAGATGATGAATGCTTATTTATATATATTTTTTTTCATTTCTCAACTACTTACAATTAAATATGCATGAGAGCTGTACCTTTCAATTATTTTAATACAAATATAGCACATGAATTCGTACTTTAGCTATATTAACAAAAAATAAAAAAAAATACCTACAAGCTATCCATAGCACAAGTACATAAGTGTACGACGTAGGTTCCCAGGTTCCTTTTGCCTCCCCTTTTATGTGTGAAATAGAGCGTGAAACTAATAAAAAATATTGTACACATATAAATAAGGAAAGATATCAGAAATTACATACTACAGATGTCAGGAATCTGAACAATGTCCGACGCGTTAACTAGCTCGGGTCACCGCAACCAGCAGATTACTTAGGGGAGGAAACTGTCATAGAACAAAATGTTTAATTAGAATAAGTATCGATCTTAAATAAAACTATTTTAACCGGATTAATCACGGACGTGTGCACGGACGGACTACTGCAAAGTGTTCGAAACGTCGGGTTTCCAAAAATGTAAAAAAAACGAAATATACGCGATTAATCCGGTTAAAATAGTTTTATTTAAAATGTGTAATAATCGTGAAAATCAAAGAACTTATTAAGTATCGATCTCCTACTGATAAAGTAAAAAGATCTCTGATTTTTATACATTGTAAATCAAATTCTTAATAAATAGGTATTTTCGTATAATTTCTGTTATATAGGTTTGAAAACTTGACGTTTCGTACACTAAGTAATAGTCCTTGGTGTCTGCCAGGTTTTTTTTATTCGATTTTCACGATTATTACACATTTTAAATTAAACTATTTTAACTGGATTAATCGCATATATTTTGTATTTTTATACATTTTAAACGTCGGGTTTCCAAAAATGTATAAACATACAAAAGATACGCGATTAGTCCGGTTAAAATATTTTAATTTAAAAAGGTTTTATTTTTATTTAGTTTCTTTGTTTTTATCTGAAAATACAGTCTACTTAAGTTTTACGCTGTATACCGTACATAGTAAGGTAGGCACAAGATACATGGAACATCGTACACTTATGTTAGTGCTCAGACTCTTTGTCTTTATTTAATATACTTCCGTTCGCCACTTTCCACCAAATGAGATTTAATTACATAAATGAGTGACAATCAAGATCTCTCCTATTTTATTCTCTCATTTTCAGGATACAGTATAAACATATTGTATATTTAAAATTAGATAGATTCTCTAACAATTTGCCATTTTAAGCAAAAGTATTTAAATCAAACTCAAGTCACAGATACTAACTTTTTAATTTTCTAACATTTACTGCACAGTATGGTATTCTCTTCCAGTAAATTTAATTTCTATGCCAAGACTGAGGTTAGGGAGGGAATTGTTAATTGATTCGGAGGGAGGTTTAATGGCCGGTGTCGTGGTACTCCTTAATAGCAGCTGTCTTGAATACTCTCCTGTAGGATACAGGCGTCACTTGATTGAAAATAAATGAAATTAATGAAAAATACTTTTTTTCAGTTTGATATTTAATCATGCATATAGCAGAGTATGGAATCTAGTGTAAAGACACTCCGTCTCTCATGCGTCGCTCAATTTTCGATTTCACATTTTTTCACAACATTTTATGTTGAGTAGCGGAGTTCAATGATGTGCTTTGCTAAAACCAGGATATTAAATTTATTTAACTATAAAATTAGTTTTTCCGTATAAATTTTATGATTAGAAATCAAACTCACAACCATTGAGTTTACATTCAATCGTTGTGCCGCTGCGCCACTACGCCCCTTCTATTTTCCACATAGAAAAATAAAGGCCAGAACCGCTCATCCTAATGGACTTACAGAAGATTTACTGTTTTAATAGTTGGCAATATGGCAATGGTCAGAGATTTATCAGACAACTAAATTAAAGGATTTGCGTGTTATAGAAGCGGTCACAGTGGGGATTGACTTCATTGTACCTAACTAAATTTACCGTTGCCTACGGTAATACCTTTGTTGAGAGACAATTTTCATTTTGTAGGCTATTTTCATATTGTTATTATTAAATAAATGCGATGCTTGTTAGTTGGTTCTTTATTTCTAGGGAGAAATATGTAAATTCTGTTATTTTTTTACTTTAATAAGAAAAAAGTTAGCATTGATTTATACGTCAAATTATGTCTAGGAATTAGTTCTAGAGTAGCAGCCACAGAATGTACGACGACGTTCAGCAGGCAAACCAAGGGGGCTTGTCATTCTAATGAAGGTCGGTAACAGCTGGATATGGAAAGTATAGGATCGATCATCTTGGGAATCCTCGGGGGTCTCCTATGTCCAGTGGGCGTAAAAAAGAGTGAGATGATGATGACTGACTGAAAATGAAAATAATTATTTTTTCGAATGGGCATCGAATCCACAACCGCATTTACAGACGTTGTCCAACGGCGCTATAATGTTTGCTTTGATTTTATCACATATATTTAATAGGTTAGGCAGAGGGAACCTGGTAACCTACCACAAACACACCGTTACACACCGTTTCCATTAAGTAATCTCTGTTTTCCATTTTACTATATAAATAATAAGTGAAAATCTCATATAAAACAGCTGACATGCCCAAATCCCCGAGCACCGATAACAATCGAGTAAAGGTAAAAGTTTCAAACGGCCAAGTTCTCGATCCCGACGAGATCTATCTAATGCCGTCCCTTGTTATTTAGTCCTGTGATTTTGTGAAAATGTAACGTAAATTGCGGGGCTATAATGTCATGGTTCAGTTTTATATTACTTGAATCAGCTTCACGCTGTATCCCGCACACAGCAGGGTACACAGAGGGAACCTAGTGTAAAGACACTCTGTTCTCCAATTACACAATACTTTTATATTGTAATCAATTATGAAATAAAATTTTGCATTTAACATATTAGAGTCCACATAAAATTACGGGCGGCGACTAGTTTTATAAATTTGCTATTTCATAAGACCTTTCCACCTTTCTCGAGACTAGGTACGAACGAGGTTAGTAAAAATGTCCGCGCGAATTGTCGTTTCTATGTTAATTTTATAGAGCATCCCTTTAATCCCGCTGTTTCCAACGAGCGTGTTAAGCTTGTCGTTTTAGGGCTGTCACAATGGGATTTATAATAGAATTGTTTGTTTTTTCTTATACAGCTTAAGGGAAGCTAGTGTTAAAACATTCTATTCCTTGTTTTCTTCACAATTTTCGAGATATTGCGTGTCGAGTGGTAGAATTCAACATCGCTATTTGTTTACCAGAATGGAGAAATGAAAATAGTTAAAAATATAATAATTTCCACCGGTGGGGTTTGAACCCACAACTATGGCATTTACAGTTTCCAAATCGCTTTTATTGCTATTTTTGAGCTAGTTGGGACCGAATGGAGAACGTAGTCTTAACAATAGGTTCCCAGGTTCCTTCTTCCTACACTGCTACAAGCAGGATACAGCGTGAAACTAAACAAAATACTGCAATACTTGCACCCCTATAAAGAAAACACCTATAAAGATTCGCTGATAGTTTGGCAAATGCAAGCAAGCGTATGCAGAAGTTAGAAACAAGATAAAAAAGGCTTACGTAGACTCTACAAAGATGTTACAACTATTATGTGTTTGTTACACATTTTCTCTGAAATATAGTTCTATTTAGTGTTTTCAGCTCCGCGCTGTATCTCGCTTGTAGCGGGTTAGGCAGAGGAATCTCAGAGTTAAGACACTCTGCTCCCCACTTTTCTCCAACTCTATGAAATTATACTTTTAAATATTTAATTTTCTTAAATCGGCATCGAACCTACAACCTATCACGGTTACATGCCACAGCTGGCTTACTTAAATTATTTGATATCAAATATTTTTATCAGTAGCAACTCAAGATAATGATTTTTTATTTCGTGCATCTAACAAGGGAAAGTGTGGCATTAAGTTTCGTGTGTAAATATAAATCTACCCTAAAAGAGAAACGAACCCATAACTACTGTTATATTTTAAAACGTTATAACTATATAAACACATATAAAATCTAACAATACAAAAGGGCTCCTATTTAAAAATCCAAGTAAGGAATATCTAGAGATCAATAGTTTATTCAATTTTATCACTATCAATATTGCCTTCTGAATGGCTATGGCGTCACTGAATACTAAGAAACTCACCAGGTACTGCCACAAGGTTCTAATTTGCAATACTTGTTATACTTGTTACGACTTTGTTGTATTTCCATTGCTGCATCTTTATTGAAATTAAATTTGAACTTTATTTCTCTGATATAAGGTTTAAATTAATATGTGTTCTGCTAGTTGGTGAGCTAACACAATCACGTTAAAGATAAGGATAAGATGTTATAGGCAGTGTTGGAAAGATTGTATTGAGTTGTTATAATCGCTTCGTTATATCTTCTATAAGAGGATCTAAGGAATGATTTTCTTGATTCACAATACTGAAACAAAACATGGTGTTTTCATATTTAATAGTTAATGTAATAATCGTATCTGTAGTTGGTTGAGGGCAAAAAGTGTGACTGTAAACGTAACAAGTTGTGGGTTCGATCCTCAATCCAGGAAATTAAATATTTAATATTATCATTTTCTTCACTCTAGTGTAGAGACAAGAGAGGCATAGTGTGTGGAGTGGCGTTGAGATACGCCGCTGTGTGCGGGATACAGCGTGACACTATAAAAGACTGTAGTTGGTGATACAGGTGATGGCTATGAATTCATTTTCCAATTAGAAATATTAAGGAAATTTCTCTGTTTTTAGCTTGACGTTGCCCTCATATATATAACCCGTTTTAAAGAATACTTATCTTTCAATTCCAATTAATTTAAAAAACACTGCGTGGTAGTGCGAAAAATTTTCTTCGCTAGAATCGAATCCACAACAACTGATTTTCAAATACCATTATGCCACAATAAATCAAACCAATACAAAACCTATCGAATAATAACCAAAATATAATTTAATATATTTTGTAACAAAGCCATTACGTTACGTAAAAGGTAAACTCTGTCCAATGATTTACTTAGCGAGTAGTAAACTTGCTTAAGACAGTACGCCAAGAAATAGGTAGTACGCTAGTCAAATAACGTGGAGCGTAAATTGTAGACAACCTAGTTAGGGACTGACAGCTTCTATGTAAATATACAAGTTGCTGGCGGAGAGCGGTGAAATTGTGTTTTTTTATAGAATTAGTGATTTTCACCCGATAAATATAAATAAAATGGCAATAAGTACATTTTTTTTGTTTAACGCTATATCCTGCTCATGGCCGAGTAGGCAGAGGGACCTAGTTAATTAAGACAGTTCCATCCCATACTTACCTCCGAATTTTTGAAGCATTCCACCACAGTGTTGAATGGTGGGAATCAACGCCGGGCTTAACCTCGTTATCAAAGTGCAAAATTAAATATTTCCCCAAGTGGGAATCGTCTCACTGCACCACGACAGCATGTGATTAATATTTTTTTATTCTATGAAGCACGTGTGACTTAAATCGCGAATGTTGAGGATTCGAATCCCACTAGGAGAAATGAAATATTTAATATTTTCCCGTACCAAGGCTAAGAGCAACAGTGCGTTCCGCCATTCAACCTGTAACGTCCCGAGAATTTGGTGGAAAGTGGGAAACGAAAATATTTCAATGGAAACGGAGTGTCTTAAGGTTCACTAGGTTCCCAGTTTTTCTTTGCCTACTCTGTGTATGTGCGGGATACAGCGTGAAGCAAAACTTTTGTTTTGCAGCAAATCCTATCACTTACACCACACAAAGCAAGTATCACGCGAAACGTAAGCGTACGTGTATGTAAGTAAGCGCTAACTAACGCGAAGAAGACGACTAGAAATATTTGCGCGAGCGGCACTTAGCGCTTATCACGTCAATAAATCGCTCGGAACGTTCATTTGTTGAAACAGGCATTGATAAAGCTGTGCCGTGATTATTCGATGTTTCGAGCTTAAGCGAATTTGTTGTATGTTTTTAAGCGATATTTTTTTGTTGTTAATTTTTGCATGAACGTAAATTTTGTTTTCGTATATTTATTGTTGTATTGAATTTATTATTTTGCATATTCATATATACTTTTCTTTTTATAATATAAGACCCTTAATGACTGACTGACAAAGCACAGTCGTAACTATGTGGCGTAGAACGCTGAAATGAGTCGCGAAGGATTCTTAAGGAGGTAGAGGTAGAGACACTATAAGAAGATTTCCCGAAATACAGCCCATGCAAACTAAGTTGTGGACTAGAATCAGTTCTTGTAATTTTTTACCTAAAGCAAAGAGAATTTGCTTAAATTTTGAAAGACATTTCTTTCTTATGAAACTGATTATAAAATAGACTTTAACACAATATAAAATCTAATAATAAAAGAGAATAGAAATACAATACACAATTTAAAATGTAGTGGTAACAAAAAAGTATATGAGTAGGAGACTTATCTTAGTAGATATAAAACATAAAACAAAAACCAACAAACATTATCATTTAACTAACGTTTAATCGCAACAATTTGGGCCAAAACTTTGATACCTCGACAAAACCAATATATTTTATACGGTGTAACTCTAAATTTAGTAATAAACAGACCGACAAAATTACCCAGTTTTGTATACTTAATGATTAATATTAATTGCTTATTCGTGATCATTTATCAAGTACTCTGCAACGAGTCCGTGTACAAATAAATCCCATTTATATGGCCAGTTAGTTTGCTAATAGTAATGATATAAGTATATATATACTTTAATTTGTTGAAATCAGCTTCACGCTGTATCCCGCACACAGCAGGGTAGGCAGAGGGAACCTAGTGTTAAGACACTCCGTTCCCCACTTTCTGCCGAATTCTGGAGGCATTGCGTGTTGAGTGGCGGAACTCAACGCCGCCCTTAACCTCGACACCAGAGCGAAGAAATGGAAATATAAATTTAAGTAAATATTTCATCTCCTCGAGTGGGGATCGACCCCACAACCAGTCGGTTTTACAGTCGCACCTCGTGCCGCTGCGCCACGACTGGCCTCTGTTACAATAACGTTAATATTAATATTTATTTAGAAATGTATCAAAACTTTAACGTAACGGGACTCGAAGCCGCGCCTCCTGGAAATCGACCAGAACGTATGTCTTAGGGGTCAGAGCGCAGAGAGCTGATCGGCTTCTAGGAGGCGCGGGTTCGAGTCCAGCGTCGTTAAAATTTTTATACGTTTTCTAAATAAATATTTTTCTTTCGTAAGTGTGGAATAATACTTTAAAAAAAGTTAAAATTTAATAGATTTAGTTTGATTTAATATTTTAAGTGTCATATGATTATTTTTTTATTTATTCAAGTCATTGTAGCGTAATGGGAGCGGTGGACTACGAAATTATTCGGATAGCTTATATGTTTTTATGAGGTTAATATATTTAGATAAAGCTCGTACTGTAGGGGCACAAGCGTGGCACGCTATGGTTGTGGATTAAATTTTCATTCGAGGAGTGAATATCACACTAAACGAGGCAAAGCGTTCCATTGAGTTTTCGCCTAATTTTGAGACATTGCCTATTAATTTTAGAAGCTCAACGCCGCCCTCAGTCTTATTTTTCGAGCAAAAAAATAAAACATATCCATAAATAAAAACAAAAAAACTACAACTACATAGATATATTTGAACAGCATACCCGGTCATTAGCCAGCTAAAGTCACGTCGCACTAAGTATTAATAAGTTAAAACAACACAAAGCATAGCCGGTGCCACTCAGTGTTGTTTACGGGCACCTGGCCACGGCAATTACAGCCACTAATGTTTCTAACACGAAATATTGCTGGAGCCGGGGACTGTTGAAATGTTGCTAGTGTATATATTCTTTTATGATGGTCGTTTAATGATTATTTATTTATGTTATGTTATTTTTTTTTGTGTATATGTTTTTGGCGGAGATGTAAGAAATGGGGTAATTTGTGTATTGGTTGGTATTTGGGGTAGTATCTGATTTTAAAAGCGTATGTTGGTTTCGATCTGTGCTCTGAAGAATAATTATATTTAAGTTATTTCCATTTTATTTAGATCTTGTAGAAAAATAAAATGTTTTTAGAGAGTGAGCAATTTTTTATTTTCATTTTGTAAAAGGGAGATTAAAGGGATTAACACAAGATTCCCAGGTTCCCTCTGTGTCTAAAAATAATGTATAAACCTTATTATTCCACCGCCCACAAATTTTTAGGATATTGAACATCCTAAAAATATAATAGGATCGGAGTGTTTTGAAATTAGATTTTACATTTTTGATTTGGTCATAAGATGCATCCAATACGGAATATTTTAAACATAAATATTTTGTTAATCTTAGTCTAGTTATAGACACTAATATATTTTTTAAAAAGAAAGTAATCTCATAAAGATCACAAGATACAGATGATTAGTTGTTATATGTGCTGATATTATATTATTATAAACAACAACCACAGTAATGGAATATAAAAATAAATCACAACCAATTACAAACTAACTTTAAACACACATATCAACAAACAGTTCGAGAGAACTCACAAAAATAATAACGCAACACAAATACCAACATAAAAACGAACGCAAAAACGTATCGGCTACACACGAATAACCATCGACGATAAAACCAAACCAAATAAAAAATGGCAATCATAAACAATATTTTATTGGGACGATCAATTATATTTTATAGGTGCATTCAATACCGTCTACAGCCGGGAGTTACTCAAGCGAATAAAGCTATAATTACAAAGAGAGGGCATAAAGAAGATTTACACGAAAACTGTGAGCCCGAAAGTCCCGGGCAGCAATAAAATTTGGTACACACGTTTATCTCCTCGTACAGTACAAACAAACTGCGGAAGAGAGGATAAGGCCCAAAGACCAGTATATATCTCGGTGAGCAATAAAATAAATCCGCTTCTGTTCCATAATAACATTCAGAGATGTGAATTATTTTCTAATCCGGCAGTCAGAAAGCTAATAGTGCGCACGTGCTGGCCTCCGCGTTGAGTTACAGCGAGAACATCCCTAGAAAAACATGAATTTCCTCTAGAAGGGGTGGTATAATGCTCCCTTAATGCGACACCTTAATAATTGTCAAATAAATTTCTGGAAAAAGTGGTGTAGCTTAGCGCCGGGAATGTAATGACGTCATAAACTTTCAACGCAGTTGATCCGGCGGTTGAGGTGTGAAAAAGCGGGGCTTAGCTTTGAGCAGTGTAAGGAACGCTTGCAAGTTAAATTGCTTGGGTGTAAATAGTAGAGTATATTAGGTTTAAATTAGAAACTTTGACATAGATAAGTTGCTATAAGTCCTGGTTTTACGTTAAAATATTATTTAAGGAAGAGATTTGTTTTAATCGATGAACTTTCTTCGGACTTAGATCCTGCTGATAAAAACGCATTTTTTTACGAAGTATACATCGTTTAGTAAGATATGCAGAAAAACGACACTGAATCGTTTTTCTGCATTCTCTTCACCCAATTTTTGAGGCATTGTTTTTTAAGTGGCGAAACTCATCGCAACACTTTATCTTGTTACTAGACCGAAAAAATTAAAATAATTAATTTAAACAAAATATAATAAACATACAAAAAAATACAAATGAACTATTATTTCACAAGAAAAACCAATTTCAACCGTCGCGCAACATTTGAAACAGCACAGCAGCACCTAGCTCCAATCGTTCCGCACCGAACACTGAAACCAAGTCAAGTCGTGTACCAAAATAAATAACTTCGCGAACAATTCATTCAACTCAACCAGGTTAAGTAAAGGGGATTGCTCAAATTCTCATCTCAGCTGTGACGTGCGACATAAATAACGTGTAATATTTTCACGCCATTTCAACTCTGCCCCCCACAAAGGAATGCATGTCTGTTTAGATTAATGTACCGCCATATATTTATACCCTACTCCTGTTTTTGTATGAACTTGGCTGTCGTAACTGCTTTTTGCTGATAATTTATATTAAACTTTATTGAGCTGGAGGTAGAGCTGAAATTTCAATAGTGCTTTTCGGGTTTTAAGTCGTATATGGTTATGTTCGAGATGAATTTTCCACAATGTTCTTCTCGTGTCTATCTGAGCACTTTGTAAGATAAAAATGTGGACCCGAAGGAGAATAGATCAAGTCTGTCTGCGGAGAGGTGGCGGTAGCAGACAACCGACAAAAAGTTGCTGCTGTAGGGCGACTATGATGCAGTTTAGTATGGGATTTTGTACATTTTCTTGAATTTTTTATTGAAGGAAATAATGAAAGTATTAATTGATAGGTATACTTAGCTGTTAAAATTGAAACTTAAGTTTTTTTTAATGAATTTTACATCCCTATATGCCATATCTACGAATCTCGAAGACAATTAATAATTAAGGGTATTTTTTTTAATAATAATTTCTGCTTATATATTTTATGTATTTAGTATATCTTTTGTTTCTGTAAACATATGTGGCTCATATCATTTTCACAACTAAATCATATTTATATTATTTGCTTCTAATATATGCGATTATTTTAAATTTACAGAAGACTATGTAAAACTGTAACAAATTATATTTATTGGATGTCCACTCGGGAGATTGAATTATAAAAAAATCCTCATTCTCGCCAGATAAGATTGAGTTTCGCCAATCAACGCACAATTTCTTAAAAATTCACTTACTTCCTATATCCGAAATATGCGGGATAATATTGCAAAATATAAAATTTTTCAAAAGGATCCCCTCCTAAAGTATATATAGTAACTGGAGTGCGGAGAAAATTAAAACCATGGCCACCGTGAGATAGACTTTTGACAGTTGCTACATTAGCTTTCTGGGATGCTTTGTACTTGTTGAAGCCTTAATTCGCAAGACGCTGTAATATATCGCTCATAACTTGTGCAATATTTTATGCATTTCAAGTATACTTTAAATATTTTAAGATGCAATATTTTGTACGTCACTAGTTGTCGCCCCTAACTTTGTGTGTGTGAATTTCGAAATCAAAATGTCGATTTCAAAACCTTTACTTGTATGTAGAAACTTAAGTAAAAGATAAATGAAAGAAAATAATATTTTAGTTAATTCAAAGTAAAGAAAATTTAAATATTATATGTAAAATTAATGATACCATTTTTTTATTTTTGGACCACTATGGATATTTTTAAAAACTGTTTCATTTGAAGGATATTTATATTAAACTGGACATTAATTATACTTCAAATGAAACATTAGCCCCTGAACATGTATTAGATATCTATTAGACGCAATGTAAAAAAAATAAATTATAAATTTCACGTAATCAATATTTTTAGGGTTCCGTACCTTTAATAGGGAATCAAAATTAATAGTATACTTCCAGTTAACCTCTAATTCTGAAATTTAGCATCTAGCATCTAATGACAGTACTAGTTCAGTAAAAAATATGAAAACTATACATTTGTGGTTAAATCCTTAAAAATAATAGCCTTAAAATTGGGGCAAAGATTGATATTAAAGCCGTTAGTTGAAGTGAGGTATCAGATGAAAGAGCTCTGGTTGAGCTAATACTGAATTTCAAAAAAAGCTCGAGACCTCAAATTTTTATACAGAACACTCGGTGTGCGCCCGACTCGCGCTTGTCCGTTTTCTTAAAAGAACATCGCTAGTGCGACTGTAAGCGTGAGGGTTATGGATTCGATTCCCACTCGGGGAAATGAAATATTTAATATTTTCATTTCCTCGCTCTAGTAACAAGTAAAAGCCGGGCATTGAGCTCCGTGACACAGCACACATTGCCTCGAGAATTTAACGAAAAGTGGAAAACGAAAGCGCAATGGGAACGATGTGCCTCTATATCAGGTTCTCAGGTTACTTCTGCGTATCCGGCTAAGTGCGGGATATAGCGTGAAGCTAAAAAAATATATATCTAAAAATAAGTATGAACAAAAGAATAACTTTTACTTTCGAGCCCTGACTAAGAAATAAAAACGTGGCAGTCAGCGGAAAGTACCATTATTTATGTTGAAGACGCTACATTCGTCTCTGTAGGATCCAAAAGTGACTGAGAGTGACTGATATATTTTTCTACGTATATGTATAAGAACTTTGTTTTTTATGCCAAGTAGCTATTTTTTTTTAAGCTTTGTTTCTAAAGAACGATTCATTTTGTTCGGTTTCTTTTTGAACATACAAAAAAATAGAACAGAGTAGGCAAAGCAAAAGTAGTGACTAAGACACTCCATTCTCCGAAGAAATCTATCATTCTTCCGTACGGAAATCTTACCTTCTTGATTTGATTTTTCTGTGAGAGCGAGCGAGCGTTCAGTTAGAGCGAGTGCTTAGGGCCAGTAGTGGCGCAGGGTCATAAGCACATGACTGTGTACACAACAGGTAGTAGGTTCAATTATCAAGAGAAAAGGAAATATTTAATATTTTCATTTCCTCGCTCTGTTAACGAGGCAAAGTGCAGCGTTGAGTTACTTCCAGAATTTGGCGGAAAATGGAAAACGGAAGTGTTTTAATGGAAATGGAATATCTTAACTGTGTTCTCTACTATGAACGGTATAAAAAACGGGATAACGAGAAAAAGAATATACATTTAACATTTTTATATTATTATTTCACATTTAAGAAAGAAAAATACTGTTTAAGAAGTGCAAACGAGAGGCGCGGGTTCAAATCCCACTATGCCATTTAATTTTTCAAACGTTACTAAAAAAGAAATATGAATATACTCTATAAGCATATTTTATTGCAATAAAGTACGCTGAGCCCAACGTCACAAGCGTCGTACTTTGATGGAATTTTAAATTGAATAAGAAATAAATCTTGTTGCTTTTTAAGGTTGTATTGACGGCGGCTGTCTCCGCCACAGTCTGGTTTATGTCGTGACATTGACGTATTCCAGCACTGTTTTATGTTAGTTTCATATGAAAAGGTTAAATGCGGCTTCACGCATTTTCCCGCATAGCAGGATAGGCAGAAGGAAACTATTATTAAGACATAGATTTCACCACTTTGCCGAGCTATATTTAGTTGCTAAAGCGAGTATATGACCAAAATTTATTCTCCCAAGATAAAATAGAACTATGAACCGTCGCGTTTATAGTTAGACGTTTTACTGCTACTACGCGACAGCTTCAATCTTATTTTTGTTAAGCTTCATGCTATAATCCACACATAGCGGATTAGGCAGAGAGAAACTGGTAGAAACCTAGTATTAAGACATTACGTTCCTATTAAGACATTTTGTTCCACAGAACTCTGGAGGATTTGCGTGATAAGTTTCGGAATATAACGCCGCGAATAAGAATCGCGCTCAATCCCAAACTTATTACATTTGTTACTACTCTGTATCCGCTATAAGTAAAATTATAATATACACAAACTGACAGTGTAGATATTTTATTACTCAAAGGATTTGACGAATGCAAAGAGACTCCTGCGCATCGGATCAAAGGCGTGATTTATATATGGGTTTATCATAAAATATAGTGCGCTAAAGAATGTTATTTATAAATGTTTGAAAGTATTTTATAGAAGATTATCTCTTCGCCATTTTCAAACAGAAAGGCATCTTCGGCTTTTCTAAGTAACAAAAAACAAATAAAGATTTTTACATTTTTGCTATATAGTATTAGCTTCACGCTATATCCCGCACACAGCAGGGTAGGCAGAGGGAACCTAGTGTAAGACACTCCATTCCCCACTTTCTGCCGAATTTTGGAGGCATTGCGTGTTGAGTGGCAGAGCTCAACGCCGCGCTTTGCCTCGACACCAGAGCGAAGAAATGGAAATATAAATTTAAGTAAATATTTCATCTCCTCGAGTGGGGATCGAACCCACAACCAGTCGGTTTTACAGTCACACTTTGTGCCACTGCGCCACGACTGGCCTCTATATAGTAAATCCTACAAAAGCAACTTTGAGTTTCAACATTCAGCGTACATTATCTCGAAAACTGGGCGATATCGGAAAACGAAGGGAGTGCTCTGGTGGTACTTTTTAATTTAACAAATACATTAAGAATCAGGTTAAAGATTTCAAAATAACATGTCTCACCTTTATCTTTTAAAGAACAAACGCAATTAATAAGCTCAATGTTTTATCTTAGTAATTGATATATAGATACTTTATATATAAATAAATGAATTTGATATCCCATTATATTTTACGTAGCTACATTTTTGTTAATGTATATCCGTTAAAGTTAAAAAAAGTCAGGTTTTTTATCCTGTAATTTGTCTAACTCCCAGTATTTCTTTAACCCCTAAATTATTTTTCAGATATGTATAAAAAGCAAATTGTCTCAAGAATATTAAACTCCGGACTTTAAGTACTAATATAAAATTAAAAATTAAATTAAATTAAATTAGCTTCGCGCTATATCCCGTACACAGCAGGGTAGGCAGAGGGAACTTAGTGTTAAGGACACTCCGTTCCCCACTTTCTGCCGAATTTTGGAGGCCTTGCGTGTTGAGTGGCAGAACTCAACGCCGCGCTTTGCCTGGACACCAGAGCGAAGAAATGAAAATATAAATTTAAGTAAATATTTCATCTCCTCGAGTGGGGATCGAACCCACAACCAGTCGGTTTTACAGTCACACTTGGTACCACTGCGCCACGACTGGCCTCAACTAATATAAAAACGAAACAATTCTAAGAATGTCCACAAAACCAATTAGGAATGATAAATTAGTACAGATGACGATAAAATTTCGGTAGCTATACGATGTCATAAGTCGAATCGATTGTCAGTTCGTGTATTGATAAAAATGTGACCGTTGCAGATAGAAGGCGGTCATTTATTAAGTTCATTATGATTACTGCCGGCGATTCGTTACGATTTAACCGGTAGCTGACGGTATCGGTTGTGTAAGGATAACAAAAAAATATTGCTTTCGTTGAATTGTGTAACTGAAAATCAACTATATTTTTATTTTTTCAATACCTGAAGATTGGCCACTAGAGTCCCAGTCTAATCTGTACAATAGTAGAATATTTGTTGTTGTGAGCTCTATTTTTCTAGAAGAATTGAATTATTTTAATTACTTTATTCTAGTACTAGTACAAAGTGCAGCGTTGAGTTTCGCTACCAAATTGAAGAACGTAGATTTTCAACAATTAAAACTTAAAATAATTTTGACTTCATTGATTACAGTAAGTACATTATTTGAATTGTACAAAAGAAAATATACTAATGTAAAAAATATTCTATTCCTACTAATATACAAAAAATACACACTTTCACGCAAAAACTACTGAACAGATCGAGATAAAATTTTCAGTAATATAACTTATACTTCGGGATATGAAATAGGCTACATTTTATATAAGAAAATTACATAATTTGGCTTTAATATAATAATAATTTTATGCGGTCAAAGCTACATTTAGGTTACTAGTATAGTATACTCATAATTGTCTTTTTTTTTGGTTAAAATTTCTCTAAAGTGTCGTCGCTGAAAGTTTTCTAAAAAGGCGAAATGTAAAATATCAGCGTAATGATTAAAAACAGGACACATAATTTTTTTTACTTACGCTACATGTATATCAGATGGTCAGTCACAATGATATGCTTTTGACAGCCGATGGTCAGATAGTGTGACAGCGACGGATACCAGTACGTTAATGTAGATCGATATAGCGCTCGTTGTATATTCGGTGGCTATTATTTTACAGTTCCGTATCGTAAGATTATTGGGACACTTAATAGATGAGAAATTAAAAATCCAATCAATTACATTACGTAACGATAGTTGTGCAAAGATGGAGAGTTCAGATTCATATGATGAAATGGTAACATATAGTTCTATTTATCGCTTAAAAATAAAATAAATAAATTAAAAATAAAAGAAAAGAAATAGCATTTCGTTTCGCGTGCACCACTAAATTTTAGGGACCCTGTACTTACTTGTGGAAACGCCGCGCTTTGTGTTGCTACGAGAGTGAGAAAATGAAAATAATTCATGCCCCTGAATTTATATATATTTAAATATATTTTATTTACGACGATCTTGAGTTCAAATTTCAAATTGGATTTATTAATAAAACTATATTAATGATGACCACATAAAGAAAAGTAAAATAATCGTTATCGAGAACACAGCACAATAAGTAAATAAAAATTCTATACAAGGAAGAAAAATAAGTATATCTAGAGTCATAAACAAATTTCACCCTAACTTTTGAATAACTAATTAAATAACAATATAATCCTAACTATAGTTTGTAGAATTTTTATCGTTTATAAAAATTTTCAAAAACCGTTTCTACAACCATAGTTAAAAATATTATATGTAAATTAATAACAATAAAAAAACACAAAACGTAGAGTCATCAAACTCCATACTTAGCCTCATTGTTCCACTTCTCCAGTAGCCGCTTACCACAAAGAAAATTATCGATAGAACGTCAATCAATCACCCCACGACATTCCTGTTACATATGACAAACATAAAATACATTTAAGTTTCATATTAAATGAAAATTATGAACTCTACGCGTCTACATTTAAAAGCTAAAATGAAATGCAAGTAATTTTCTATAGATAAACGAAAAGCTGCGCGTGAGTCGATTGGATCACAATCAACGTTTGATTGACAGATAAAAGAAATCAATGTTTCTTTGTCCCGAGATCGATTATTCGGTACGTAATTGGATATCGGTGTGCGTTGAAATAAAAATAATAATATTATAGTGTTATCGCGTTTGGGATCATTTAGTAGTAATTAGTTTTTACATTCATTTGTATAATAATACAAGATTTCATGGAGATTATTTTCTGTACAAAGTTCTTTTTTTATCTCCCATATTGTAGGGTAGGCAGAGGGGAGACCATACCACACGTAATGTTGAGGTTTTGTGAGTTAAGATTCATATATAATCAGAAAAATAAAAATATTGCTAGAATTACTTTGATTTGCAAATATTTTAGTTCCGTAATGTCGAAAATTAATCATTATACACTATATATATAACACTTTTGGTACAGATGATACAGAGATTTAAATGCGGTAATCATTATCATCATCAATTGTTCAAAAGGGTCTTTATAAATAATATTTTACTCCAGAAATACGTTGAATATTAACAATAGCCTAGGAAGTGTTCTTCGTCTTCTACTAAAGTACTAATATTATATACTCCGATCCAAAACTTAAAACCACGCTGTATTGAATACACTAGGCAACAAAAATATTGCCTAGTTAGGATATATACACTATATGTATATATATATATATATATATATATATATATGTGTGTGTAATATACTTCCTCGACTAAAAATCAAAATTTAACTATCCTTTACAGCCAAAAACTGACACAAACAAAACCAGTGAGCAGTCACTCCGTCAGTCACACCGCCATCGGTTACTAAAATGTCAGTGGCATAAAACCACTTTTATACATAGAAGCGGCCTATACAAATAACAAAGTACAATTATTTCTTCAATATATTCAAGATATTTGCTCAGCCTGTCAAAATAGCCACCTACTGATGCAGTGGAAGTAATAAAATAAACACTACAGACGTGAGTCGAATTCACGATGTCTTACTTTGAGTGTTTTTTTTAAATAATAATTTGCTTGGTTTAGATGGACCTGACTGTAGCTTAAATAAATTTTTTTTACAAATAAAAAAATATATATACAGGAACATATTTATAAAGAAGAATAAACAATTAGACAAATTGCCACATTGGATTTCGGTATTTAACACGCATTGTGTATGAATTTGTAGAGAGCAGAGCACGGAGTGTCTTAACATTATGTTCCTAGTTTCCTTCTGCCTACCCTGCTATATGCGAGATACAGCGTAAAACTAAAAAATATATAAATAGCAAAAAAAATATTACTAATTGATTTACAGCAAAAAAATTATACCCTAAAATTTAGTTCGCGGGTTCCTTAAGGAGACTAGTATTTATTATTATTTCATTAATTTAATATATTGTATTTTTTTCTAGCTAGTCATCTATTAAAATAAAAACAGAATATATAATGTATTTTTGTATGAACAATGATTGAATAAGCCTTAAGCTATATACTAATCGTATTTACACACTTCACACTCGTAAAGTTGGGTGGCGTGCTACTGTTTACCTTTCGTCTAGAATTTCAAAGATTTATATCCCATTTTAAGCAAAAATCCATCTTATGATAACTGGTGCAAGGTTCGATTCCAATTGCATTTTGAGGTAGAAACTTTCATTATGACATATGAGTCTGTGTTTAGAGAAACAACATTTCTACAACGGCGTTTTTTAAGCCTCCGTAATATTATTTTGTTTGACTACCGAATGACGGTTGTCAAATCAATATTTGTTATTACATCTACTTGGCTATTACTGGCTGACATCACTAGGATTGTGACTTTGTTTAATTTTTTTTAACTTCACTTTGTATCCTATAGCATATTTTGCACATAGCAAAATAAGAAGAGGGAACCTAGGCACTAAACTCCGTTAGCCACTTTCCGAGGAATTCTTGGAAAATTTCGTGTTAAGCGGCGGAACTCAACGCCTCGCTATTTCTCATTACCAGAGCGAGGAAGTGACAATATTAAACATTTTGTCTACATCTTTGGGATGCAAAGTTATGTATCCATATATTTAAAAAAAAATATAAAATTTATGTAATTATCATAACGCTAAGTTTCAAAGTAGATATCTATCGTTTGTAAAGTGAATGAACATGAAGAACGCTGTTACTAAACAAGAAAATATATTTATACATTTTGAGGACACACAATTTGAGGTGAATAAAGATATAAAAAATTTAAATTTACTTGTATACAATATGCGACGGTTGTGAGTTCAAAATTTGAAATGGAGAATTTTCCTTCAATGTGAAACTGAAAAACATTCCAACACAACAATTCCAAGACCACATATTCGATCACGTTTATTTTTTGTTAAAGGTTAAATTAGGGTAATCTGATAGGAATATTATATATAAACACCTATATACCAAAATATTATCTACCAAAACCAATATAAATTCTTTGAAAAAAATCAATAAAAATTAACACCAGCAAGAAAAAATAATTATTACGAGCGAGTCGGAACCAATACTTGCTCTTATTTTTTTTCCTTAAAATCTAAGTCGCTTACTTGTTGAATGTCGCAGTTAAAATATGCATTTTCGATAACTATCTAAAACAAGTAAAGAAACATACATCATTTATCCTAGTTGGGATAGAACTCACAACCATTGCTTAGACTCCCTCAACTGAGCCACGCTGACGCTATCATATCTCTACGGTAAAATTTTATCGATCTCTCGACACGTCGGCAGCTTTGATTAAGCAAAGTTAAAAGGAAAGATAACGCTGCCGGTTTTCAAAATGGGGAATTTGTGACACCGCCCCTTAATTGAGTGAACATTCGCCTTCACCTTTTTTTGATTACGTACGGTTATCTTCAACGGTCTTCACGTGTTCAGTGTTCTGTATGGATTGGTTCCCAAATGAATTTAGGAGTTTTGATAAGATTTTAGATAATATATGTTTTTTGGGTTGGATGTTTTGTTTTTCGGACAAAGTAGGGCTTAATTGGTCACACTTGAAAGGATGATTGATATTTCAGCAGGTGTAGCACTATAAAACAAGTTGAAAGAAGTTTAGGTTTTTTTGGATAAAGTAAGGAAAAGATAACTTTTTATATGTCCAAATGACTGCAGATCAAGATAAAGTAAGTATTAAGTAAAAAAATTGGAATTTAAATCTAAAACTAATCTATATGCCATACTGTAAATATCCTCACTTTTATTAAAAATCATGGGAATAAACACGATATTGGAAAAAAATGATAAACAATCATTATTTAGCCAAGTCACCTACAATATTGGCCACATCGGTCTATCTGAGGGTAGCTTATAAAATCTTTTAAAATCCAGTAATAAACCCTCTCACTTTGCACCCACCTTTACGCCTCAGTGTCGTTCATCATCGTCACAGATGATTGATAATACTTTTTCAAACGCTAGCTCTTCAATGCTTGCCTTGACTACAGTTGTCAAAGGAAAATCGACCTAATTTTCAACAAATTAACGTCCATATTGTCCCAGCCTGTATATAGATAGCTTTTAGTAACCTTTAAAGGAATTAGAACTCTTTAGCATGGTATTAAAGTTTAATTTAGATTGATTGGTGAGTTTAAGTCGTTTATAGCATACTTTGCATACAATGTACGGTTTGGCCAAAGGTTTTTTCAGTGGATATAGAGCTGATGCTAATACTGCGGTCGTGATGAAGATAAATGTTTCAATGGTCGTCTTTTAATTGGAAAAGCTATGAATTTATAATTTCTTTCAAGTCATATATATGTATGTATATTTTCTTTCAAAGTGTTTCTGATGATAAAATTAGTTGAATTTTAAATAATTTTTCATGTAAGCATGTTACTGACCGCAAACAAGCTGTCACATAAGATCCTTGTGTCGCAGCGATGCAGCGTCTACCTGTAAATGTGACGGTTGTTGGTTTGATTCCTAATCGGGAAATATGAGCTGCAACTCCACTTGACATCCATATAAAGCTCTTTAATTAAAAGTGACTGACAGACAAAAAACAGAAGAACCTATTGGATTTAGGAAATTGGAATATACATTCTTACAGGAACGGAAAACATAATTTTCCAATTAAAAGGAAAACTAGAAAATAGAGAGAAAAACGAGCGACCCTCAAAAACTGCAACTTTACCGCTTTGCATTGTTACCAGAGCAAGAAAATGAGCATAAGTCATTTACCGATTCACTTTTACAATCAGACGCGTTATATTAACTATAATATATAAAATGTAACTCAAATTTAACTTATTTATTTATTTTTTATGAAATGTGAAACTCTCACAAATTAGAACTAACTATAATAATAGTTATTAATTAGACCTAGGCACTGTGGGCGGTCTCAATATCTACTAATTGAAGTGCAGCTCGCCTCTATGAAATATACATGCAAATCCAATAGTATTTGCATCATAATATACAGGATTCTATCGGTTGTCGGTTTCCCTTTGATATCTGCTTAGTATGCTGTGACTGTATTTTAGTATTATAATTTAGGTATAAGTAGTAATAATATCTATCAGAGTCTTATATGGTTATAGGTTCATATTTATTTAGGTTGTTTATTAAATCTGAGGCCAGTCGTGGCGCAGTGGCGCGTGCATGTGAAATTGTATGATATACCTATAGCCTTATTCGATAAATATGATTTAAATAAAACTTTCATTTAATTTTTAATTCAAACCAGCACTTTCTTATATCAGAGTGCTCAACCAAATAAATTCTTTAGCTTTTTAAAATTAACAGGTAAAGGTTTAGTCCGGTACTTTCAATCTGTGAAAGTGAAATTGGAAAACTTGTCTGTTTTATAAAAAAAAGTAAATGATATGACATGATCATAGTAAATCTTTGTTCACTTGTTACCAAAGGGAAGAAATGATAATTATGTATGCTTCTAAGTGTAATCGAACCCAAGACCGCCGTACTTACACCGGACACTGTGCCATGACAGCTTTTACCTCTAGTTTTTTTTATTTATAAATGAAATCCCATAAAACGTTGATCCACTTTGACATAATGGAAGTCATGAATATGTTATTCTAGACAAAGGCTCAAAAGAAAGTCTCAAGTCAGACATCTATATAATTAGCATAACTAAAAGACCGACGCTCGTAAATTCAGCAATCTGGCGGTAAATGATCAGACAAAAGACAAAACCACTAGAAAAGTAGAATGCAAGACAGGACCTCAACAGAATTCTGATGAATTGAATTGAATATAGGGCAAAACATGGAACGCCGTGGAATGTCGCTCCCGGTCGCATTAAACTTCACGGGTGGGTGTGGGCAAAAAGTTTTGGATTGTGACGTTTTGGTTAATACTGAAGCGAATTTGTTTGTAGAGACAGTATGGTAAGAAGATTTTTATTTAACAGCATTACAGGGTAGAAACCTACATAGTGTTAAGACACTCCATTTTCCATTTTCCTTTGAATTCGGTAGTTTGTAATTTTTTATATACACGAGTATATTATTATGTAGGATCGTAATATTGCATATAAATCTAATTGGATGAGGGGAGAAATTTTAGAGCAATTAGTATTTCCGTTGACATTTTTCCTGATTTTGTTAGTTTTTCGATGTATCCCGCTTATAGTATGAACCTAGTGATAAGACACTCCATTCCTTCCCTGCACAGCCCATTTTTTAAACATTTTATGATAAGTAGTGGAATTTAATGCTGCACTTTGTCTTATTATAAGAATGAGGAATAATAATAACTTATGTGTGTGGAAATCGAATCCACAACCGTCGCGTTCACAGTCCGTTTGACTGTCCCAATGTGCCACGGCGGCCACAAATTGAAATTGAAATAAAAGTACCTATATAATGTATATCTATATAAAAATCTGAAAATGACGTCTGTACACGATCGAGATAAAGTGAAGAACACTTACAGATATTGAGTTTAATTAAATTCGATTGTTCCCTTACAGTGTATTGTATGTACCTACTGTGTTTGAAGAAGGCATTGTCGTTAAATTTTCTTATTCTATACCAAATATAGCTAACTGATTTCATTAATATTTTAGAGCACTTGTGGCTTTATCTATCTGTTTAATCATTGATATTTATTTGTCTGTCAAATTGCGGAAATAAACGCCGCGCGTTGTCAATTAGAACGTGGAAATTAAAATAATAAAATCCATTAATACACATTTAATAAAACCCAAAGTCATCGCATTTATATACTCTAAATAAAAAAAAAATCTTTTTTCATAAAAATAATTAATAATTATTATTAAAAAACGTAAACTTTTTGACTTACGTAGAAACATTTTCAAAGTAAAGTTTTTTTACTCTTACTTTTAAAATTGTTAAATAAGAAGATAATATATTGTTTTTTTTTGTGTGATAATGTATTGTATATAGATTATATACACAACAATAATAATCTATTAGAATAGGTTATATCTGGATAACAAAAACATAAAGTACGTAATTCTTTTTTTCCTTTATTTTTTACTTTTTTTATGAAAAGGTTTATCCAGGTTAAAAAAAACCGTAGAATAATGTTATCCTTTTTTTTTAATCCTCGTACTTCCTTATCTTATTCACACCTATTGTTATTGATAAGGAAAGCTAAAGATCATTCATAATGGCCAAATAGAGAGTTAAAAAACCTTGCATTGTTTCATTGTGGTTTTATTATATTGTTATTGTTAAGATAAAAAATAATATTTTTCATTTTTTTGTGCTATTGAAGAACGTATGACACAGTTCGGATAGTCTTCAAGAGGCGTGAGTTCGAGTCTTTCTACGTTCAATTTTATACATTGCATTACATAAAATAGTTTTGTTTCAAAAAAATTTTTCATTTTCACACTGTATATCGCCTATAGCAGGGTAGGCAGATGGAACCTGATGCTTATACATTCCGTTCCCCACTTTTCACCGAACTTTTCCTGGCATTACGTATTGACTTTAAGCCATGCTTTTATCTTTGTACCACAGCGAAGAAATAAAAATATTAATAAATAATATAATAGAGTTTTGAAACCACAACAGCCGCGACCTTTGTGCCACTGTGCCACAATGGCCTTACATCTTACCTCATATTTTCCACAGAATTTTATATTAAGGACGAACGTACACTACTATTAGCTCCATTTAAACACCCACTAACTTATCCATATTTTAAAACACAAAAGATATGAAAATTAACAGGTTTTTTTTACCATATAGATATTTTTACTAATATCTTAGGGAACAAGAAAAGGAACTTCCATTCATAACACGATGCCCACCCAGGAAGTATAAACAATGGACAGGTAGGGAAGTCAATTTGTTGGGCGCCAGAAAAAAAAAACGGCGGCGCCTAAAAATATGGCGTGCTTATAAAATTTAAAGACTTTAATAAACTAATGATTGAAGACAAACGTCAAGTCAGTTGATAAAATGAAGGTTTGCCTGTAATTTTTATTTGCCGATTCATTTTAGGTTGGTGTAGAATGTCATGTAAGATATATGTATCTTTAAATATTTTTTTTAATCCGTCGTGGCGCAGGTGCATACGGTTTCGAAGCAAAATACGGTGTTAAGTTCCGCCATTCAACACGTACTGCCTCCAGAAATTGGCGGAAAGTGGAGACCGGAGTGTCTTAACACTATGCTTCCTAGTACCACCATATTTATTTGGAAACGGCCGTTATGCAGAAGCACAGCGATTGACTTTAAAGAAAACTTTGGGCTTGATTCTCACTAAGGGGAATTAAATATTTTCATTTCATCTTTGTGATAACAAGACAGTGTGTCGTTGAGTTCTGTCCCTTTGGCTATGTGTACAAATTAAATACTGCTATATACGAGAAGTAAACAAAAATAAAATAGACAAATAGGTCTATTAAATGAAATGTACAGATTCTCGTATATCATATTTTTTTTTAATTCTTAGAGTTTCGAGGTGTCTGAACACCAGATCTGTGTGCCCTACTCTATGTTGGGACCAAGTTAAGCTAAAAATATATATATAATATAATCATTCTATAAAAAAGACCTTTAAATTTGCTATTTCTAGCTAAAGTTACCTTCCATTACGACCGCAGACGTTAACTCGAGTCAGTTTGTAAATGTCAGCGTGATTGTCTGTCGGTTATTTCGGCAAATTATATGTTATTTGGTTTGAGCCGAACTGTATAGGCGCCTCGTTGCTACGTTATTGAAGGGTAGAGCACCGTGACGGGACAGGGACGGATTGCAGCTGTGAAATTGTTGTATTTTGTTTTAATATTTTTCTGAAAACCGTACATTTTTATGTAGGTATATAAAAAGTATATATATAATATAATGATATTATATTGTTAAAATTTTGTTGAGCTACTTTTGTATTTTTGAAATCTCAAAAACGGGTATACCCATCGATACAGTTGATGCTTTCTTGGACAATTGGACTGCCCCTACATTCCATTATTATGGTTCTCGATTGATAGAATTATAAATAATTGTGGCTCTATAGATTTAAGGCATGAAATATTTATTTATTATTTAGCAAAATTCCTTATTATTAAATACAAAACTAGTTATTAAATACAAAAGTAGGAGTTATATATATATTTGAACAAAGTTTCAATTAAATTAAGTGCAATGGAGTCTGACGCCTGAATTAGTGTTCAGACAATTTTAAAGTCAAAAAGTCATGTAGATCTTAAAAACATTCTTATATTAGATTAACTGCTTAAATATATGACACACGTAATATTTGTATGAATGTGACATAATGCAAAGTTGAGTAAAATTTTGCTTATAATTTTTTTCTAATAGAAACAGCGACAATATAAAAATAATGGATAAATATTTTTAGCATAGGTCAACAAATATTTACAGAAACATTTTCATGTCACTAACCTCTTTTATTTAATAAAAAAAAATAACATAAAATAATATATTTCACTCCGAAATAAATACCAAATACGTCCCCTTACTCTACCATACTATAATAACTGGCATTACGCGATTAGAGCGCGTGTATTTTTACTAAGAGCTCGACCCGAACTTAATGATCGTCACTTAGAACTGATTTGTGGTGAATTATAACTCGGATAAATATAGAGTCCGATTTTAAACCGTAAAAGTTATTTAATTTTGCTGCCAGACAGGTTGTGGGTTCAATTCCCACTCGAGGACATGAATTATTTAATATTTTTATTTTCTCGCGGCGGTGAGTTCCGCTAAATAGAAAAGATAAATTAGCTTCATGCCGTATCCCGCTCACAGCAGGGTAGGCAGAGGGAACCTAGTGTTAAGACATTCCATTCCCCACTTTCTGCTGATTTCTGGAGGCATTGCGTGTTGAGTGGCAGAACTCGACGACGCGCTTAGCCTCGACACCAGAGCAAAGAAATGGAAATATAAACTTAAGTAAATATTTCATTTACACGAGTGGGGATCGAACCCACAACCAGTCGACTTTACAGTCACACTTCTTGCCACTGGCCACGACTGGCCTCAAGCTGAGTTCCGCTAATCAACACGCAATGCCTCTAAAATTCGGACGGAAATGTTTTAACACTAGTTGGTCATTTCTGCCAACCTTTCTAAGGGTTACTTGTTACTTGCAATGCAATGTGAGTTTAATTTATTCGTATAATAAATAGTATTTTTCAAGGATAAGACTGCTGTTTTTTAACTTAGATAAGTATATATATTTAACGATAAGTAATTTTATTCATTTTTAAAACGCATAAATAATATAGATTGAACTGACTGAAATGGATTGAACTTGACCCATCATCATCATCATCATCGACAGCCGTTAATCATCCACTGTTGGACATAGGCCTTTCCCAATTCTCGCCACCACACCCGATCTTCAGCTCTTCGGATCCATCCGCTTCCTGCCACCTTCTTTAGGTCGTCGGACCATCTAGCAGGGGGTCGTCCCACCGGACGTTTGGTACGGGGTCTCCACTCTAAGACCCGTCTGCCCCAACGGCCGTCGGCTCTACGACAGATATTAAGACATTATATAATAATAATTATATCATATGGAAATTTGGTTGTTACGCGTAGTTTATATGACATTATTCGATTATCATACCAACGACCTGGTCTTAAAATGTAGCCAGGACCTGAATAGTAGAACCCTTCAGAGGCTACTGTTACAGTACTCCAGTAGCCCACGATAGCATAATTTTGGCGATCGTTGTATATCCAGTTCTCAATCAGCCTCTTAAGATATCAAATCTTAAGTACAGCATAAACGCATACGACACTATGAATAAAAAAAAATCCCAAACCTATATTAGTTGAAAAGTGGTTACTGTCATTGTTGAGACCAGTCGTGGCGCAGTGGCACGAAGTGTGACTGTAAAACCGACTGGTTGTGGGTTCGATCCCCACTCGAGGAGATGAAATATTTACTTAAATTTATATTTCCATTTCTTCGCTCTGGTGTCGAGGCAAAGCGCGGCGTTGAGTTCTGCCACTTGACACGCAATGCCTCCCGAATTCGGCAGAAAGTGGGGAACGGAGTGTCTTAACACTAGGTTCCTTCTGCCTACCCTGCTGTGTGCGGGATACAGCGTGAAGCTGATTTATTTTGATTTATTTTATTTGTAGGTTGTAATAGAATTTGTAGGTTAAAAAGATCGTTCTTTATAAAGGTATTTCTTTAAAATATGTTTAATTAGCCAATTCAAAGAATAAATCACAATAGCTTTTTTTTTATTTGGCCTAGATCGAATTGTAAGTAATATTATGCTCTTCCAGCTTACCTCGGTAAAAAAAGAAAAGATAACAAAATGATAAGCAAAAATAATATGTCAAAAAAAGGGTCAATCATTGCGCTGAGGCACAGGACACTGCAAGTGCGATAGGTGGTAGGTTTCTCTCGAGAAAATGAAATATTTAATATTTTATTTTTTTCGCTTTAGTAACCAGGCAAAGTGTGGCATTAAGTTCCGCTACTTAACACACAACACCTCTAAAATTCGGCGGAAAGTGGGAAACCGATATATCTTAATGGAAATCGAGTGTCTTAACATTATTGCCTCAAGCCGGAAGTTAGTTCCTAACCGTATTACTATAATTTTAGTAAATTATCTTTAAATATAATATACTTAATTATAATATGATATTTAAGCTTTATCGATCCACACTTGTAGAAACTTTCATGAGAAACTTTCTACAAACTATTTTAAAAGAATAAATTATTCCATCCATTGCTTTTTAACTACGTAAAATAAAATTGAATATATTGAGTCAATATTTTTAAGTTTCATTTGAAATTCTATAAAACTACCTCTAAAATTTTAAAACCAAAAATCTATCAAAAGCTAAAATGAAAATAATTACAATAAAATTATCTCCAGAGGAGGCATCGAACCTACAACTATTGCTTACACGCTAGACGCTGTTTCACTTCACCTCAATATATATGTAGGTATTCCAGCAATTTATATTAAAACGTGACATAACGGAAATTACATAAAATCTTTTTAAATAATTAAAACAAGATTGAATCACAAAATAAAACTATAAAATGAAATTAAATTTAAATTTATACTAATCTGATACTGTAATAGATAAATTAAAAATATTAATATATTTAACACAATTTAAAATGTTAATTTGTATGTAATTAATTTATTTAGAATTGCAATGCAGGCGGCCATGTTGTAGGCGTGGCGTTAAGTCCCGCCTCTAACGAACACGTTCTCATTCAATTTAGCGCTAAATGATAATAAAATGTCGTATTTTATATTTATTTAGAAATTTAGAAAATATTATTGTTAGATAGTATAAAAATATATTATTATTTTGTTATAAATTTTTCGTTTTTTTTATTAAAGTATAGATATGATTTAAGATCAAAAACTAATAATCATAATTAATAATAATTTATTTTGTACTTAATATTTGCAAACTATAGTATAATTTATTGGTTGGTATATTAATATATTGAATAAAATTGATTGTGTAACAACATATATTTATTAACTCTTCTATCATTCTTTATACAACTTCGCTAATATTATTTATTTTTTAATCTTTTAAATAAATAAATGACGCATTAAAAAAATATATTTTATTAAATAATTGACTATTAAGAGTTATTGGTTATAAAATAATATTTATTAATAATAATTGTTATTATTAATAAATAAACAATACAACAGCCTGCAGTCGGCCATGTTGGAGGCGTGGCTCTAACTCCGCCTTAACACGTGTTCAAAGTATCTTTATAGATTACTATCAAATCAAATTATAATAAATTAGTATAAGTGGGCAACTTTTTGATTGTAAACCGTTATATAGGTTCAATACCCGTTTAGGGGATTAATTAGATATTTTTTTATTTAATTTCTTCGCACTATGATCTGTTCATTTGAGCTTGAGACAAAATGTAAACAAAGCAAATAAAGCTTCTCTCAATCTTTTACTCGCTTTTTATTTTTACTTAATTTTTATAGCGAAAGGTTTTCCATATACATTTCTGTTGACTTTAATGTTTTTATGTTGTATTTTGAAAGCTTTACTCCATGATAAAAATTATATAAAATAATAAAAAAATCCAAAAAGACGTTAGAGTTTGGAACTCCGATCTCGCTGACTACCCCGCTAGGGATAAAGCGTGAAGTTAAGTTAATATATTTAGAGCCCAGTAGTGGCGCGGGGCACATAGTGTGACTGTAAACGGGATTGAATATAGGTTCAATCCGCACTCGGGCAAATGAAATATTTATTTAAACTTATATTTTTATTTCATCTTATTTTATTTTCATTTCCTTGCTCTGGTATCGAGGCAAAGGTCGGCGTTGAGTTCCGCCTCTCAACACTCAGAATTCGGCGGAAAGTGAGAAACGAATTTTCATAACACTAGTTCCCTCTGTCTACCCTGCTGTGTGCGGGATACAGGGTGAAACTAATTTTTATATTTAAATAAGCAGCTCATTGAGGCGGTTGTGAGTTCGATTTCCATACATGATGATAATGTTTTCATTACATCGCTCTGGTTAAAGATCAAACTTTACGTTACTTAGGTTCTCTTCGCTATATCAGGTTACAGCGTGACGCTAAAAAATAATTAAATTTTGTTTCTTAAATCATTATTTTCATAAAAAATAAGCATTTTAATTTCAAAAATACTTGTTTTAATCGTTAATTGAGTCCGATTTATTGCTGGCGTCGTTTATTGAACGCGAAAATAATAAATGTTCTTGACAACTTTCATAAAATATCACGTAATTCAAGGGAATGGCTGTGATAGGACCTGAACAATTAAGATATTCATAAATATAAATATGTTGTACAATTTACTGTGATAAAAATAACAGGTTCAATTTTGAAGAATAAATATTATAAATGAAAAATAAGGTAATTTATATAAGTAGGGGAGAGCGGGGTATGTTTTAACGGAGGTAAGCATAGCGAGCTTATTTCTGCGAATTGTTATAAATATAATATTTGATTTAGAAATATTATGTACAACCGAAACTGTCCAGACTTGTCATAGTAACTCACGTTTAATAATTGAACACAACAAACCGGTTAAGTGCGAGTTGGAGTCGCCCACCGAGGCTTCCGTACCAATTTCAGGACTTTTGTCACTTTTTGCAAGATTTTTTTTTAACATAAGACATTGCTTCGTACCAAATTTCAAGATTCTGAATAGACAGCCTATAGGTTTTAATTCTCTTAAAAGTTTCGAAAATTTGCGACATAAGCGGTTGTGTCTTTTTATTGCGTTGGCTAAGAAATTTAATTTTTTCATAGCTCCAAGATACAGTAGACCTGACTACTTGATATAAATATACCAACCCCGTATCTGGGGCTTATATTAGCAATTCTGGTAGTACTAACCCCATATACGGTAAGTAAGTAATCATTAACGATAGATTTTTTTGGTTTCGATTATTTTATTTGCGACTGAATAAGCACACATAGCTAATGCATTTTGTAAGTAAAATCACAGAATTTTATAATATGACTATAAAAAAATATATTATTACTGGAAATAATAAACCAAAACAACCCCGCTTTATCCTAACGGGTCGTCAATATTAATTACATAAACTGTAATCGTGAAGTAGTGCATTCGATTCTTACCTAGGGCAATAAAATAATATTTTTATGTTCATATTAATATAGACAGAATGCGGCGTAAAATTTTTCCACTCAACCATCATGCAGTCCTAAATAATATTCAAGTCTTAAGCAAGAAGCGGTATGTTGAAAAGTATAAAATTAATTTTAATCGTGGTAATAAAATTTGAATATCTACATATATATTATGTAGATATATATTTTAATCTTTATATTTATCTAAATTACGTTTCTCGTAAAAGATCATAAAATATATTAAAATGTATATTTTGTTTATTGCTAATACTAGTTTATGCTCGCGATTTTATATGAGGCCAGTCGTGGCGCAGCGGCACGAAGTGTGACTGGAAAACCGACTGGTTGTGAGTTCAAGCCCCACTAGAGGAGATGCAATATTTACTTAAACTTAAATCCATTTTCTTCGCACCGGTGTCGAAGCTTAGCGCGGCGTTGCCTCCAGAATTCGGCAGAAAGTGGGGACCGGAGTGTCTTAACACTAGATTCCCTGCTGTGTGCGGGATACAGCGTGAAGTGCGTGACTTATAAGGGGAGTGAAGTGCCTTAACACTAGGTTCCCACTGCCCATATTAGTAAATTCATATTTAAAAAACAGTGAAACCAAGCTTGTTTACTTATAGTGTACGTATACATGATAAGCATCTGACTTTGCCTGGTGCACGCGATGGATATGGATAGATACTAATTATCATATTGTAATTGTACAGGCTGGTACCTACTCACTGTACGTATTGACATTTACCATATTTATATTTAAAATATAAATATGGTAAATGTCATATAGTGGTGTTACTTACTAGATCAGATATGTCGATAGATTGTGTTGATTAATGTATTTCTTTGTTGAGTAAAAATATTAATATATATTTTTTACATTTAACTTAAAAAACCTAATTTAGGTTCACGCTGTATCCCTAGCGGCGTAGCCAGAGAGAACGGAGAGTTAACGCTACGGCCTCTGTACACCTCTTACTATTTTGATGGTTGATGAGAGTGGACGAGGCGAAAGAGGTATGCAAGTATTTTTTAACTCTATTTTTATTTTGAAGTTATTGTCGTAGCGCGTCTGAACACGTACTAGATTTGGGTTCGATTCCCATCCATGAAAAATCCAAGTATTGTTGACAAAGCAAGTGGTTGAGAGTCACTCAACACGCAATATCTCCAAAAATGACGGAATGTGGAGAGCAGAGTCTTAAAATTGAGTTTGCTTTGCGGGTCAAAGTGTGGAACTGATACTTTTGTTTAGATATTACCTCGGCAAAGAACTTATTTAATTTCCATTTAACTTATTTTTTTGCTACACTACAACATGATCAGAAATCGACAGTGCAGGAGAAACAAACTCCCTTTTGACACTAAGTTCTCTATATTTTTGTGCCACAAGTGAAATACAACGTAAAGCTAAAATAACACAAACCCAAAATCGAACCCACAACCACTTCCAACGGCCCAAACAAACAAAAATCATCATCATAAGCCTCAAAACAAAAAGTCAAACAAAAAACCGTTCAGCTTTTTAAAATCGACCCGCTCTCGGCATCTTTGATGTGGCGGTGTTTACACTAAGCTAACTGAGAAACAAGTCATTTCACCGGCAAATGCCTTTGATGTCCCGCTTTTTGCCCGACCACTTGAATTATTGCCGTCTCGAGTGACGTGACGAGGCCCGGCCGCCGTGTTACGCCGAATTTCTATGGTTATTTCGAGTAAATAACTTATTAGAATCATAATTTTAAATTTTATGTGTGTTTTTAGTTGTTATATTGATATGGGGATTTCGCCTCGATCATGCGCTATTTAAGCTCGTTGTATTGCGTAAACGTAACGAAATTTTCGTACTAAATATGTTTAAATTTAACGAAAAAATTCAACCTGATCAATTGACATAATTCATTTTCATTCAAATGGGAATCGAACCGACAACGATCACGTTATCCGTCAGACGCTGTGCCGCAGCGCCGTCGTGGCGCCTTAGCATTATTTTTTTTTGAGCATCACGTTGTATTCCGCATATAGGGTATGCAGAAGGAACCTAGAAAGCTAGTATTAAGACACTTCCGTTCCCCCACTTTCTGCTGAATTCTGGAAAAATTGTGTGTTGAGGGGAGGAACTCAACGCAACGCTTTGCCTCGCTAACAGAGCGTGGAATAGAAAATATGAAATATATTATTAACCTCGAGTGGGAATCGAATCCACAGCCTGGCGCATCTACAGTCGCCTGAGCCCCTGCGCCATGCCTGGCCTCACGATAGCTATCAATTAAACGGCGCCTACTTCAAAGTGAAGATGAGTGATGACGGATGCTGTTTCATCTCGCATGATTTAAGATGCCGAAAACCAATAGTTATTTTACTTGAAAAATTTTCGGTTAAACTAAAGAAATAATTGGCAAGAAATTACTTTAAAATTAATGGTTTGCATGATTTTTTTTTGTTATTTAACAGTCGGTTTTTGGCTAATTTGATTTAAAATTATTTTTTGGGGTTGTGTATAATTATTTTTAAATTGCGTTAGGTTTTGGGGTTCTTGGGGTGGGTTTTTTTCTATTAATTATGGTTAAAAAATTTGTTGCGGCCGTCGTGCCGCAGGGGCATAATCAAACTGTAAGTGCAACGGTTGTGGGTTCACTTCCGACTTTGGGGTATGAATTATTTTAATTTCTTCGTTACGGTTTCGAAATAAAACGCAGTGTTGAATTCCGCCACTCAACTCGACATTACAATGTCGAGAAAATTGGGCCAAAAGTGATAATATGAGTGTTTTACGTTCTTTTTCTCTAAATGTTCTTTCTTCTCTTAAAAAATATGAATATATTTGAGGCCGTGAGTTAGCACGACAGTTATGGGTTCGATTCTCACTCTGTGGAGTGAAATGTGCAATTCCACAGGAATTTGGGGAAAATGGGGATCCAAAATGTCGTAATACTACTACGAGTACTTTATGCTGTGTACAGAGTGAAATTAAAAAAATGTGTAAATATAAATTTAAATGTGTGAGAGCAACTTGTAAATAAAATAATCAACTTCGTTCCGTAAACACGTATTTATTAATCATTTGTGATAAGCATACATTATTCGAGCTCTTGACTTTGCCAAAAATGATATCAATGTAATTAATTTAAATTACACTCAAATTTAAAAAGTTTGTGAGATTGTATATTTATATATTTTATTTTTAATATTATATATTTAATTTTTTTAGTGTTTCGTACCTTTTAAGGAAAAACGGAACTCTTACACGATCACTGTGTTACCCTTCTATTTGTCTGTATGTTTGTCTGTTTATTAAGACCCTTTATCTCAGAAACGCTTACAGAGCTACGCTTACAGCTTAAGGTGAAATTAAAATCATTTACTCAGATCTTCCAACTCGAGAAAATTAAATATTTATTTTAACTTTCATTTTCGCGCTCTGGTAACGAGGCAAAGCGTGGTGTTGAGTTCCGCCACTCAACACGCAATGCCTCCATAATTCTGTGGACAGTGGAGAACGAAAGTGTCTTACAATTAGGTTCCCAGGTTCCTTTTGCTATGTGCGGCTTACAGTTGCACGTTTGTGCTCCTGTGCCAAGACATCCTCAAATTTCGATATTAATTAAGCTCTACATTTCTTGACACATTTGATCTCTACATTTGACGTGATATAAAACTTTTGTAATAAATATACCAGTATCATGTACAATCTTATACTTAAATATAAAGAAAAAAAATATATAAAACATTGCAGACGCCACAATTCAACGAGTCATTCAGATTCATCTTATCCGTGACACAAGTTAATGGGCATGGGTAAGGATGCCGTTCTTTAGGAAGCTAAGCTAAGATATAAATTAAATATATTTTTTTAATACATACAGAAAAAAAATGTTATACGTAGAGTGGTGGTAACCAAATTTTACGCTCAAAACAATTAGACTTAGACATTCTATTTATTTATATTAGTAATCATTAATATCTTATTATCATAATTTTTATTATTTTTTGAGGCCAGTCGTGGCGCAGTGGCACAAAGTGTGACTGTAAAACCGACTGGTTGTGGGTTCGATTCCCACTCGAGGAGATGAAATATTTACTTAAATTTATATTTCCATTTCTTCGCTCTGGTGTCGAGGCTAAGCGCGGCGTTGAGTTCTGCCACTCAACACGCAATGCCTCTAAAAATTCGGCAGAAAGTGGGGAACGGAGTGTCTTAACTCTAGGTTCCCTCTGCCTACCCTGCTGTGTGCGGGATGGCGAAACTCAACGGTGCGCCTTGATCGACTTGTTACTATACTTTTTTAAACCTCTTCGATAAATGGACAATCTACATAAAAATACTTTTCCGAATCGATTCCTCCTGAGAGTAACGCGTTCAACCAAACATACTCTTTAGCTTAGTTATATTATTATAACAGTAGGTCTATATCTATTTTCGAGACATTAGTCATTTACTTCACTAAATATGGAATATGTTAAAATTGGCGGATTGTGGAGGATAGAGTCAAAGGCAGAGTCAAAAAGATTATCTATACACGTACTTATAGAAACCAATAGGTATCTACTGTCTATATATATCTAGGTAGAGATATCTATCTAACTGTCTATATATATCTAGGTAGAGATATCTCATCATATCTCTGTTTCACGTCACGCGACGGCGTAAACACGCGTCGATGGAGATCAAAGCGAATGCAATTAGGCAACGCGATCTGCCTTCAAAGCCGCGACTAATTTCTTTTGGGAGCGACGTATCGCGTCAAACCCTTTTAGAGGCGATCTGTTTGAGATGGCCGGGCTGCCACCCGCGGAGCAGGGTTGCCTCTGATAGATTAATTCAATTATATTTGGTATTTGATACTAAATACGTATTTTAATTTCATTGCTGTATTAACGGGGCAATGGGCGGCGTTAAGTTTCGCCACCTAACATTCAATGTCTTAAACATTCGGGGAATGGTTTCTCGTTCCGATTTAGAGAAATTCTCTTTTATCTCTTTGAATTCTCTCTAATCTACCTACATACCATATTACAACTTTCTTACTCCACTTACGTCTGTGCGTTACTGTCAGTCACTTAGTATGACAAGAGTGCTATTTCATTTATATGTATAAATAAATTTAATATTAATTGATTATTTCATACAAACCCACAGCCCTACGAGGTGTCAGACGTAAGATAGCTAATTGCAAAGCGACCGCCGACAATGCCGCGCCGCCACTGGGAATTTAATCACCCGTCCTAACTGATGGCAATAGAAAAAAACGTCAATCAAAATACTTATACTGTTTTGTATATAGCATATTTTCACCAGAATTGAGATGGAAAGCCCGGGGTGGAATGGAGAATGGAGTGTTTTGACACTTCTCTTGGACTACTCTGGTATGTGTGGGAAAAACGATAAATTGCTTTTACATATTATATTTAATTTGCATGTACATATTTCTCTTTAGCTTCATGAAGCTGCTGGGATGGGATACAGCATGCTGTATCCCACATATAACACCACAGGGTAGGCAGATTTTCAGGGATGATTGAGGCGTGGCGTGTTGACTGGCGGTTGTGGATTCGATTACCACTTGATGAAATGAAATATTTAATGTTCTAATTTAGTCGCTATAGTAACATGGCAAAGCGCGCCATTGAGCTCCACCATTCAACACTCAATGCCCTGAATGGGCAAGTTCCCTCTGTATACATATTTTTCTAGTCAGTATATAAAAAACTACAACGATCATTTGAAATTAAGCCGAGCGTTAAACTTACTGGTAACACTTCGGAGTTAGGAAATGTAAATTTTGTCCACTGATCTGGAAACGAACCTACGATCGTCGCGTGTACAATAAAACGTTATGCGAGCCTCGAGTATATTGTATAACAAAAAAAAATGTGAAAACTCAACTATGTTAGTATTACCCTTTTTACCAACTTCCATTAGGAAATATCTCTTAAAAAAATTACAAGTCTAACGCTCCAATAAACACGATACTTATTACAATGTAAATAAGTAAAAAAATCATACATACAACCAAGTAATTTGTATGAAGCCTTATTTGGTCTAACAACGTTTCAACGTTGATACTTAAATATTCATACATCCGTAAAAGGCATATTGATATCCATCTAATTCGTTTGTAGAGCTAATTACAAAAACATGAGTAACTGCTGCTTTTTAATTTAATATAGCAATTTATAGTAAGAATTTGTTTTTGTTGGTTGAAATTAAACACGCAATATGAAGAATAAAGTGTTTTGAGACTAGGTTCTGTCTATTTATCCTGCTATATTCGAGAAAGTGCGTGAAGCTAAAAAAAATAGCAGGGTAGGCAGAGGGAACTTAGGGTTAAGACGTCGTTCTGTCACCAATGGACCGAAGAAATGAAAGTAATTCATTACCCCGAGTGGAAATCGAACCCACAATCGTCGCGCACCGCTGCGCATCTACCACCGCCACAACAACTTATGTAATTGTATTATTTTAAATAAATTGAAAATTAAATTAAAATTTAACGTTCATTAGTAAACTATTTATCACATTCTCTTTTATATAAAAGGCATGAAACACACCTAACGAGTAAACTAGTGTAGAGAAAATGTCAATGCGTTTGACACTTGAAAAGCAGCTGAAATATACACTAGGTGCATTATGTCATAGAACATTAAATTGAATGTTTATTTATTTTTTTCATTAAATAATATAGATAGAATACCAGTAGTCTGCCTATAACTTTGCTTGTATATATTTTAAAAAAGAAACGTTCTTATTTTTAGTTTCATTTTTCACTAAATCCCACTCATGACAGGGTACCTAGTATACATCTTCCTCTTCCATCATCTTTATTTCTACCCATTTTTTTGGACGTTGCTTGCTGTGACAAAATGTCTCGAACATATTATCTTGACAAGAGAGAGAGTAGAATAAGAAAATAATTTATTCCACCGGATGAGAATCATTCCCGCGACCATATTGCTCAGTCAGGCGAAAAAAATATATATTTACAATATAAAATTTTTGTACACTTTAAGAATAAGCCTACACATATATTTTATGCTTTTAGCCTTTAAAAGTATCTTCCAAATGAATACTTCAAATATTTCCAGTATTTTAAAGTATTTTTTTTTAAATTGTATCAGATTTCGAGCAGTTTTTTACAGGATTTATTTGTAATTTTTTTCACTATCTGTTCATATAAAGTGTAATTATTAATTAGTGAATTCTTAACAAAACTCAAAATTTATTTATTTAATGTTTTTTACATCAAAAACGATTATATATCTAATAATGAGAAAGAATAATAAATATATAAAAATATAAAATAAACTTTGGTGAATCTAAAGGCGGTCTTATCACCACAGGTGATGTCCGGGCAACCCTTACTGTCTAAATTTAGTAACTTAATATTTTTTTTGTAATTAGCATTTCTATAAGACAGATAATTTATCATTGTATGAATTCAAGTTTTTGCAAAATAATCACACATTCTTCAACATTCTTCACAATAGTTAAATGAAGTAAAGTATTTTTTGGTAATTATATATATTATCACAAGCGATCGTAATTAAAAAGGTATGACAAAAGCGATAAAAAACCGGCCAAGTGCCAGTCGCCTCGAAAGGGTTTCATTTGCACTATCTCTAAAAACGGCAAAAAATTACGTTTGTCATGAGGGACCCGTCTTAAATATTTATTTTATTCTGCTTTTTAGTACTTGTTATTATAGCGGCAAATGAAATATATCACATGTGAAAATTTCAACTGTCTAACTACCTCGGTTCATGAGTTACTGCCTGGTGACACACAGACGGACAGCGAAGTTTTAGTATTAAGTATTAAGTTTTAGGTTTTACCCTTTGCATAGGGTACCCTAACTAACGCATATTATATCGTCAATGTCACATTTGTAGGCACATCGTCAATTAGTGTCGATATAAACAATTAAATAATTAACGACAATTATAAAATATCCTACACGTTTTAGCTTCAGCTTTCAAAGAAAAACTACATACATACAAATACGTACAAACTTAAAAATTAAAAATATTGAAAATGTTAAACAAATTGTTAAATTATATTGTATGTTAATTACATTTGTATGTATATTTGATTTCTTGTTATTTAATCTAAAATTTTATGTATTTTTTCATATAAATACCGTATAATTTTTAAATTATTTTATCAAACTAAAGAATGGAAGTGTGTTATTGATAGTTTTAAATCCTGTTTAAATTTCCTGTTCAACGTTTTCTAAGTTGTTATTATTATTCATATTTTAAATCACTTAAAATTGTTTTTTTTTGTTCAAATATTAAACAAAAAGAGGAGACCCTTTTTTGGGTGTTTTATGGTAAAGATAGATAATTGGATATTATTTAGTTAATTTAAGTTATTTTTTGAACTCGAATTTAACAAATTAGAAACATAAACGGCTTATCATTATTTCGACGACCTGTATATTAATTGAATAATTGCTATCTAATAAGAATCTGTTTTCAATACCACTTGAGAACAACTTTAGTGGATATCAGATCATATTAGTGGATATAAGATCAAATGTGTCCAAAATTGTAACAACATTAACCTAAAAATGTATAATAGAATTATATATGACTAGAGGGCACGCGTGGCTTCATCCGTTTGAACTTTACGAAAATTTATTAAATATATATTTTAAATTATTTTCAATTTTCAATAGGATTAGTAAGAAAATAAAATGTCTCCTTGGCGTTCCATTCAAGTCAATTATATCGTGATAACTTTGAAATTATTTGGCCAAATTACGTGTGAAAGACAAAGTTTATAAAAAAAAAACAATATTAAATGCTTAAAGCGATTAATGTATTGATGTTAATAAGAGTTAAAATAGTATCCAATTAGATCAAGTTTAGTTCACAATTTTTATCATAGAAGCTTCAGCATAAAAGTTACATATATGCTGTATCGGAATTTTATTTAGAACTATTCAAGACAAGCAATGATACGGTACATTATCTTTGTATAATTCCAATGGTTTAGGCAGCGTACGTCAAGATGGCTCTCAGAGAGCACATTCTTTTCCGATTTAATTGTATCGTTATATTGCGATTAAAATTTCATTATATCATTGCAAATTGTAGCCTATATGTTATTCTGATATATAACCTATATAACTATGAGGTTTCATCCAAATCCATTTAGTAATTATTTTGTGATAGAGTAACAAACATACATCCATACTTACATACGTCCTCACAAACTTATTGATTGATTACTGCTGCTTCCCACATATAGAAAGGTAGGCTAAGAGAACTCACTGTCATGGCTTTTTGTTTTTAGATTTTTATCTGAATTGCGTGAAGAGTGGCGAATTGTAACGATGTCCTCCAATTTTAACATAATATCACAGAGAGGAAATGAAAATACTTCATTACCCAGAGTGTGGATTGAACCCACGACCATATTGTATTTAAAAATTTTCAACATTTTAACGGATTGACTAGTATACCAGCAATAAATTCTAATGCCAGAACAGCTTAGATCGTATATCAAACGATATTTCCGTCGTAAACTAACTTAATAAATCATAATTATTTCCTTTTCGCAACATTTAATGAAAGATAATGTTTTATTTATAGTGAAATCCGATTATTTAGTAGGTAGCTGTAGGTTCGATTTATGATAAATATTTACCGCCGTCTCACAGCGTTTGACTGTATCGGAGACAAATGTGAGTTTGATTCTCATTCGGGGGATAAAATTATAGTATAAAACGCGGTGTTCAATTCCGCAGCATAGCACATACAGTATCTTGAATATTTTGTGGTGAGCGGCTAACAAAGTGTTGCACTACGTAATTGTTTACTTTAAATCAATATATGAAATTACATTTTTGTATAAATACTTATAGATCGTGTTAAGAGATCATTAAAAAAAGTGTTTAGGTATATTGTTGACTATTGGTGACTAGTGTGGAACGGACTCCTAATAGAAGATTAAGGAAATGAGGCCTAGCTGAGACTGCGTTTAATGGTGTAACGCGAAAAAAATAAATAATCCAGAAAACAAAATAAATTCTTTTTTGTCAGTTTAATGCTGTATCTTCACAAACATGCGGCTTAGGCAAAAGGAACCTGGGAACATAATAATAAGATACTCCATTCTCTATTAAGATTTCCGTTCGCTATTTTCCGCCGAAATCGAGAGGCATTGCGTGTTGAATGGCGAAACTGTATGCCGCTCTTTGCCTCGGCACTAGAGCGAAAAAATTAAAATATTAAACATTTCGATACTCCGAATCAGAACGAACTCACAACCATCACGTTTAAAGTCGCACTCTTGTGCCCCTGTACCACGACGGCCTACAGTTCATATGTAGATAATACTGAGGTTCTAATTTATGTTCGCGTAAAGTCGACAGTGTGCAGACACATTTAACTTACATTGTCGGTACTATCATAAATTCAAGAGTTGACGACATAAATCTACTGAGAATTGTGCAAAAACTGCCTCCCTGTACACATTCACATGGTGTTTGATACGTACTTACTGGTTTTGGCATTTTTTTTTCTTTTACGCTGTTTTCCGCCAAACAAAGTGGGTAGAGGGAACCTAGTGTAATGACATTGAGTTAACCAAGCACCGCCCAGCTTTTGAGACAATGTTGATTAGAAGAAATTAACGCCGTGATTTGTCTTTTTAGAGTAAAAAAAGAGAAAATATGGGCATCGATCCCACCACTATTGCGTATGCGTATTATATATAGTCTGGTGCTTTAACACGGCGCTAAAATGGCATCAACTTTTTTTTTTAATGTTAGTGTGTGTGTGTCTGTGTGTCCGTGGTGAAGCATTTGACTTATGTAAATCATAAACGCAATGATTGTGGGTTAGGTCACTCAATGTGCAATGCCTTGAAAAGGTAAAACAACCGGTACGGGAAAAAGCGTGAAATAGAAAACAATAATGCTCGCAAACTCATCGACCCGTATGTCACGATTACACAAGAATCACAAACACCTACATAGCACCTACAGCTGCCACCAAAGCCTTTCAATCTTCGATTTATACGTGAAAAGATAAAATTATAATCCTTATTTATCACTCTACAAACGTGTGCCTGCATTATTTATACTGTACTGTCGTGATGTCCCGATCGTTTACTTTATATAATATATATAATATATTGATTTTAATAGTAGTGTAATGCAAGTATGTTGAAATTATCACGATTTTAAATAAAAGGAAGAATTTATTATTTTTTTAATTTAATTTTTTTTTGTCTGTTGATGGGGCTGTAGTGCAGTGACGTAACATCTGATTGTAAACGGATTTCATTCGAGGGAATGATATTTTTCATTTCCTCGATCTGGTGGCAAAAAGCTGTGTTGAGTTTCACCATTCAACACGTAATGTTTTGAATTTGGGCGGCACATTGGGGATTGAATGTCTCAATCTCAATTTTAGGTGACCTCTGCCTATCCTACTGTTATCGGGATAAAGCGTGAAAAAAAATTATATAAGCAGAAATTATAAGAAATTACCATTATGAAAACGCCTTTGCATTTCACAGCAACACCTATAGGTAATTATAGCTGTACAAATACTCAACCGTTTCCTCTTTAACCTTTTACAATGTTTATCAACGCCGCTCATTCTTGCAATTTATATTTACTAATTATCTACACAGTTTGCCAAGTTAATACTTGTATTGCAAATACACTAATGGCGCTATAGTAGATTATGTGAACGCGCTGTGGGGGTTCAGTTATTTTCTTTTAAGCTTCACGTTGTATCCCGCACATAGCAGGATAGGCAGAGGGAACCAGGTAAAATTGTTAAGACATTCCGTTCCCATATAGGCCCTTCTGTAGCCATTTTTTTTCCTAATTCTGATGGCAGTACTTGTCGAGCGACGAAACTCAATGCTGCGTTTGATTTTGTTTTTGACTCGTTACCAGAACGAGGAAATGAAAATTTTAAATATTTCATTTCTTCTAGTGGAAATCGAACTCACAATTTTTTGCATCGTTACAGTCGCACGTCTATGCTCCTGCGCCATAGTTGGTCTCAATTTACTCCAATTAGAGTAACATATTTTTTTTATTTGAATTCAAAATAAAATTGTTCAAAATATTTAATTCAAAATAAATTAATATTGTAAGCGCGGCGTAGAGTTACGGTTACTACAAACGGTAGGTTCTCCCTGTCTATCCTACGATAGTTATCGATACGAAGCTAAAAAAATATAAAACTCAGTAATTTCATAGGAATTAATGTAAGTAAAACACTAAAGCATTGCTTGACAACATAATTGCAGTACTGCGGCGATGTCTTGACTTCCGGCGAAAGGAAATTTATAGCAGCCTTATTATATTTCTTACTAGTCAAGACTACAACTTTATTTACGTAGACTTTGAAATATAAAATGGAAAATCACGTTTTTTTCCGAGCCCACAGGAATTTCTTTTCTTAGGTATTTTTAAATTGGTCTCAACTCTGAGATCGATTTTATGATGCCGTTTACATTTCTAGATTATTAAGACGTCATCTCCAATGTCGCTCTTAAGATCGATCTCAGAGTTAAGAAAGGTTTATAAATACGGGCGTTGCTTCACTTAATTTCTACACTTACTTTTGAATATAATCAATTTCAACTTTTAGTAGTTTCGTCTGTCCGTCGTCGTTAATTTCTTCGCTCCAAGTTTGCAATTCCACCACTCAACACACAATGTTCGAAAATTGAGTGTTGAATGGGAAACGGAGAGTTTTATAGACATTAGGTTCCCGCATTAGGTTCCCAGTTATAAGTGGGATACTAAATGAAGCTAAACAAAAATATAATGTACTTATAATCAGTTGAGTCTATTATTACGTACGTACGTAAAATTACATTATATTACGCTCTATACAGCGGCATTATGAACTAACCTTTATAATTTTATTTTTCTTCTTTCCAGAATATATCATAATCATAAAAATATGGGAAAGGTCACGCTACAAAGTTGCAGGCGAGAACCAGTAATGCTTATAAAAAAATCTTACGATAAAAAAAATAATGAAATTTCAATATAATAAACGCATATAAACAAGTATAAATAATTGTTTTTATGTCACAGGAAAACGATAGTTAAACATAGTTATTTATTTATGTTATGTTTATAACTATTTATTATTGTATTTATGATTTATATCATGGCTTAGGAAAAAGTGACGTAACGATAAATAAACATGTGTTAATATTTGTCGTTGATTTTATAAGTATTTAAAAAAACATACTTTTTCCGTTTTATATTTAAAAGGCGATATATTTGACATAATATATACTCGTAGCTATATATAAATATTTAGATAAATAGACACAGAATAAATTCTTTTAGTTTCCAGCTGTATTTCACGTATAGCAGGGCGGGCACAAAAGGCTGCAAAATTTTTGATACTTTGCATGTTGCTTGGCGGAATTCAAACTCGACCTTTTAAGATAAGCGCGAGCTATACGATGAGCTAGGAAAGAAAGATATTAAATTATTAACCGAACGAACCCATAACCATCGCTTACACACTATGTCACAGTGCCAAGACGGCCTTAATGGCTTGTTTTAACTTTTACCAATTCCTATCCACCAAACCATCGAACAGCCTAACCACCATTCACTGAAGTCAAGGTCAAATATACCTACGTATACATTAGCAAGTGACCTGGACAGTCAAATGTAAAAATTATGCCAGAATCGAACTGCAAACAACTCCAACTGCATATAATGTCTATCATTTATCAAGACTGGGAAGCATCAATTTTGTAGCTCATGAATGATGTATCGATTGAACGGCGTATAATGTTAGCATTAATAACTTGGGCAATAGTGTTGGGATGTCGGTTATTAATGGAAATCGATTATTGCTATTTTTTTTATTATTATATTTTGTGTTTGGTTTAGATTTTTATTGGGATACAAATATGTGGCGTACTGAAGCAGCGTCTGATTGTTAACGTTATGTGGCGAAGCATAACGCAGCACTTGTGGACGCGGGGATATGAAAATAATATACTCTTCCGAGTGGGGTTCGAACACAGAACTATCGCATTCACAGTCAACCTAAATGTATTGAAAACTTACATGCAAGTATTACATAAAGTACTTTGTATTTAATCATTTTATAGCTAAAATAAATGAATTTTAATACATTTTTTATAGTGTTTATTAAGTGTAGATTTTATATTTAAATCGTGAAAATATCTTTTAAATATAAATTTATGGGCAATCGAAACGCCATCCGACTTTAAATATTAAAAGATCGTAAGGTTTCAAAAATAAAATGCTATGTATAATTAAATAGTAGTAGGTACTTTTAGTATTTTATACTTTATTTTCATAAAGTACCATGAATGTAGTGACATTTTAAGTATTTTTTTTATTTATTTAAAACATGAACTGTATCAAAATCAATTGTTAATAAAAAAAAATTAAAAAGAAAAACGGTGTTATAAAATCTTTATGTGCTGCCTTGACTTTATTATGCGTTAAAGAAATTATAAAATTTTGATGTTCTCATCGATGACTACAACTCGAGGTTACTCTCGAGGTTTATGTAGAAGATGTGTAACTGAACGTTTTAATACTGGGTTTCCTCCGTCTAAGCAGGGTAGCTTTCCGTATACAGTCGGCCGTAAATTAATTGGTATTGTATATCAAATTATCACATTATAAACATTTCATTTATTATATTCAATTATTCAACGTAATTCGAGCGATCGCTATAAACTATTACACCAAATAGGGCTATTTTAAAATAAATGACATTACAGCCATCTTAAAGTACTACTAGTGTTTTCTATACAACTATAAAATGTATTTAATATGGCATAAGATCTTATCAAGATCTTTAACAGGAGTCGTGAAGTTAACTAGAATATCATGTAGTAGTATAGAAGTAATATCTTGCAGTAAATTAATATTGCTGTAACTGAATACAAGAGGCGAGAACTTACCGACTTGAAATGTTACGATAATCTTCTTTAATGGATATATTTAGATAGATATGGTGTAAAAATGGTATCAAACTGACTTCAATTTATTTAAATTTTTGGTTGCACTCGGTTTTGAGTTCGATTTCTACTTAGGGAAATGAAGTGATTTCTTTTCCTGTTTTAGTTACAAGACATAACACGGCGTTGAGTTCAGCCATGACACAAGGATTGGGCGGTCGCGTAACACAATGAATATAATAAACTACATATAATACTACATTATTCCAAAAAACATTTTAATTCCTTCTTACTCCAAGTAATATAGAGAATGATTGAATATATTTTTTTTATCGATATTTTATCTGCAACATCACTATCAAATGCAACTGAATAAATGTTGTTTAATTACCATAAATCTGTATTTCGGCTAGTTTTTACCGCAACAAAAATTTACACTTTATTATGATGAATTTTTTATCGTTTTATAAGTGTGTCTGGAGTTTTTTTTACTATATTGAAATCAATTGCATTATGTATACTACTAGACTTCGCCCGCAAACCTTATTTGTGTCGGCTTAAAATGGAAAATCTCGTTTTTTCCGGGCCTTCCCCTATACTCCCTAATTTGGCATGTGGGTAGGCTACATGCCAAATTTTTAAGTCCAGAGTACACAATAAAGAATTTCATAAAAATGTCATTAATTTCAATAAAATGTACTATTATTTTATGTCAACGTTTGAAATAATACTAATGAAAAACAAAAAATAATTTTTAGATGAAATAAAAAATATTTCGCCTTCTGAGGAAAGGATTTTTTTTTTACTTTCAAAAATCGATACATATCATTTCTATTTTATTATCTGTATAAACCTTAAACTGACATTATAATCAACTACAGTACCGATCCTCTACAGTCGTAATATTCTTATTTACTACGTTAAAGCGACTGGAATTAAACCAACTCATGTAATTTACACTAAATTTTCCATTGTGATTGTGATTCAATAAATGGTTATTTCGAAGAGAATGTTTTTTGGATTGAACGATTATATTCCATAATTTACAAACAAATGAAAACCAGTGATACACCAGTGATACTAGTGATATTTATATTTGATGTCAACGCGACGATCGAACTCACAATCATAATTCCTTCAATTTCAATTGAAGGAATCCCAATTATCGTAATTATTGAATCAATAAATGATAAAATAGTAAATATTACTTTTATAAAAATATATTATATACTAGCGACCCGCTCGCGGCTTCGCCCGCTTAAACCACAGAATTATTTACTTAACACACTGAATTATGTTCGTGTTTTGATATACTTATAATGTATGTTTGCAACGTAATGAAGATTTTTAATGAGAAAGTTGTTAAAACTTTAGGTCGCATTTTCGTACCTCCCATAAGAATCTTCAATTGAATGTTTGAAATAAAAACACAACTTATCGATACTTACTATATGTGCGTTTCTTCACGATAATCTCAGAAACGGCTTAACTGATTTAAATACTTTTTTTGTTTGTATTCTGGCAAACTGCCCTTAAATATTAAGTATTAGTTTTATTTTAAGCAGCTTCATGCTAGTCAGAGGGAGGAACCTAGTATTAAGACACTCCGTTCCCCACTTTCTACCGAATTCTGGACGCATTGCGTGTTGAGTGGCAGAACGCAACGCCGTGCTTAACCTCGACCCCAAAGCGAAGAAATGGAAATATAAATTTAAGTAAATATTTCATCTCCTCGTGTGGGGATCGAACTCAGAGAACCAGTCGGTTTTACAGTCACACTTTGTGCCGCTGCGCCACGACTGGCCTCAACTGGACTGGACTTTATTTTAATCGGTTCACATAAAGTTAAAACCAGATCCACGCTTTATCCCGCCCTTAGTAGGGCAACTTAGTGTAAGATATTGGGTATAATGTGTGACTGATGTGCGAAATGAAAATATTATTAAATTATAATTCAATCCTGCATCGGACCCACAACGTCGCGTTACAGTTACAATTGGGCATATAGGGTAAAATAGTTTAAACCCGTACCTAAAGAATTTAAGCAAGATACATCAACAGTGAAGACGTAGGTTTTTTTCTCATTTCACAATGTTTATTCATATCTATATTTCGTATGACGCGGTTACGCATAGGTACCAATAATGTAAACACATACTACTACAAAAATAGTACTAAAATGTTTAGAACTTTAAACTTTGCCGCCAATACCTACGACTCGATTTCGCAATGAGGCGTATGCGGCGGTTTCCCTTTGATAGGTTTATGTGTGCGTGCGTCGTTCTTGACAAATTGTATTTTATTTTACAACGATAATTTTATTATTTATTTTGTTTGAAAAAATAACTTTTTTATTTTCGGGTTTTTAATTTAATATGTAATAGGCTTTTATAGAGTAGTTAAACTGTGGTTTCATTTAAAGTGGTCCTAACAAAAAAACTCTGTATAATTGAGCATATTTAATATTTATAGTGATTTTTTGGAAAATAGATACCAATAGTTATTACAACCACTTGCGAAGAAGCATAGTTTTGAAAAACTACCAACGTTCTTATAGTTAATATATTACTTTTTCAAATTAAAAAAAATGTCTATATCATCCGCCATATAATGGCGGAAAAATATTCAAAATGTATTGTAATACCACATTAGTATCGACAATGTAGTGTTGATAGTAATTGAAAATAGTTATACTACAGGAGGACCTTCATATGCACTGTTTTAACCTGTTTTATGTATAATATAGAATAATATATTCTATAGAGGAATCACACATTCTTTTTATTCAGTTTAGTAAATACATTTTTTAGAGGTTATTCTGTACTAAAATGGCATGCAACTCTGTTCCCGCATTTACGTTCCTGATATATCGATTTAAATAATAGAAATACAAAATATAGAAAGGAAACACAAATGCAATTATATTGCATTTTTTCTTTTTTTCATACTTGAAACGTATTAATAAATTACAAATTATGTATTACATACAATTAATTTCTTTTGAATATAACACTAAGTTTAATCAGCTTCACGCTATTTTAACAGATAACATAAGATGACATTAAAACGTATTGACATCACCACGTGATCCATCTAAACACAATATAAACTTTTATAAACTATGAACTCACAATCAGAATTTACTTTCCAAATACATATACTTTTTATTCTACACATCGCCATATGAGCTAATTCCGTAAAATATACCTACTTTATTATGTTTGTTAATATCACCAACGTTGACGTTTGAAATAATAATTATGGTAGACTGAACAAATATTGATTATACTTCTTTCTTTAGCTTCACGCTGTATCCCGCACACAGCAGGGTAGGCATAGGACCTCTAGTGTTAACAACAACACTCTGTTCCCTACTTTTCTCGGAATTCTGTAGGCATTGCGTGCTGAGTAGTGAAACTCAACGCCGCACTTTACCTCGACACCAGAGCGATGAAATGGAAATATAAATTTAAATAAATATTTCGTTTCCTTGCGTGGTCATCGAACCCACAACAGTTACACTTTGTGCCCCTGTGCAACGAACGGCCTCAATTTACTTTCTTCTTTTAAAATGTGGTTAAATGAAATAGTCGTAATTTAATTATGTCAGATTACTATTAACCGACTTCTTAAAAGGGGTCATCAATTGGGCTGTATTTTTTAGCCTTGTTACCTTAGAACTTTTGATTGTATGAACCGATTTTAATGATTCTTTTTTTATTTGAAAGCTAATGCCTCCCGTGTAGTCTTATTTTAATTTAGTTTATATCCAACATTGGTATCTATGAGAAAATCATATAAATCTCAAATTTACATTAAGTATATGCGCGACAAATGAACGTATAAGTCAATATCAATTCAACCTATTTTAATGATTCTTTTTTTATTAGAAAGGGTACATATAGGGGTAGTTTGGTGAAAGTTTAGTTAAGTTCAGAGTGTGAAATCCGTTTGAATTTGAAGAAGTCGATTTTTTTTATTAAAAATATAATTATGTAATTTTTTCTACAAAAATTCTTTATACTCCATGATAAAAACTATCCTATAAGTGACATTAGGCTTTGAACTATTACCATGCCAAAATTAATTTAATTTCATAGAGTAGTTATCGGTATTTTAGGTAATTTATATTTTTCAGTTTTTATTTTTTTTAAAGAAAACTATCATGAAATTCGGAATGAAACCCAAAAAAAATGTACCTTAAGGCCCTAGGCTAACACCATGCAAAAATTCATCAATTTCTGTCAGGTAGTTTTTGCGTGATTGACGCACAAACAAACCGACAGACAGACAGACAGACAGACAGACAAGAATTCTGCTGAGTGGTTTTTTAGTTTCTATAATCGACATATTAACCGACCTAATTTTTATTTTTTTTATATCTTTCATGTACAGAATTGACTTTTCTATCCTTTTATTATATATGGAGATATGGAGATGGAGATTAATCACATTAATAAGATAATGAGTGCGACAAAGTCAGGCAAGACAAAACTAACATCATTTTTTTAATTCTTAAAATAAAAAATAGGTATAGATTGTTTTGTGAATTCATGTGATAAATTACATTTTATAACTCCTTTTAATTTTGACTTTTCAGTTCGTTTCAATACAAATTTAAAATACCTTTCGTGACAAAGTGCATTTATACATCGCTCATTTACCGAAACAATGTGTCGGTAACCTTCTTTCGTCGTACCATCGTTTCTAATTCAGTAGCTTAGAGAAATAGCTGTCTCCATAGCTGACTTGGAGCCTGCGAATGAGGCTAAGGATGAAGGACCTTGTCTCTCAACGCAATAGGTCATCACTGACACACACACTGGTCCTCCTAGTTTTTCCATTTAACTACACTTCAGATAGGAGACAGCCTACATAAAAATAAACTTTTTTAAATTATAAAACTTTTATTGAAGTTTATTCGTGTAGTAAAAAATTTTTTATGTGAATGTGTAGTCACATATATAGATCACATGTGTGAATATGTAGTCAATAATTGACGACATGTGGTGATAGGTGGTCATTGGACCACATGTGTGAATATG
>JALPMF010000220.1:0-16160 GCA_030704555.1 Heliconius charithonia
AGCTTAGGCTCTTTTTGCGGCTTTGGTTTCGCGCTCTGCACCGCCCGCTTCGTACTGGGAGCCGCCCTCTTTTTGCTTCCCTTCCTCGCCACGACATTCCACCCCTCGGACATATCAGTTGGAGCCGGAGGCAACGGTCGAGGTTCAGCGGGTGCGGCACTTTTAGAAGCTGTTTTCGCCGCGCCCTTCTTACCTTTGCCCTTCTGGGCCTTTGGCGCAGGGTTTGCCGGCGCCATTAGCGTTGTCACGACGGGCTCCGCTCTCGCCCGCGTCGGAACAACCTCCTTCTTTTTGTCGGCCGCTAGTGGTGGCCGCAAACTCTTCTCCGGAGGGAGTCGCTCCTTGAAGGCCTCCAGCCTTGTACTGACCATAGTGCCCACTTCCACCATCACAGTGCGCACTATGTCATCCACGGTCTGAGACTTCGCCGATGTCTTTGGCGTCTCTACCGTGCGGGAACGCTCCAGGTCCGCTCTCAAAAGGGCAAACTCCCTTCTTAGGTCCGCCAACTCCGCCTGCAGCCGCGTGTTTGTGGCTCTGAGGAGATGTATTTCCTCCGACGCGGTCCGGTTCGCCAAGGTGTTCACGGCTTTCGATATTGTACCGGCCGCCTCCTTCAGGGCCTTCGTAAAGGTGCCCTTTAGGTTCCCTGACTTGCTGGCGACTTTGTTAATAACAGCCAGGCTATCAGAAACCTGGCTATGCAAGTCAGAGACCAGAGGCTCGTCAAGACGACATTCCAGCGACACGTCCGAGAGCCTAGAACTAGCGCGGCTCTGTATCGCAGCGGTAATACCCGCAACTTCCTCCTCCGCCCTCAGCCGACGCTCTTTGCGCTTGGTCTTCTTGAGCGCCTCTCTAGCCACAGCCAAATCGATGGTCTCACCAGGAACAGATGGTGGGCCCTGGCTTCTTTTGGCTGGCTTCTCCTTCTCCACTTCATCGTCAGAGGACCGGAATTGCCCTCTTTGCCTCGACGCCTCTTCCTGTCTTTCCGGAACGAGGCCTTACTTTCACCCATCGCGTTAGCACTGGTCGAGCCGACGGACATGACACTGTCCGCGTCCGACTCCGAGCCCGCCCAGAACCGCCCTCGCGACGAAACCGACAACGACCTGACCTTCCGCTGATAATGGAGGCGACCTCCGCCAGATCCAGCCGTTCCACAACCACTTTTGCGCATTTCAGCTGCATTCCTCCTTCCCTGGGCACAGAAGCCCGCTCAACGCCTTTAACAGGCACAACATCTTCAACACCCTTCTCGGGCAACACACTCTCGCCGCTCTTCTCAGGTGCCACAGCAACACTCCTACACTCTCCGCCCTCACGTCAACTCCGCCCGTCTCAGGCACAATCACTCCGCACCTCTCCAACTCCTCACCAACTCCGCCCGTCTCGGGCCCCTCCCCCGCAACACATCGGTATTCTTGGCCCCCCCCAGATTCGAAGGGCTTGCGTGCCGTAGCACGGAGGGATTCTCCAACTCCCGAAAGAGTGGTACCCTCCTGGGGTAGTGAAAAATTCTGCGATACCGACATGTTTCCTTCTGCTGTTCCACAGCGGGGCTTTTCTGTCGGGGTGTGCTCCCCTAGGCCGTGTCCATAACAATGGACTAAAGGCACGCCCATGCCTGCTGGTTTTGGTCCGCGCCGGGAAATTCCCGGTCCACTCGCCCGCAAGTGCGAGTGGTTTCCCCTATCCGCCACCCGGGGGACGCGCCCAGTAGGAGTCCAGCAACTCCCGTGGGAACCTAACCTAACCTAACCTAACCTAACCTAACCTAACCTAACCTAACCTAACCTAACCTAACCTAACCTAACCTAACCTAACCTAACCTAACCTAACCTAACCTAACCTAACCTAACCTAACCTAACCTAACCTAACCTAACCTAACCTAACCTAACCTTTTTTTTTTTTTTTTTTTTTTTTTTTTTTTTTTTTTTTTTTTTTTTTTTTTTTTTTTTTTTTTTTTTTTTTTTTTTTTTTTTTTTTTTTTTTTTTTTTTTTTTTTTTTTTTTTTTTTTTAACGTGAGGAAATCCTGTTACGGATACCGGCCCGAGTGGGGACTCGAGCGGGTTATGTGGGACTCGGACGGCAGATGTTAGGCCGTCCCCATACCCACTAAAACCTCACGGTGCTCCTCCTCGACCGCCACTGGCCGCGAACACGGGGACAATAGTCTTCCGCGAAACGCGGCGGCGGGAGCCAGCAAAGGCACGTCGCGGAGTCAAGGGTGTGTGGGCACCCTCGACGGCCTGCTCGGAGTAGCGCGCGGGAGCAACCTGCGCGCGACTACTCGGGCCAGGTTGGTAGGCGGCCAGCTTCCCCAAGCTGACCGCCCTCTGGCACATTAGGGCGGAAGGCGGCGATCGTGAGCCGCCCTCCGGCGACCCGGTCTCTTACGGCGGATGGCGAGTTCGGCAATAGCCTCCCTCGCCCGTTCCGCAGACTCCTTCTCGAGCACCACTGCCTCGCAGAAGGAGGAGACCGCATCCCACGACGTCTCGCTGCCGGCCATGGCCTTGACCACGGCCGGCAGGGAGAGGTCGTCCCCTATGACGTCGCGCAGAGCGCGACGTTGAGACGCCCAGGCAGAGCACACCTCCAACGTGTGCTGGGCCGTCTCATCGAGGCAGTCGTCGCAGTGGTGGCAGCGAGCGTCGGGCTCCCTCCCGGCGATCCGACACAGGTAACCCCCGAAGCAGCCATGCCCCGTGAGTACCTGCGTCGTGCGGAAGGTTAGGACGCCGTGACGCCGCGCTAACCACTGGCGGAAGACTGGACGAACAGCCTCGATCGTCAACCGGCCGGCAGATGGTGTCGCCAGCCGGGATTCCCACACTTTCAATGCGGCTTCCCGCTCCTCCTCGGTGCGCACTGGACTTGCCGCGGCCCCGGACGCGAGGCCCCGACGCCGGCAATAGACCGACGCCAGAGACGTCGCGTCCAGGTCCCACGGCACGACTCCGGCCAGCACGCACGCCGCCTCGCCGGAGATGGTCCGATACCCCCGTATCGCCCGGATGGCCATCACCCTCTGCGCTCGTCGCAGCAGGGCGATGTTGTGCCGATCCAGGGCGTCCGCCCATACGGGAGCGCCGTAGAGGGCCATCGATCGAACCACTCCGGTGTACAGCCTCCGGCTCGAGGCGCTCGGCCCGTCGACATTGGGCAAAAGGCGCGCCAATGCCGACGCCGTCTTTAACAGTTTCGGGGCCAAGGATGTAAAGTGGCCCCGGAAACTCCACCGACCGTCCAGAACAAGTCCGAGGTACTTCATGCTCCTGGTGACGCCGATTTCGACGCCACCGATGGTAATGTGGGCCCCTGATGGTGGGCCCTTTCGAGGAGCATGGAAGTATAATGCCTCGGACTTGTTTAGGGCGACTTCCAACCCAAGCCGCCTGATGCGGCCCACGACTTCGGCCACACCGGCCGTGGCCAAGACGGCCGCCTCTCGATAGGTCCTCTGCTGCGCCAAGACCAGCGTATCATCGGCGTAACAGAGGACCTTTATCCCCCTCAGGGTGCCGCCTCGCAGCACCCAGTCGTAGCCGATGTTCCAGAGGATCGGACCCAGCACCGATCCTTGTGGAACACCGGCTGACACGCCGAACTCCTCCCATCCTCCTCCGGGAGCGGGAAAGGTCACGGACCTCTCGGACAGGTAAGCCCCGATGACGCGGCGCAGGTATGGAGGCACGCGATGGTAAATAAGTGCCTCCTTAATGCACGGCCAGGGCAGGGAGTTAAAAGCGTTGGCGATGTCTAAAGACACCGCCAAGACTCCATCGCCCCGGGCAACCGCATCCTGCGCATAGGACTTAACCTCGAGTATGGCATCCACAGTCGAACGGCCACTGCGGAAGCCATACTGTTGGTCCGAGAGGTTCGGACCTGTCCCCTCCAAATGGTGTTGTAGCCTCCTCGCTACAACACGCTCGAAGAGCTTGGCGATCTCGCTCAAGAGCACGATAGGCCGGTAGGCGGAGGCAGAGTCCGCCGGGCGACCCTCCTTCTTGATGAGGACTAACCTGCCTGTCTTCCACCGCTGTGGAATTATGGCTTGAGCCAGACAGGCAGTGAATAGTCCTCGCACTCTGGGCCCCAGGGTGTTCAGGGCCAGAGTTAGCGCCCGGCCGGGGATGCCATCCAGGCCCGGGGCGGTGCTCTTGAGCCGAGATCGGCGTACAGCCTCTTCGAGCTCCTCCTCCTCCACAGGTGGTGCGACACTGTCTTCCTCCTCTTCCTCTTCACGCGCTGCAGGGCGGGCCATATTGGGTGGTGTAAAGGGCCGGGCCCGCTGCGGGAATAGCGACGACAGAACCCCTCGGAGGACGTCCGGTTGGAGTGTCTGCGTCAGAGGTGGTGCCCAAGCCCGTAGCTTGCCCAGTACCATGCGGTAGGGCGTGCCAAACGGGTCTTGGTCTATCCCCGCGATCAACTGGTCGTGCGACTCGCCTTTCGCACGACCGATTTCCTCCTGCAGCTGCGTTCTCGCCTCGACATAGACGCGGTACAGTCGGTCTTCCTCCTCCTGCACCTTCTGTACCCGTCTGCGATAGTGGCTGTACTGGCGTCTCGCGTCAACGCAGATGTTACGCAGTTGCGCGATCTCCCACGACCACCAGTACACTTGCCGCCGCTGAGGGCGGCCCCTGGAACGGGGCATCGACGCGTCACAGATACGCGTCAACGCCCCCTGCGCCCAGGATGCGGCGTCTTCTGCAGACGCCAAGCTCTGGGGCAGCCAGGATTCCACTATCGCGGCCTCCTCCAACAATTGCCTGTCGAGGCGACTCAATTGCCACCGCGGTCCGCACTCTCGCGAGGTTGGACTGGGGGTTGGTTGCACCGCTGAATGTGTGGAGATCTCGTATAAGATGTAGAGATGATCCGAGAGAGTCTCCACATCATCCAGCACTCGCCAACCCTGAACACGACGCGCTAAGGCCGGGCTCGCGAACGAAACGTCCACGACGGATCCGCCCAGCCTTCGCACGCACGTGTTCTTAGTCCCCCGGTTGAGGACAGACAAACCGGTGGCAACTACCCACTCAGACAGTGTCGCACCACGAACATCCGTCGTTGCAGAGCCCCACACGCTGGACTTCGCGTTGAGATCGCCCGCGACCAACACCTCCGCCGGACGAAATCGTTCTACCATTTCCCCCAATCGAATGAGGAACTCCTCGAACTCCGCGAGGATTCGATTGGGGGAAAAGTAGACCCCGACGACAACTACGTCGCCGACAAGCGCCGCGACGCATCCCGCACCCCTCTCAATACGCGAGAAAGGCGGGGAGCCCGCGGCGACCTGGGTGATGAGTGCTACCACCCCGGTGTTGTCGGCGACCCAATTGTCTCTGTCAGGAACGCTATAAGGCTCCGCAACAACCGCCACCTGAATAGACCACTGCGCCAGGCTTTGGACCAATAAGTCCTGGGCCCTGGCACAGTGGTTTATATTCGCCTGCAACACACGGAGAGCCATTACTTGATCTCCATGTGTTGCACCTTCTCACGCCCGCCTGGGGCGTTTTGCCCGTCCGTTACTGACGGCTTCTTTCCACCTCCTCTTCCACCCCTCCTCTTCCTCGAGGAGCTGGCCCTGGCGCATGCAGCGCTTCCGACTGTGTGGTCTGCGGGCTGTTCTGCTGCCTCGCAGACCGGACAGTGAGGTGCCGCCGAGCACTGGCTTTGTTTGTGCCCGGCTTGGCCGCACCTGAAGCACTGCTGGCTCCTGTCTTGTGCACTGCTGCACTTCGCTGCCACGTGGCCAATGTCGTGGCAGCGGAAGCAACGTAGGTTCCGTTGCTGCAGCAGCTGCACTCGCGCAGAGACGAAGCCCACCAGGAGCCGCGACCCGCTCACCTTCTTCGCCGCCATGATAGGGCATCGAACCCACGCCGTACCAAGCCCGCTGCGGTCCTGCCGGATCTCTCCCACCTTCACAGACCCGACATCGCAGCCGCCGACTCGGCTCACGGCCTGCGCCACCTCCTCTGAAGTCGCAGAGTCATCTAGGCCACTGACCCTCAACTCTGCGCACTTCATTGGTCTCGCGACCAGCACCTCGCTAGCGTCGAGCACTCCGCGCAACCGCTGAGCGAGGGCATCGGCCTTTTCGCCGCTATTGGCGCCAGGTAGCTCCAGCACCCTGGCACCAGTTGAAGCGACCCGGAGACGCAAGTCCTCTATGCCGAGGTCCTCCAGCTTGACCGCCTCCTTTATTTGCGTCAAGACATCCCGGTATGTCACTTCCTTGCTCGCTGCGGCTGGCTGCAACGTTAGCGTCACCGCAGCCGATCGTGGACGACGCAATTTGGGCTGCTTAGCAGACCTTGGCTTCGCCTTCTGCGTAGTCTGCTTGGTTTGGGCTACTGCGGCCTTTTTCTTGCTGCCCTTGCGTACCACCAGATTCCAGCCCTCGTTAACATCAGCCGGGGCGGGAGGAAGCAATCGAGGCTCGGCTGCTGAGGCTTGCGGGGCTTTCTTTGGAGCCTTGCTCTTCCCCTTCTTGGCACCCTGCCTTGCCTTCGGGCCTGGGTTTGCGGGCGCTACCAGGGTCGTCACGGTAGACTCTGCCACTACCCTAGAGACGGCCGCCTGGCGCTTCCTATCCGCCGCCAAAGGAGGACGAACTGGCTTTGCCGGAAGGAGTCTGTCCTCCAGCGCTGCCAGCCGCGTATTCAGCAACGTGCCCACCTGCACCATCACTGAACGCGCCATTTCGTCCTCCTTCTTCTTTTCGTCAGGAGCCTGCCGCGAGGTCCTGGAACGCTCTAGTTCCGCCCTCATCAGCGACATCTCCTTACGCAGCTCCGACAACTCCTGTGTCAGGCGGCTGTTTGCCGCTCGGAGCTGCGTTACCTCCTCGCTCGCCGTTCTGTTGGCCAAGATCGCCACGGCCGAGTTGATGGCACCGGCGGCATCCTTAAGGGCTTTTGTAAAGGTGCCCTTAAGGTTGCCGGATCTGCAGGCGACCTTGTTGATTATGGCCAGACTATCAGTGACCTGGTGCTGCAGATCTTGCACCAACGGTCCATCCACCCTTGGTATCGCCAAGTCCGCTACATCCGAGAGCCTGGAGCTTGCTCTGGATTGTACCGTCTGGGCGATACCTACGACCTCCTCCTCTGCCTGGAGCCGGAGCTCCTCCCGCCGGACCGCCTTAAGCTTTGTCGGCTTCTCCCGCTCATCGTCGTTATCGGAAGAGCCGGAGTTGGTCTTCTTACTCCTCGGCCTCTTCCGATATTTGCGAGTCTCTGTTGGAGCCGCTACCTCTTGCGACTCCATGGACACGCAACTTTCCACCTCCGACTCTGAAGCCGCCCAAAAACGGCCTCTTGACGATGTGGACGCGGACCTGGACCTCCCGCTGATGATAGAGGCGACTTCCGCCAAGTCCAGCCGCTCCACGACCACCTTCGCGCACTTGAGCGCAAGCTCTTTCTTCAAAGGCGCAGAAGCCTTTTCTCCGCCTGTGACAGGCACTATGCCCTCTACTGCTCCCATCCCGGGCAACGTCGACCCTCCGCCCTCCTCGGGCACCACAACTCCAGCCTTCTCTCCTCCCACAACAACACCGCCCATCTCAGGCACCTCTTCACACACTCCGCCCTTCTCAGGCTCCCTCTCAACGCCGCCACCCGCGGCCACCTCAACCACTCCGCCCGTCTCGGGCCCCACCCCCGCAACACATCGGTTTACTTGGCCCCCCCCAGATTCGAAGGGCTTGCGTGCCGTAGCACGGAGGGATTCTCCGCCTCCCGAAGGAGTGGTACCCTCCTGGGGTAAAGAAAAATTCTTTGAAACCGACATGTTGTTTTGTTGCTGTTCCACAGCTGGGCTTTTCTGTCGGGGTGTGCTCCCCTAGGCCGTGTCCATAACAATGGACTAAAGGCACGCCCATGCCTGCTGGTTTTGGTCCGCGCCGGGAATATAAATTCCCGGTCCACTCGCCCGCAAGTGCGAGTGGTTTCCCCTATCCGCCACCCGGGGGACGCGCCCAGTAGGAGTCCAGCAACTCCCTTGGGAACCTAACCTAACCTTTTTTTTTTTTTTTTTTTTTTTTTTTTTTTTTTTTTAACGTGAGGAAATCCTCTTACGGATACCGGCCCGAGTGGGGACTCGAGCGGGTTATGTGGGACTCGGACGGCAGATGTTAGGCCGTCCCCATACCCACTAAAACCTCACGGTGCTCCTCCTCGACCGCCACTGGCCGCGAACACGGGGACAATAGTCTTCCGCGAAACGCGGCGGCGGGAGCCAGCAAAGGCACGTCGCGGAGTCAAGGGTGTGTGGGCACCCTCGACGGCCTGCTCGGAGTAGCGCGCGGGAGCAACCTGCGCGCGACTACTCGGGCCAGGTTGGTAGGCGGCCAGCTTCCCCAAGCTGACCGCCCTCTGGCACATTAGGGCGGAAGGCGGCGATCGTGAGCCGCCCTCCGGCGACCCGGTCTCTTACGGCGGATGGCGAGTTCGGCAATAGCCTCCCTCGCCCGTTCCGCAGACTCCTTCTCGAGCACCACTGCCTCGCAGAAGGAGGAGACCGCATCCCACGACGTCTCGCTGCCGGCCATGGCCTTGACCACGGCCGGCAGGGAGAGGTCGTCCCCTATGACGTCGCGCAGAGCGCGACGTTGAGACGCCCAGGCAGTGCACACCTCCAACGTGTGCTGGGCCGTCTCATCGAGGCAGTCGTCGCAGTGGTGGCAGCGAGCGTCGGGCTCCCTCCCGGCGATCCGACACAGGTAACCCCCGAAGCAGCCATGCCCCGTGAGTACCTGCGTCGTGCGGAAGGTTAGGACGCCGTGACGCCGCGCTAACCACTGGCGGAAGACTGGACGAACAGCCTCGATCGTCAACCGGCCGGCAGATGGTGTCGCCAGCCGGGATTCCCACACTTTCAACGCGGCTTCCCGCTCCTCCTCGGTGCGCACTGGGCTTGCCGCGGCCCCGGACGCGAGGCCCCGACGCCGGCAATAGACCGACGCCAGAGACGTCGCGTCCAGGTCCCACGGCACGACTCCGGCCAGCACGCACGCCGCCTCGCCGGAGATGGTCCGATACCCCCGTATCGCCCGGATGGCCATCACCCTCTGCGCACGTCGCAGCAGGGCGATGTTGTGCCGGTCCAGGGCGTCCGCCCATACGGGAGCGCCATAGAGGGCCATCGATCGGACCACTCCGGTGTACAGCCTCCGGCTCGAGGCGCTCGGCCCGTCGACATTGGGCAAAAGGCGCGCCAATGCCGACGCCGTCTTTAACAGTTTCGGGGCCAAGGATGTAAAGTGGCCCCGGAAACTCCACCGACCGTCCAGAACAAGTCCGAGGTATTTCATGCTCTTCGTGACGCCGATTTCGACGCCACCGATGGTAATGTGGGCCCCTGATGGTGGGCCCTTTCGAGGAGCATGAAAATATAAAGCCTCGGACTTGTTTAGGGCGACTTCCAAACCGAGCCGCCTGATGCGGCCTACGACTTCGGCCACTCCCGCCGTCGCCAAGACCGCCGCCTCCCGATAGGTCCTCTGCTGCGCCAAGACCAGCGTATCATCGGCGTAACAGAGGACCTTTATCCCCCTCAGGGTGCCGCCTCGCAGCACCCAGTCGTAGCCGATGTTCCAGAGGATCGGACCCAGCACCGATCCTTGTGGAACACCGGCTGACACAACAAACTCCTCCCAACCTCCTCCAGGAGCGGGAAAGGTCACAGACCTCCCGGACAGGTAAGCCCCGATGACGCGGCGCAGGTATGGAGGCACACGATGGTAAATAAGTGCCTCCTTAATGCACGGCCAGGGCAGGGAGTTAAAAGCGTTGGCGATGTCTAAAGACACCGCCAAGACTCCATCGCCCCGGGCAACCGCATCCTGCGCGTAGGACTTTACCTCAAGTATGGCATCCACAGTCGAACGGCCACTGCGGAAGCCATACTGCTGGTCCGAGAGGTTCGGACCTGTCCCCTCCAAATGGTGTTGTAGCCTCCTCGCTACAACACGCTCGAAGAGCTTGGCGATCTCGCTCAAGAGCACGATAGGCCGGTAGGCGGAGGCAGAATCCGCCGGGCGACCCTCCTTCTTGATGAGGACTAACCTGCCTGTCTTCCACCGCTGTGGAATTATGGCTTGAGCCAGACAGGCAGTGAATAGTCCTCGCACTCTGGGCCCCAGGGTGTTCAGGGCCAGAGTTAGCGCCCGGCCGGGGATGCCATCCAGGCCCGGGGCGGTGCTCTTGAGCCGAGATCGGCGTACAGCCTCTTCGAGCTCCTCCTCCTCCACAGGTGGTGCGACACTGTCTTCCTCCTCTTCCTCTTCACGCGCTGCAGGGCGGGCCATATTGGGTGGTGTAAAGGGCCGGGCCCGCCGCGGGAATAGCGACGACAGAACCCCTCGGAGAACATCCGGTTGGAGTGTCTGCGTCAGAGGTGGTGCCCAAGCCCGTAGCTTGCCCAGTACCATGCGGTAGGGCGTGCCAAACGGGTCTTGGTCTATCCCCCGCGATCAACTGGTCGTGCGACTCGCCTTTCGCACGACCGATTTCCTCCTGCAGCTGCGTTCTCGCCTCGACATAGACGCGGTACAGTCGGTCTTCCTCCTCCTGCACCTTCTGTACCCGTCTGCGATAGTGGCTGTACTGGCGTCTCGCGTCAACGCAGATGGTACGCAGTTGCGCGATCTCCCACGACCACCAGTACACTTGCCGCCGCTGAGGGCGGCCCCTGGAACGGGGCATCGACGCGTCACAGATACGCGTCAACGCCCCCTGCGCCCAGGATGCGGCGTCTTCTGCAGACGCCAAGCTCTGGGGCAGCCAGGATTCCACTATCGCGGCCTCCTCCAACAATTGCCTGTCGAGGCGACTCAGTTGCCACCGCGGTCCGTGCTCTCGCGAGGTCGGACTCGGGGTTGGTTGCACCGCTGAATGTGTGGAGATCTCGTATAAGATGTAGAGATGATCCGAGAGAGTCTCCACATCATCCAGCACTCGCCAACCCTGAACACGTTGCGCTAGGGCCGGGCTCGCGAACGAGACGTCCACGACGGATCCGCCCAGCCTTCGCACGCACGTGTTCTTAGTCCCCCGGTTGAGGACAGACAAACCGGTGGCAACTACCCACTCAGACAGTGTCGCACCACGAACATCCGTCGTTGCAGAGCCCCACACGCTGGACTTCGCGTTGAGATCGCCCGCGACCAACACCTCCGCCGGACGAAATCGTTCTACCATTTCCCCCAATCGTATGAGGAACTCCTCGAACTCCGCGAGGATTCGATTGGGGGAAAAGTAGACCCCGACGACAACTACGTCGCCGACAAGCGCCGCGACGCATCCCGCACCCCTCTCAATACGCGAGAAAGGCGGGGAGCCCGCGGCGACCTGGGTGATGAGTGCTACCACCCCGGTGTTGTCGGCGACCCAATTGTCTCTGTCGGGAACGCTGTAAGGCTCCGCAACAACCGCCACCTGAATAGACCACTGCGCCAGGCTTTGGACCAATAAGTCCTGGGCCCTGGCACAGTGGTTTATATTCGCCTGCAACACACGGAGAGCCATCACTTGATCTCCATGTGTTGCACCTTCTCACGCCCTCCTGGGGCATTTGGCCCGTCCGCTGACGGCCTCTTTCCCGCCTTTCGGCCACCCTCCTCTTCCTGGAGGAGCTGGCCCTGGCGCATGCAGCGCTTCCGACTGTGTGGTCTGCGGGCTGTTCTGCTGCCTCGCAGACCGGACAGTGAGGTGCCGCCGAACACTTGCTTTGTTTGTGCCCGGCTTGGCCGCACCTGAAGCACTGCTGGCTCCTGTCTTGTGCACTGCTGCACTTCGCTGCCACGTGGCCAATGTCGTGGCAGCGGAAGCAACGTAGGTTCCGTTGCTGCAGCAGCTGCACTCGCGCAGAGACGAAGCCCACCAGGAGCCGCGACCCGCTCACCTTCTTCGCCGCCATGATAGGGCATCGAACCCACGCCGTACCAAGCCCCGCTGCGGTCCTGCCGGATCTCTCCCACCTTCACAGACCCGACATCGCAGCCGCCGACTCGGCTCACGGCCTGCGCCACCTCCTCTGAAGTCGCAGAGTCATCTAGGCCACTGACCCTCAACTCTGCGCACTTCATTGGTCTCGCGACCAGCACCTCGCTAGCGTCGAGCACTCCACGCAAACCGCTGAGCGAGGGCATCGGCTTTTTCGCCGCTATTGGCGCCAGGTAGCTCCAGCACCCTGGCACCAGTTGAGGCGACTCTGAGCCGCAGGTCCGCTATGCCCAAGTCCTCCAACTTAACCGCGTCTTTTATTTGCGTGAGCACGTCGCGGTAAGTCAGCTCTTTGTTGGCTGCGGCCGGCTGCAGGGTGAGCGTCACCGCCGCCGACCGTGGAGGACGCAGCTTAGGCTGCTTTGCAGACTTCGGCTTGGCCTTCTGCTTCGTCTGCGTTTTCTGGGCCACCGCTGTCGCCTTCCTCTTGCCGCCTTGCGCACCACCAGGTTCCAACCCTCACTCAAGTCGGCCGGCGCGGGAGGCAGCGGTCGAGGCTCGGCTGCTGCGGCTTGTGGGGCTTGCTTTGGAGCCTTTTTGCTCTTCCCCTTCTTGGTGCCCTGCCTTGCCTTCGGGCCCGGGTTTGCAGGCGCTACCAGGGTCGTCACGGTAGGCTCTGCCACTACCCTGGAGACGGCCGCCTGGCGCTTCCTATCCGCCGCCAAAGGAGGACGAACTGGCTTTGCCGGAAGGAGTCTGTCCTCCAGCGCTGCCAGCCGCGTATTCAGCAACGTGCCCACCTGCACCATCACTGAACGCGCCATTTCGTCCTCCTTCTTCTTTTCTTCAGGAGCCTGCCGCGAGGTCCTGGAACGCTCTAGTTCCGCCCTCATCAGCGACATCTCCTTACGCAGCTCCGACAACTCCTGTGTCAGGCGGCTGTTTGCCGCTCGGAGCTGCGTTACCTCCTCGCTCGCCGTTTTGTTGGCCAAGATCGCCACGGCCGAGTTGATGGCACCGGCGGCATCCTTAAGGGCTTTTGTAAAGGTGCCCTTAAGGTTGCCGGATCTGCAGGCGACCTTGTTGATTATGGCCAGACTATCATGACCTGGTGCTGCAGATCTTGCACCAACGGTCCATCCACCCTTGGTATCGCCAAGTCCGCTACATCCGAGAGCCTGGAGCTTGCTCTGGATTGTACCGTCTGGGCGATACCTACGACCTCCTCCTCCGCTTGAAGCCGGAGCTCCTCCCGCCGGACCGCCTTGAGCTTTGTCGGCTTCTCCCGCTCGTCATCGTTATCGGAAGAGCCGGAGTTGGTCTTCTTACTCCTCGGCCTCTTCCGATATTTGCGAGTCTCTGTCGGAGCCGCTACCTCTTGCGACTCCATGGAAACGCAACTTTCCACCTCCGACTCTGAGGCCGCCCAAAATCGACCTCTTGAAGACGTGGACACGGACCTGGACCTCCCACTGATGATCGAGGCGACTTCCGCCAAGTCCAGCCGCTCCACAACAACCTTTGCGCACTTGAGTGCAACCTCTCCCTTAGCAGGCCCAAGAGCCTTTCCTCCGCCTGTGACAGGCACGACATCCTCAGCTCCACCCATCTCGGGCAACCTCACGCTACCATCCTCCTCGGACACCACAACTCCACATCTCTCCACCTCTACACCAACTCCACACCTCTCACTCTCCACAACACCTCGCCCATCTCGGGCCCCACAACTCCACACGTCTCAACCTCCGCACCAACTCCGCCCATCTCGGCCCTCCCCCGCAACACATCGGTATTGGCCCCCCCCCAGATTCGAAGGGCTTGCGTGCCGTAGCACGGAGGGATTCTCCGACTCCCGAAGGAGTGGTACCCTCCTGGGGTATTTGAAAAATTCTTAGATACCGACATGTTCCACTTTTGCTGTTCCACAGCGGGGCTTTTTCTGTCGGGGTGTGCTCCCCTAGGGCCGTGTCCATAACGATGGACTAAAGGCACGCCCATGCCTGCTGGTTTTGGTCCGCGCCGGGAATAAATTCCCGGTCCACTCGCCCCGCAAGTGCGAGTGGTTTTCCCCTATCCGCCACCCGGGGGGACGCGCCCAGTAGGAGTCCAGCAACTCCCGTGGGAACCTAACTAACCTAACCTAACCTAACCTAACCTAACCTAACCATGGGAAATTGAATTTCCAAAAAAAAAAAAAAAAAAAAAAAAAAAAAAAAAAAAAAAAAAAAAAAAAAAAAAAAAAAAAAAAAAAAAAAAAAAAAAAAAAAAAAAAAAACACAAGTTTCGTTAACAAATTCGTTTGTATATTATAAATATAGTTAAAACCCATCAACACTGTAGGGAACTATTATTTATATTTATAGTTTTATTTAATATGTGTCATTTATATATTTCAATATTATAATTTATTTATTTATCATTTAAATACACACATAAAAACATACATACATTTAATAGGATTTATATATTTTATAGCAAGTATTCGTATTTAGTATATTTATATGAAAGCGCTCCATCGCCGTCGACCGAACCGGTAAGGCGTTCGACATCCACGCCTACCCCCTTGTCGACGGCATATTTAATAATCACAGTCGATGCTTGCCACTCGATGCGCTTTCCATACGTTCCTTTGTTTTATCTAGTAGTTTATTCTAAATTCGTATCTTTTGTGTTCTATTGTATATATATGTTTGTGGTTGACTTTCGTATAAACTGTGTCGTGATTTATTATTTAATGTTCAAACTATATGTACAATAAGTTGGTGTTGAATATACCCTAGTGCAACCGTAAGTGAACTTTATATTTATCTCCATCAACACTACATTGGTGACCCCGATCTGCACGCCATGGACTATACCACGATGCACAGTGATAGTGACTCAGCTCAATCTGACGCCACTAACCGACCACAACGAGCGAGAAAAATGAAGCGGGTAGAATCACCCGCCGGTGACCCACCCATTTTTCTACCCACGCACCATTTGAGAATACTACCGTTTTGGCCAGAAAACCTGCAATTTGGTTCGCACAGGTCGAATGCCAGTTCTTTCTTAACAGAATCACTGACGACGCGACCAAGTTCTATCACGTTTCTTCCACGTTAGACCGTCAATATGCAGCCGAACTGGGAAGATGTCATCACTGGCCCACCTATTACAAGCTACTCAAAGCGGAAATAATTAGCGCTTTTCACCATCGCGTGAAAGTAAAATTAAAACAGCTGCTCTCACACGAACATCTGGAACTCAGAAGCCTTCGCAAATACCTACGTCACCTCCAGCACTTGGCTGGACCTGGTATCCCTGGAGAATTTCTTCAAAATATTTGGACAGCCGCTTACCTGTGAAGATGCAGACAATCATAGCGTCACAATCCAACTCAGCCCCTGGACAAGTTGGCGGAACTTGCCGACAGGCTACAGGACATAGCAGCTCCATCACATCAGCCAGCTGTCATATCACCATCATCAGCACCAGGTATCGACTTGCTGACAAAGCAAGTCGCAGAGTTGACCAAACAGGTTAGTGCGCTTACATCTTATATTTTTGACAAGCCACTACCGAGTGACAGAGACTCCAGCCGAACAAGCTCGGTTCGGTCTACCTCGCCACACACCCCACAATGCTCAGTCAGGAAAAACCCCGAGAAATCACTGATGACGACTAGTGACGGCAATAACTTCTCGGGCCGCCTCTTCATAACGGACAATAAAACAAAAACCCAATTTTTAGTTGACACTGGTAGTGACATTTGCGTATATCCAGTTAGTGCCATTTGTGAAAAACGTAATAAGACACCTTTTCAGCTCAGTGCTGCCAATGGTTCGGCTATCGAAACGTATGGTTACATTAACCTAACTTTAAACATTGGGTTACGTCGAAATTTTCCGTGCGTTTTTATAATCGCCGACGTCACGAAACCTATCATTGGCGTAGATTTCCTCTCTCATTATAAACTTATCGTGGACATCAGCAACCGCAAATTAATTGATAGCCTGACCAATATTAGCACTGTCGCTAGTATTGTAAGTTCTCAATCTTTAATCACAAGTGTCAAAGTATCGACTGGTGGTACCACTATATATCATAATATTTTATCCGAATTTCCGGAAATAACCCGTCCCGCTGGTGCACCACCGACAGTCAAACACAATACTGTACACCACATACGCACTACACC
>JALPMF010000222.1:0-42402 GCA_030704555.1 Heliconius charithonia
TAAGACACTCCGCTCCCACTTTCTGCCGAATTTCTAGAGGCAGTGCGTGTTGAGAGGTAGAACTCAACGCCGCGCTTTGCCTCGACACCAAAGCGAAGAAATGGTAATATAAATTTAAGCAAATATTTAATCTCCTCGATTGAAGATCGAACCCACAACCAGTCGGTTTTACAGTCACACTTTGTGCCCCTGCGCCACGACCTGGCCTGGCCTCTTACTTATATTTTGCTATAATCAAGTATATAGGTTTCAGTTTCATGTAACTGTATAGGAATTGTGTAAATGAGTAACCAGACACGTACTTTGACAATCTATTTATTGCGAAAACCTTAACAAATTAACATTCCAACTATGAACTATCATAATATAAATATTTATATTTGTTTCTTAATAATAATTAAATAGGAATCTTCGAAATATACAAAATACAAACGTTTAAGGCATTTCTCATATCACAATATTGGTTTTTAGAACTCATTTTCTTCCATAAGGTTTATTTATGTAAGTAAAGTGAAAACTTTAGTAAATAATTTAAAATTGGTTAAATTAAGTTTTGCTTATTTTTTTTTGCTTTGGTTGTGACGAGATGCACCGGAGTTTTACAAGTTTCGTGACAATCAATGTCTATAATATAAAATTGTTTTGCCAATGACTACGGTGTGTATGACAACAGTAAGAAAGCATATCTCGAAATTTAATAGAAGCGAAAAAAAACGGGATTTCTCATTTGTCATAAGGTCGCCAAAAACAGAGCTTTTTATAAAAAAAAATATGGTTTTGAAATTATAGATAAACTTTTTCCCGTTTAAAACTCATACAGCATTACATTTAATAACTGTTGTTAGTTGACTTTCTTCACCACCAAAGCTCCATATAACCACGTATACAAAATGTTCCATTTCAATGTTATACACAAATAAAAAGTCTAACATGTATGTATAAATAAACTTATTATTGCAATAGTATAACGGCAATGTCCCTGGCACTGTTCTAAAATAACTTAAATTACACTTAAACCGCGACAATTAATCTCGTAGATGTATAAAATTACATAATATAATTAATTTGACTATATTTTGTATTATGCTTAAATTGAGAGCGTGTTTATGTAAATACGTCTGTTGTATGGGAAAAGGCAGATTCTTCCTTTATTCTATATATAGGAGGGTAGACAAAAATAATATATATATATAGGTTCCCTTAGAACGGGGGTCAAACCTGCATCCGTAGCATTTGCAGTCAAACGCCGTTCCTTAGTGTCATGACGGCGGAATCAACACTTTGGAAAAATTAAAAATTTAATATAGACGTATTTACATAAATTAGTTTCATATACATAAACATATAAATGTATACAAGATTATATAAAAAAATTAGTGACAAACGTATGTAAATACAAAATATATCTAAAATTGTGCTGAAAAATAATTATTTCAATAAGGCACATGCTATTGACACTATCGATAACATTACTATTGTTTTTTATTATATAAATAACCATCTTATTTCGAAGTCGGTTAAAAATGAAATCATTGGTTAAGTACGTTATGAAGCGTAATATATCTACCACTATGTTTCATATAACATACAAATATATGTATGTATGGATGTATGTATGTTTATTTTTATTATTTTAAAGGATTATTATCAAAATTAATATTATTAATACTGAAACAATAAGAGAATAGAAAATATTTAAATAATAAGAGCCGTGAGTTCACAGATTTAATATTAATAAAATAAAAAGAAAACTTCAAATATTGTCGAATACAATAATAAACACACAAAATTTTTGATTTCTGGTATTAAAATGTCAAGATCTACCATCAAGCACAGTTAAAGAAAATTAGCTTCATATATTTTTGGCCAAAAAGTGATTATTTCACTTCGATAATAATCCTTTCACATATTTAAATAATTCTAAAATACATGTACTCATTTTGTTGATAATAAAAAAAATCTCGCTAAAAAATGCATTTTTCTTGTATAATTTGTAACATATTATGTGTATAATAATGTAATTTGTAAATAGTATTATAATATTCTTTAATTTAAAAAGTACTTTTGTACTTATTGTTTTGTTTAAAAAGCATGATTTTGAATAAATATTAGAAATATATTACATTTTTTTAATACTTTCATTTTTTTTAACATATTGTATGTAGAGAGAGAGTTCATCAGTTCAACAACTAAATTATACAAGCCGACGGTAAGTTAAATGCGATTGAAAGTATAAAAAACTTTAGTTAAAAAAAAAATTCTTGATCTAATTTAACCCGCTATAAATTTCATTGTACAAATCTAATTAAAAAATATATTTAAAAAAAATATAAAAATATAAAAAAAAAAACAACACTACAGTGCCCCAAAAGCAGTGCACAGTTATTTTATAAAACGTAAATAAACACCTTAAAAACAAATTCAGTCGAATTTTAAGAATGACTTTACAAGAAAAGATAATAAGATAAACAAAGCGCGATAAGGGAAACTGAGATAAAGTTTCTAGATATCGATTTTTCTCTAAAAAAAAGTATATACTCTTTCCATACAGCTTCCCATGGACATTATACCTACGTGTGAATCAATTAAACTACGCGAGAGTGCCGCAAAAACACACCATTTCAACAAATATATAGACAATAGGAAGAAATTGTACTCACGTACGCTTGTGTCGCTTTCCACGAGATAAGTAACCATAAGTTGCATTGTTTTAAAAAAAAATACGACAATATTTCTCTACAATAAACTAAGTGATTTGCATCGAACCGTCTAAAATAGTGATAAAATTTCGTTAGTATAACGCAAAACGGTACTCATGCTGTTAAACTTGCATCCGTTACTGTATAACACATTCTATTTGAAAATACGAATCGTTATCGCTCAATACGATCGCAAATCAATCGGACGCGGGCTCAATGTCCGTTGAAATCCATCCAATTATCCGTTGTAATGCAAAAACGGTTCACTCGTCACACTGACGTTACACTTAACTCGCGATTCGAACTGACGTCACACCATATCCGTTATGTTAGTACTAAGCGGCTCCAGCCTCTTGCTTTTGTTGGATAATGGACTCCCATTGCGCGATAAGACGTGTTGAACTTGGTGCTAAGAACTCTTGGCCTGGACCTAGTTCACATAGTTCAGCCAACGATTTAGCTGGTTTCAAACTACCCAAGGATTCGTGGCCAGAACTGTTCCTGGGCGATGGTGATCGTAAGTCATCATTCATCGCTTCGTATAACTCCCTATAGATTTAGTTGCTTTCAATTTTCCTGGTAAAGGAATGTCTTCTTCATCGGACTCGAGGTTGTTTCCGTATCACTTAGTTCTATATCGAAAGGTTTCTGCTTCTTCCTCATCTTCTTTAACTCGTGTTCTCTATCTTTCATCTCTTGCAACTCTTTCTGTATTTTCTCTTCAACAGGCACGTAGCCCTTGCGTACAGGTTTACCTTCTGGTGTGCGACTTATGACCGCTGGACGATAATTGGTTCGATTTTAGGTGTAAAAACAATGGGTTGCTGTGTTATTGCAGGTGGAGTGGTAGCTCCTGGCGATGTCACGGGCAACTTGCCTTTGTTAGCTATAAACCTTTGCATTATTCCTTTTGTACCAGTTTGAGGCGTGAATCGCCTTGTATAGCCGTTGGTGTTTAGTAAAGTCGGCGTAGGAGGAGGCGAAGGTGCGATAGGGCCTAGTAAATGCGATGTAGAGACCGCCCTATTCAAAGTCTTTGGCCTTTCAGCGTTTCCGTTGACATGGCCATTTTGTTTTGTCACGTCAATAGTGGACTCCGAAAACAGCCTATTGACTCTGAAGTGACCCTCCTTAAATTCCCGTTCTCGTTCTGTCACTTCGATTATTTCTCTTTGGATTCTGGACAAGGGGTCTTCCTTCAGCATTGACTGTAAAATAAATAAAAACAATTATTAAAATATTGTTTTACTCATAATATTTGTTCTATAGTAAACGATATGTGTAATAAGAAAATGTGGCCCATTTTAAATGAAAGTACTTTAACAAGGTCAATCACATATGTTTCTTAATATTCCATAATACATTTTTATAACTGAAATTTTTGGAATACTTTAGAACAGAGCATCAGAGCATAAGAAATAATGAAGTAGCTATGGCTTCATATTAATTTTTTTTTTAGAAGCCTAACTGCGCGAATAACAAAAAAAAACGTAATATATCTGTAAGCCTCAATCTATAAATATAACTTTTTTACCTCGAAACAGTCATTTTACGTCACTAGGTACAAGAACAACGTGACTAAAAAGAACAAATGTAATAAAACAACATAGTTTAGTATCAGAACAGAAACAAAAAAACATCGCAAGACTCGTCCGTAACCTAGTTAAGTGACTAGAGAGTACTGAGTATGTAATATTTTTAACATATCATATTATATATATATATATATATATTGAGGCCAGTCGTGCGCAGTGGCACAAGGTGTGACTGAAAACCGACTGGTTGTGGGTTCGATCCCCACTCGAGGAGATGAAATATTTACTCAAATTTATATTTCCATTTCTTCGCTCTGGTGTCGAGGCAAAGCGCGGCGTTGAGTTCTGCCACTCAACACGCAATGCCTCCAAAATTCGGCAGAAAGTGGGGAACGGAGTGTCTTACACTAGGTTCCCTCTGACTACCCTGCTGTGTGCGGGATATAGCGTGAAGCTAATTTATTTTTTAATTTTATATATATATATATATATATATATATATATATATATATAAATGATTGTGTATTATATTATATATATATAGAAGTCTTGCGTTTATCGACGCTTACTTGTTTGTATTGACCTTACTGGATGACACAAATACAAGAACCCGTCTCACATTGGCTTGTAAGTGCAGTTTATAGGGGTTTTAATTATATGAAATACATTGTGGTATCTGTAAATAATTAGATCGTGATTAATTAAATAAAGAATTCAAGCACAAAGCGATAGGTTCGATTGATAGCCGAGAAAATGAAATATTAATATCATTTCCTCGCTCGGTAACGAAGCGCAGCGTGGCGTTGAGTTCGTCGTTCACCACATGTTTCCAGAATTCGGCAATAATAGGAAACGGAAGTGTCTCTCCGGGTTCCCATTTTCCCTATGCCTACCCTGCTATCCAGTCCATACTAATATTATAAATCTAAATCATTTGTGGAGCATAGTATCAATTGAAAAATTATTTTTGTGTTTCCCATTTAACCATGGGGGCGAAACCGCAATTAAAAGCTAATCGTATTCATGACAAATTAGTAAAAAGGATTTAATGTCAATTTTCCTATTTCATACAACTAAGAAAATGATGGTCATGGAGTCTAGAAACTGACGCCAATAGAGGTAATGGATGAGTAATTATGATTAAGACATTTATCTATATTCAATCTTGGTTGATTCAGAACGAATTTGCAAATGCCAAACGGTCGAACGAGACAAGAGATTGAGAGCTTTAAACTATAATAGGTTTGTATAAAAATTACTTTGACGCTTTATTTCGCACATAGCAGGAATGTCAGAGAAGTATAGCGGCGGAACTCAACGCCGCTGAAACGCTAGCCAGATACTATCCCATTTCGCTACTACATCTTCCACAAACATACATATTATACTCACGTATAAATGAATAAATTAGCGAATGTAAAAAGTAAATTTTGTTTAGCGACATTTTCTAGTCGCTATAAATTTTACGAAATTATTAAAAAAGTCTTAATTTAATATTTTATAACATAGTACTAAAATAAATTCAAAGTGTCTGTAAAACGTTCACAATTAAATATTACTTAAACACACTTGTAATTATGACATTTTCATAATAATTTCAAACAATTTAAACATCTGTTCTGGAAAATTATTAATACAAATGAGTCATTTCTTATATACGGAATTATATTTTTCACTCACGACTTTTTATTACATTATTACGTAGGTACTTAGTAACCGTATAAAATTTTTATTTTATCTATAAGCTACATTATTATTAACGCTATATTTCTAAGCAAAATGCGTCGTGTGATTTGGTCCATAGATCATACATAATATTTTTTTTATAATGCCGAGGTAGCCAGAGGGAACTTGGAACCTAATGTTAAGACACTTCCACTCACCATTACAAAACATCCATTACCCACTTTTCGAATTCTAGAAGCATTTCGTGCTGAAAAATGGAAACAAACGGCGCGCTTTATCACGAGTGAGAATAAAACTCATTACCGTCGTATTTTCAGCTGCACGCTTGTACCACGACGCCCTCAGTCAAATAGTAAATTTATAATTTTTATTCTCTATTTTACTACACTTTATCATAACCTTATAAGTTATCCGACGGAGAGTAAGGAGTGTCTTAACACTAGACTCTCTCTGCCTACGCTGCCACTACCACTTACAGTAATAATTCTGATATTAAAATGAATACTTTATATAATTTGTTCTAATATTCGATATAAGTGGAGTTTGTTTGGTTTAAGGCGCTAGTCTCAGGAACTTCTGGTTAGAATTGAACTATTATTTTTGTATTCGATAGTCACATTCATCAAGGTAGGCCCTATGCATCCTGCATATTGCATACACAACTTTAAGCCAATTTTTTGTCGATAAAGAAAATTGATTTGAGATTACATTTTATATTTGTTCATACAATTCGAGATGCATTACAATATGTAAAAGTCCGAAAATATAAGATTAGATTATACATATCAATATGAAAATTTTTACATTTGATGCTGAAATTTTCTGTATATAAAATATTGACGTTTAGGTAAAAAAAACTTTTTACATATTTTTTCAGCTTCATATGTTATGTCTCTTTCTAAGAATAAAAAAAAACAATCGTTTTTTTTTTGTTTCTAAACAACGAATGTCTAATATTAGCGCCTCGCATACATCAAGAACGTATATTTTTTAGAAATTTAATTGCCAGTTACAAACATTAAACAGACTTCCTTAAATTGATTAAGTGGTTTGATAGCTCTTTTCAGTATCATTTTTTTTATTTTTTTTTACACAAGGTTTGCGTTAATAGTTAAAAAAAATCCTTGAAAAATAATTACAACATATCACAATGTTGCAGTTTTTTGTTATACCTGTACAGTACAGTCGAGTTGTGGCAGCCCTGAAGTTAGACTGCCATAGGTTAAGTTTTAGGCAGAGATTAGGATTTTTCAAGATGTTGCTTATTTACTTCCCGAGTGACCAATGCGCAAAGCTCAGAAAACTTAACTTTACGTTCGTTCACGACTCATCGGATTCACTGTAGTGTCGATATTATTTTTTATCCTTATAATTTTCTCATCATGTGGAAGTGGATAGAGACCTAGTGTCTAGTGGTACATCACTCCATTAAAACTACAAAAAATAGCGTATTTTTTCAAACTGCGTACCTGACATTTTTAGCCCTTTATCGCCATAGTTAGAATAGAACTAGATCGAAGAAGCAAAAAATGAAAATATAGTAGTATCAACCTTGTAAACCATAAAAAACTTAGCCACCGTGGCGCATATAGATAATACAATAATTGTTTTTTTTAATTACAAACTGAAAAAAAACTGGAAAAAAATGTGTTTTGCTTATATTTAAAAAAAAATGCAGTTGTTTGTCCATATATACATATACTGTTACGTATATGTGAATATGATATTACTTGGAAAAATGTTAAGTGGTCTTGATAAGTGAAATGGAAACAATCGATAGTCACGTTATAACTTATTAGCGTTAGTTAAGAAAGATAAGACAAGACATTGTCCACTCAATTTTATAGCACAATAAATAAAGTCCAGTCGTGGCGCAAGGGCTTAAGCGTATGACTTTAACCGCGACAGATTATAGGTTCGATTCCCACTCGAGACAATAGAATATTTAATATTTTCTTTCTCCGGTCCGGTAACGAGGCGAAGCGCGGCGTTCAGTTTTACCACTCAACGTGCGTTCAGAATTCCATGGAGAGTGAGGAAGTGTCTTAACACTAAGCTCCCAGGTCTCTACATCACATACAACCTGATACAGGGATACAGCGTGAACCAAAAAAAATAAAAGAAATACTACCAAAGACAACACGTTATCACACGAATAACAGTAATAGCTAATCTCGATCACAATTCGAGGTCATTAAAAAAAAAGCTTTCTAACCGAACATTCCGAAACTCGCACATTTATTTGCCATATACTTAAAAGAAAATGAGATATGTATGAAATTAATTAAATCCGACACGAGCCACCTAGTGACCATCAGAACGATGACCTACGAACTCATTTGTGTTACACTTTAGTTTTATCTTGAAAATCTTTCAAATACTTACTTCGCCCATGTTTTTGAACTTTTTTAACAATCCGGTAAAGCGTAATATTCACGATTACACACACATCACTATACACGACTGTTGCCACGGCTGTAAAATTGTGTAGCGATTGGAAGTTTCTTGTAAAATATGTAACGCGTCAAGAACCGCTCGCGGGCTAATGTCCTCTGCTACGTTTTGTTAATTGGCGCGAAAGAGATAGTGTTACCTGTTGTGTTGCTAGATCTAGTGTGCCATGTTAGCCTATTGCAATAAGTTTTTTTCTTCACGGAAATACAAATACTGTTTAATTATATATAACAATCATTTATTTATTTTTTTTAAACTTTCCGTTGTTTTCTACACATATCAGTGTAGGCAGAGGAAACTTAGTCTTAAAACACTTTCATTTCCCACTTTCCACATATTCTGGAGACACTACGTGTTGAGTGGCGAAACTTTGCTTCGTTACCTGTGCGAGGAAATAAAAAAAATATTAAATATTATTTTTTTCTCGAGTCGAAAGCCCACAACCTGTCGCATTAAGTCGCACGCTTGAATCTCTACACCTCGAGTACGAGTTCATTTTTTTAAAATTAATTAATCGATAAAGGATTAAATTTCCGTTATTCAATATACGCTTTGAACTCGTATATAAAATAGAGAATGGTGAGTCTTGCCGCAATTTTGTCTGCCTACCTTCTCACGTGAACAAAAAATAATAGAAATTTATAACATGAATTTGAAACTCAATTTACTTTTAAATAATCATGTACTTATATATGTTTTATTCAATTGGAAGCTCTTCTTTCTTATTAAGAAAAAGATTTAAAGCTAACATTTTTAATGTTATTTAAATATTTACTCAGATGTACTTTGTACTTTTTATTGAATTGGGGTAAATGTTAACATTGGCAACACAATTTACCTATAGTAAAGTTTTTACCTGACACTGCTTTACCGACGATAACTTCGAAGTACTGTTTTACCGACGCCATTTGAAACTCGAGCGCGGAATTACGCGCCGGTGAATTTGGAAGGGAGAAGGGCTGTTTCGGGAAGCTAAATGAAACCAGGTGAGACGAAACAGAATTGAACTAATATTTTAATGATTTAAATGCTATCAACAACCTCTTAAAATGATTTACTAAAGATATTGTAGTATACGCAATTGGAATTTTGGATCTACGTACCGTAACTTGTATTTTTTAGAAGTGTTTGTTAAATTCTGTATAATTAGATTTTTTTAAGTAACATAGTAAGAAAATAATAGGAAAATTATTAAATAAAATTTTATTGAGGTAAATAAGTTTAATGAATCAATAAAAAAGTTCGTGATTCATCGAAACTAAGTAGTTTTTATATTATATGCTAATAAATATTTTTCTATGAGAGTTCTATGAATTACGATATATAAAAAATGGACTTTGTACATTTTTAAATGATAAATGGCTAGTCCATGTTTCACATAAACATTGTTAATATATTTATGATGTAGATAATATACTTAATATTGGAAGAAAATGTTAAGGTTGTTTTACTTTTAGATTTTTTTTACATCTAAATGAATACAATACTAACATATAGTTATTTCTTAAAAATAATGACTAGTATTTCAAATTACTATTCAGACTTTTAATGATTTAGCTATAAGTTACAGATTTGGCGATGATTATATAGCTATGAGTTGCAGCATTAACCACGTCTTGTCTTGATAACAGAGTGGGTAATTAAACATCCTTCATTCCACCGAGTGGGAATCGAATCCACAACCGTCGCGTTTACAATCCGATGCTGTGCCACTACGCCACGACGGCCTCAACATTTTTAATGTTGGTTTAAAAGTAACATCCATGTGGCTCGCCCTTAAATGGCGGGAAAGATCACTCATGCGGAAAAATCGGCGAGGACAATGCTGACAAATATAGGGTGTATGATTAGTGTGTTGTTTTAATAAATGAAATTCCAACATGGTGGCGGTGGGAAAAGTTTTGACACAGTCACCAATAGAACATTTGAATTTGCCTGTATTTTCATGTTTAAACATCATGTGATGGGCTAAACTCCGCTTAACTGCAAATGCTGCGTTACAGAGTCCACATATATATGGTTTCTCACCTGTATGTTTACGCATATGTACTTCTAAGTCTGAAAATGTCTTTAAACATACAGAACATTGACCTGACTTTTCTGAATGAATCCGACGAATGTGAGTTTGTAAGTTCCCTTTCATAGCGAATGCCATGCCACAAAAACTGCAGACATTTTGTTTCTCATTAGTATGAAGACCTATGTGAACATTTAAAGCTGTTCTGGACTTAACCGACTTATTACATAAATGACATGTATACTTTCTCTCATCACTGTGTACACTTTGATGTTTCTTAACTAGGTTTTTATGAGCAAATTTTTTATTGCATATTGGACAAGGGTATGGTTTTTCACCAGTATGAACTTTTTGGTGTCTATTTCTAGAAGCAACTTGACGGAATCTCTTTGAGCAATACAAACAAATGTATGGTCGTTCATCTGTATGTACCCTTAAATGTGTTATTATATCATTTTTTCTGAAAAAACTACTACCACAAGTCTCACAAGTGAATTTGCGCTCTCTAGTTGAGTGATAAGTTTCATTGTGCCTTTTAAGAGAACCTTTTGTAGGATATTTTGAGCCACACAAGTTACATACAAAAGGTTTTTCTCCAGTATGTGTCCGCATGTGTATCTCCATGGCGGAGGGACTTGAAGCCATATGTCCACAAATAACACATTGTATTGGCCCAAGTTTACCTCTTTTCATTTTTTTTCTGCGACTTTTCCTTTGATTTTCCTCACAGTCTTTATCATCAGTCTTATCACAAGAATCTATCTGAATATGATTGATACTTTCAACTGTCTGGCATTCTGGAATTTTCTCAATTTCTATAATAACGTTGTTTACAGTATTACCTTGTACCACAGGGTTCTCATTTTTATCTTTAAAATACTCTTTAGAACATCCATCTAATAAGAAATTATTGGTAAAACTATCATTCTGAATATCACAATCGTCTAGCTCATGCTTAATGTCTTCTTCCTTGATATTTAAATCGATATCGGTATGCAGATCTGAGTAAAGTTCCATAGGGGCGCTTAAACACCGGAGAGCTTTATCCGAAGCCTCACACTTTTGTACAAACTGATATGACAAAGACAATTCATTTGCACAGCTGTCGCACATCATGTTGGGTAATCCATCGTCTTCTGAAACCATTATGTTCACTAAACGCATAAGTTTCGCGCTGTATTGTATATTATCCGGCTCATGATCAAATACAGATATAGTCCCGGACTTATCTAGACATATTCTACAGATAAGCGACTCCATTTATGTTATTTGACTACCAGTTGAAATAATATGTAATTGAGTTAATAAAAAATGTACAATTTCATATATTTTGGATGATAAACAAACATTGTATATGTAAATTGATAGATAGCATCGAATTTTCACAATATTGGTCACTTGACAGCTTAAGTGTGGAGCATGACAGGAGTCAGATAAAATGTCACATGTGATAAAAGTAAAAAGAATATTTTTTTTCCACATGCATTTATAATATTTACAATAACTAACATTTATCTCGTTATTTATAAATAAAAAAAACTAAGCTTAATTACCAGAAATTAAATTTGTTTTAAAGTGGAAAATTTTGAGTATAATGATTACTAAACTGTTTGTAATCTGTCAATTGAATTTGTGATTTTGTCATATCGGAAAATTAAAAAATGTCAATATTGTATCATGTTATCGCTTTTTCAGTTAAATATTTAAATTGTCTTTAGAAAGCTATCAAAATTAAAAAAAAATATATGTCTTACATATAAAGTTAAGTAACAAATTCATAAAGGAACATTATAGTTAAAAAAAAAAGATCATGTAAAAATAATGAATTTAGAAAAAAAATGTTAAATAAGAAGCAATAATATAGAAAAAGTAAAGAAATATGTAATTATGATGAATAACGATTCTTGCCGCTTATGCATTAAACACCCTGGTGATGTTTCAATATATAGTATCAGTGAGGGAATACAAATAAATAAAAAAATTGTATATTGCTGTGGCAACGTAAATATTGAAGAAAATGATGGATTACCAACGTATATTTGTAACTTTTGTGAATGTGAACTAAAGAATTGTTATGATTTTATATTAAAATGCCAAGAATCTGATAAAAAGTTGCGTTCTACTCAACCTATTTACTTTAGTGTAGAATGTAATGCAAAAATTGAAATAAAAACAGAAACTGAAATCGATCACAATTCAAGCGTAGACGATGTTACTGTGACTCCATATGAATCGCCTACTGAAGAAATTAAAGAAGAAGTTGATGATAAAATAAAAACTGTAAGAAAGAAAAAGGTAAAGCTACATAAGAAGCGACAAAGCTCTACGATTTCCAAATGTAATGTATGCGAAAGAATTTGCCCAAATGCCTCTACACTTGTCATACATATGAGATCTCATACAAACGAAAGGCCATATGCTTGTTCTTCTTGTGAAAAGACTTATAAGGACAGTGGTAGTCTCAAGAGGCATACTGAACGTACACATTTAAAAGATAAGAGGAAACGCAACTTTATTTGTGAAAATTGTGGTAAAGGATTCTTTTCAAAAAACGAAGTTAAGATTCATATGAGAGTTCACACTGGAGAAACTCCGTATGCTTGTGCGTACTGCCCCGCAAGGTTTACGCAAATAAGTGCCCTGCAAAGGCATCAATTCCGACACACTGGAATAAAGACTCATAAATGCTTAACATGTCTAAAAAAATTTTGTACAAAAGATGAGTTAAATTCACATTCAGCAGTCCATTCAACAATTAAGAAGTTTATGTGTTCAATTTGTAATGCTTTATTTAAATTTAAAAATAATCTAAGAAAACATGTGAGAAGTCATTCAGAAGATTACAAGTTCATTTGTAACTATTGCGGTCGTAATTTTAGTATGAAAGGCAATTTGAAATTGCATATAGAGAGGTTGCATTCATCGAAATCAGGTTATTGTGATATATGTGTGAAAAATGTATCAAATATGGAAGCCCATATGTGGAAACATACTGGAGAAAGGCCCCTTAAATGTAATTTATGTTCTAGTAGCTTCTCCGACCAAAACTCTTTAGCTAGGCATATCAATTTTAGACACAAGCAACCAGATAGGTATAAATGTACTTTCGATGGGTGCCCTTTGAAGTTTCCATCGCGTCCAATGTTAGATTTCCACGTGGCTAAATTACATAGTACTGTAAAACCATTCCAATGTGATAAATGTTCTAGGGGTTTCTATAGAAAAAGTGATTTAGTTAGACATAAGACAGGTACACACAAAGAAAGGATTATAGACTAATCCAGTGTTTTAGTATTTAAATATAATATATTATAGAGACCATATTGTTAGTGTATTTGATAAATTATTCTTAATCAATTACATTGGTGTTTGATTTGATAGCAATGAAAAATAAATAAATATGAAATAGTCTTTTTTCAATTTCATAATTAACATTGTGCAAACTGAATATTTTAAGATAAAGGTTATAACACTTTCTTTCAAGTTTCTTAATATGTTGTCAAAAACAGTTTCTTTGGATGTAACCTCTATTTATTTACTTGTGATAGCTATTAAATGTTAAAAAAACCCTAATGTATTTAAAAAATATAATATAACTAAGAGCAATTTTTATATTTATAAAAGTTAAGAAGAGTAAAAAGGTAAGACAGGTTTTAGATAACATATAATCAAGATATCAATAAGAATTCAATCTCCACTGATAAAATTTAATAAATCTGTATTCTGTACACATATTGAAGCAAAATTTATTTATCTTTATGAAGGACAAAGTAAGACTCGTTGCCTTTCTCTGTCTTGTGTAAAATTAGTCATTAATTAAGTGTTATTAAAGAAAATAGATTTTCTATCTATTAATATATTATAATCTGTTTAACTATTTAAATGCCCCTCAATATCCAAAAGCAAATTAGCAATTGAAATGAATATTTTTTTACTATACATATATTTTTTTATTGCTTTTCTTAAAAAAAATCTATCTTGTTACATCTGTTTTAATTCACATAAATAATTACCTTATAAGATATGTAAAATAATTATTATTTAGTATTAACACATATACAAAATGAGTTAATATTTTAATGTAGCTGAATTTAAAAAGGCTAAATTAGTGGGATGAATTGGATTTCGCATTCCACATGGCTTGAATTTGAGTCTGTCTCTTTAAGATGATTTTTATTAAACATAAATTTCAAAAAGGTCAAGCTAGTCAATGAATAAAACATTAACAACTCTCAATCTATATATTTATTTGTAGTACTGTGTTTCAGTACATTAGGTATCACAGAAAATAAGTGAAAAAGCAAGAAAACTACAGTTAAATATAAGAAAAAGAAAAAAAGTAAAGATAATAGAAGAAATAAAACAATTTGTTTAGTGAATGGTTATTTCATTTCACTTCTTAATATGCTTAATACATAATTATGTCAACACAAATTTCATTAAAGTTAAAAAATAAACATACATTGTATTGTATCATACACCAAAAATACTTAAAAAAAATTGCACAATCAAAAATTTTTGATCCAGTCAAAGATTTCATATTACAATTATTATATCATATAATAAATATTTTAAAAACGAAATAAAAATCATTATAAATATATTATGGAAATGAATTAGCTAACATTATAAATTATGCAGTCAGTCAACAATTCACCTATATTTCTAACTCACGAGCGATTCGTAACAGATAATAAATGTCAACAAACACTCCACAGACAACAAATATAATCTACATTAAAACCTCCAGCTAATTGTTAGGCCGACTTGTGCCCGTTATAAGCTCTGCTATATTACCCAGTGTTCTAAATTTAAATTAAAATCTAGACCTAGCTTTACGACTAATGACTAAATAAAAAAAAAATTGCTTAGCACCAAACAAATTAGGACACAGGCAATTGTACAATTAGCTAAAAGAATCTCTTAGGATATTTATTTACAATTCACGTAAAAAGTGAATTCTTTTTTTATATGTAAACTTAAAATGTATGAACATCTTTCGTCTCCATTTATTTCTATGTTCGACAGAGGCGGATAGAGTCGATGTCAATGTTTCTTATTAGTCTATAGCTTATTAACTATTTTCACAAATGTGCTTTCTTATTATAAAATGAATATATATAACATATAACTTATTGATAATAACTTTTTAAATAAATAATATTAATAAAAAGATAACATTCATACATAATCTTAATTTACAATACATTTAAGTGTGATTAACAAATAAATTGCAAATATCCAGTTTAATTTTTTTTCGAAAAAACATAAATTGCCGATAATATAATTTTTTGTTTAAGCAATGCGTAAACTGCCACCTTAAAATATTATTGCCATATTTAAAAAACTTCCTTATTACTTTCAAGTTAAATAAAAGTGTACTTTGTGAAATCAATATAAATAAGAAAATTCTTGTCAATATATTAATTAGATATCCTATCTAATTTCAATAATTGTTGATTATTCCGTATCACATGGGATTTGTAAACTTTCACTTCACAATGGAACACTAAGCAAGTCACTCACAGCAAGTCACTATTTTTGTTTTCTAAGGTTAGTGGGTTCGATTTTCTTGACAATTTCTTGATTTATTCATAATATATTCGTGTCATGGAAATATTTGGGCTCGCAGAAGATACGTCTTTTATTTTATTCATAAATAATTTTTGGGTAATGGTATACTATAAACTGTATACATTTTTCTATGGTCAAATAATTGCTAAGTTTTTCACCACTAATTATTAGTCTGTTCTGTCATTTATACATACAGTGCATTCAGGCTGGAGCAGTCATCGGCAAAATTAAGGGGAAAAGGAGGGTATGTAGGAGAAATTGGGAACAATTAGATGATACACTTTACATTTGTTACTTATTAAAGTAAACCAGTTACATTGGAAATATTTGAACAGTTACCAATTTGCACTTAAATTTCTTTCTTTATTCCACATATGTAGTTTCTAAGTGATAGCCCATTCAAGTCAATTTTCTATACAGCTTGTCTAAACTGCAGTTATCGTGGAAATAGACGGATGGGACTTGATACGTAGTTGCTTTGGGAGAGGAGTGGGACAGGAGAGAGGTGGAGGCATTATAATCAAGGGCTGTTCCCCTTATTCCATACATTGAATATATCTAATTAATAGCCTGCTCAGTCATTTGCATGCACAGCGCGTCTAAGCTGGAGTAGTCGTCGGCGGAGGGGGGAGGCGGGGGTCGGGGCAGGCAGTGCGCGGGGGGGAACGGGGGGTACGAGTGGGACTTGCCCCGAGGGGGAGGCGCCCAGCGACGCGGACGCGGACATTGTGGGACACGCCATCTGGAAGATAAAAATAATAAATACTCCTTATCGTACACACAATGGTACAAATAGAATTTTAGACCAGAGTTTATATAAATAATTGTGTAGTTAAAGCAAAATTGCGAGCGGGTTGCTAGTTTCACCTAAAATTAATATTGAAATAAGAAAACGAAAGAATAGTCTTAAATGAATATCTATATTAAAACTGAGTATCAAAAATTTTGCAGTCTGTCACTTTTTTATAATATTTTTTTTGCTTCAGTTCATTAAAATTTTCCGCCGAATTCTGCAGCCATTGCCTGTTCTAAATTCGAAATTCCGCGTGCTGCGTTATTTCCAAATATAATCATTTAAAAAAATATATTCTACCTATGTGTATAGCATATATTAGTTACATCTACACACATATATTAGTTACATCTATCTACACACATACACACACACACAAGTGTTGGCGGGATTCAGTGTGAAGCTGATTTTTAAAATTTTAAATTTAAAAACTAAAAATGTTAAATGGATTAAAATGACACTTTACAGCTTTTTATCAGAATATATCATAGGCTACAGTTTATGTAATTTTTTTTTTCAATTTGGCTATAGAAAAGATTCTTGTATAGTCTTTTTTAAGGGGCGAAGCTGCGTTTGAATCGCTAGTGATTAGAAAAAAATATAAGTAATAAGAAAAATAAATTACCTATGTTTGAGCCGTCTATGCGGTGCGTCTCCCACCAAGTGGAAAAACTGTCTCGGAGGCAAACGATGACGTAGTCTCCGTAATGCTGATTGGAGTTCTTGACTGCTGAACGCCTCGTGGTGGAGGGCCTGGAAATAAAAGTATAAATATTTGTTATTGCTTTTAACGTTCCGTACATCATAAGGAAATAACAGACTCCCCTTTTTTTATACAGGAAGCGTCTGCGCTCCTTTTACGCGACCAGCATATAATGGAGGGAGTAAAATATTTCGAGCCATTAACTAAAAAAATAATCAAGAATCGTCAACAGTTTAAACGTCGGATTTTCTTTTATTTCACGATTTTCATCCATACTATAGTATGTATGGGGCACCCTTTCATTTCATTTTTTTTTCATTTCATTGCCCCTTTTCATCCTCAAAAACATATTAGATCGTGAAAAGGATCTCTTGTTCTAATTTATTCAATTTATACTAGGCTTTATAGAGTAGCTAAAAGTGTGCTTTTCAATTAAATTTGTGAAGACAAAAACACTCGTCTTAAATTATAGGGGGTCTCAGCGATTGACCCTAAACGCGCTGGTTGTGGGTTCAATCTTACTCGAGGGAATTAATTATTTTTATTTCCTCATTGTTGGAACGAGACAAAGCGTGGCGTTGATTACTGCCACTCAACACGCAATCACTCAACATTCAATGGTGTCCAAAATTAAATAATATTTTTTATTTATTATTGGAAATGTACATATAATAACTTTTTATAAGAATAATTCATTATAGATATTGAAATACTAAGTATTTTCTAATTTCACCTATAAAAGTAAAAAGATTTCTTTAAAAAAAAAAGTAAACAATAAAAAAATACCTTCTCAATAAGCCAACAATGTAGTGACATGGGGTCCACGGGCTCAGGTTCACCGTCGACAGCCGCGCTCGCCCCGCCCCGTTGCTATTGCTCAGACACTTTGATGCTGGAATGTGATAAAATGCAAAAAAATACATAAAAATATCGATTTTGTACTAATGAATAGATCTCATGTAGCATATAGGCACCCTCAATAAATGGACTATCTTAACCGAAAAATATTTCTTTCAATTCCAATCAGTAGTTCCTGAGATAAGTGCGTTCAACCGAATAAACACCTGCACCACCTGCCGTTAATGCAAAGCGAGCGCTTCCAAGTGCTGTAATGCTTTCATATAAGATAATATGAAAATGAACAAATCAAGCGCTTCAAGCGATGCTTTGTTATTGTTCATAGTTAAATAAATAAAAGACAAACCTTTACCTGCTTTTTCGAGCGCTACACTGCGGCCGTACACAAAAACAAAAACGGTAAGGTTTTTTAAGCACTTACCAAGATCCAAAGCTTCCACAATAGCCCCTGGTAGGTCAGAAACAGGCGGCATTGGTGCTAAAAGCGCTGCACGCACGCGTTCCAGTGCCCGTAAAACTGCACCGCCCGCTGCTAGTTCAGAGCGAGCGCTTTCAAGCGCTGAATGGCGATCGTTCAACTTTTTGATGGACAGTAGGATTTTGTGACGTGCGCCTTTTGTTACTCCTTGTAATGAGGAAAGAAGTTTAAAACAATTTTCCTTAATGAAAATAATAAAAATATATAATTTGAATTTATAGATTATAAACAGCTTAATGTATGTAGGTATGTAGTCATTATAGAAGGAAAATATATATATAAATATTATTAATACTGTATTGTTTTCCACTTACAAATATAAAATAAATGATTAATTTCAATGCCACATGTAACTAGTAGGTGACTGTAGTTAGTCACATCTGTACTATGTTTTAACAGGCACAAGTATATTTTTATTATACAAAATACTACATGATAATATCAGTAATGTCAGTCCTACAAGAATCTACCACATTAAACTTTTATTTTCTGGTGTATCGCACTATAATAAAAATTAGTTATAAATGGTTATATATATAAAATATTTTGCAAAGACAAAATTATACTGTATTAAAATATAATAAAATATACTCACCTAATTTTTCCAAATACTTTTCATCCATCGCCATCATCTGCTCGTATGTGATGTTGGTAAACAACCACACGTACTTGTGCAGACGTAGACTTTTCAACCATTGGGCCACCGTGGACATTCCAGGGTGTTCCGTATAATTATTACACCTAAGATCGTCCAATCGTGTCTCACTGCCTGTCGTCCCATACATTATACTTATGGGTCTTAACTGACTCAAACTATGTTCACTCGACAGAGAAAAACTCCTGGGTTTCTGTACAAACGCTTCATCGCTCAAATTCTCAGCTGAAGAAGACATTTGCATAAAATTACTAGAGGGGGGCGTTAAGCTATTGGATCTTTGCGATTTGGGCTGGGCTATGGCCACATCCAAGTTGAGCATTTCGTCCAAACTTAAGTCCACGTCGCGGCCATTTTTGGAGAAGGACTCTTGTAAAATGTCCGTATAAGACGAGTGATCAGAATCTAATATTCCTCGAAATTCGACATTTTTGCCGATTGTCCTTCTGAACGCGTTATTGTTAGCCCAAATATTTGTGTCGGGCAAAAGGCACGGGTCTATCCTCTGCTGCCACACGGACTCCGTGTTGCGATTGCCGGATATATGATTTTCTAGATAGCGTAGCCATTGCGTTAGTGTTCTGGAAAAAAATATGTATATGAAGGACTAAATAAAGACGTGATCAACTTCTATAAAATATTACTTTTACGAAAATCATATTAACATCAATCAACACATAATTAGCTTCACGCTGTATCCCCTACGAGTCAGGGTAGGCAGAGGGAACTTAGTGTTAAGACACTCCGTTTACCCATTTTCCGTCGAATTTTGGAGGCATTGAGTGTTGAGTGGCTGAACCCAACGCCGAACTTTTGCCTGGACACCAGAGCAAAGTAATGGAAGATAAATTTAAATAGAAAAACAAAAAAAGAAGTATTTCTAACCAAAGAACTTACCTCTGATCGTGCATACTAAGAGCAGGATGAACCAGCAGATACGACAACAGTTGCCGACACAAGTCCGGCGCGATCGTCCGTCGTGGAGCGTCCACGCACCGCTGCACCAGCGCTGGTGCAGCGGTCACATATACATTCTTGGCACGCTCGTTGTCTGTACGTAGTAGCGGGAGCAGGGTCAGGAGTTGGCGGAGACGTTCGCCATCTGGAAGTGAAATTTGTGATATTTTTTTAAATATTTTAAACGCCAGTAGTTCCAGGTTCCTTTTGCGAATTGCGGGAAACAATGTGAATCTAACAAAACAATTTTCGTTGTCCACTGTGGTAGATATGATGATGATAGATGGCTGCGTTGAGTTCCGACTCTAAACAAATGTCTCAAACATTGAGTGGAATAAGACGAAAAATCAAAATAGGGTTTTTTTCATGTTATAATACAAGGCACATTAAGCGGAAAATTGTTAAAATGTTCTAATGTTCTTAAAATTGTGTAAAATCTCCCAGTGGTAACATAAAATGTTAAACAAAAAATAAATTGCAACAAACATACAACCATTTTGTTTTATAATGAAATGAATTGATGATGATAATTTTAAAAACCTATACTTACATCAAGTAGGTATCATCTTCTACAAGTAAAAAAAAACTATCCTAATACAAATCATATATATATATATAAAAGAAATCCACCCATGTCTAATAAAAAATTTTAATTGTAATAGATAATAATACCTATCTAAATTAATGACAAAGTCAGCTTATCTTTTTCATACTATATAAATATAAAGACATTAACGCTGACCTTGTTCTTTACATATTATATCAGTTGTGTCAAATTATTATACAATATCGTAAATTTAAACTGTTATGTGGCTCAGTGGGACAGTATCTGGATATAAATGTGATGTGGGTCCAATCCACACTTGGAGAAATGGTTATATTAAAAATATTTAAATTTCTCTACATTTGTAATTAACAAACAATACTGAGTTCTGCCATTCAACATGTATTGCATTGACATCTCAAAAATTATTGATAGTTTAGCATTATTATCTATCAACGCTAGGTTTCCTGTGACTACCCTACTTTGTGAAAAAAATCTGAAGCAAACTATGACCTAAATTTGATTATTTGTCTTTAAGTTTCTGTGCATTATTCATATATCATTTTGATATACATACAATTTACTTACTTTTGAGTTCATTGATATGTGTTTGTATAAGTATCATTTTAAGATATGGAACTGAATGTGGGTGGATACACAACAATGCTATATAAATTTTTATATATTTTTTTTAACTTAACTCATAATTGCAGGGGCACATATTTATGATTGTGAATATGACAGGTAGTAGGTTCGATTGCCACTCAAGGAAATAACATTTTAATATTTTCATTTCTTTTGTCAGGTATAGAAGTAAAGTATGTTGAGTTTCATCAGTTAACATATAATGTTTTCAGAATTCTGTGAAAAGCAGGAAACAGAAGTGTCTACACTAGGTTCCCAGGTTAACCCTACCTATCATGCTATATAAAGCTGAACAAAAGTGCATTATACATTACTAATAATATCATATTTCCTTACTCAATGTATTTTATTAGTAATCATTCATTCAAAAGCTATAATAATAAATTTAATGGCAATATAAATATACAGGAAAGCAGACATTGATGATTTGACTTAAACAAAGAAGTTGTAATGTTTGATGAAAGATCTTACATACTTTTATGTTAAAATAGAAAGTTAATATCTAGAAAGAATATGCTGCATATTTTATATACTAGTTTCACTAATTTAAATAAGTTTAGATATTAGAACTGTTATATTGTCAGAATTTTACAATTTTTTTTTTACAAAAACATCAATATTAAATTAGGTAGTAGTACAAAAAAATAATAATTTGAATCAAGTCTAGTCTAGTCAAATAAAATAATTAGAGGGATTATTGCTCTTATATTATTGAATCCACCTTACATCTCAGACCGCAGTTTCAGTGTAAATGAAATTTAGTGATGATTGAGTTGCTAGCCTCTAGAATGATTGCCTGGGATGATGATGATTTTAAGCCCATGACATGTCTTTTGAGTTCTATATTTACTTTTTATTGGCAATAACTGTTTTAATTTACTCAATTTTTAAAATCTTATAAGAATTAGTTAAAAACATACCTTCTTCGTCATCGTCATCAGCTCTAGCAGCTAGGAGGCTGGCTAAAAGCGTTTCATCATTAGCGTCTATCTCCAGCCTTTCATCTTCAACGTGATGCTGCAGAGCCGCTTCCACCGCCCTTTGTACCAGGCGCAATCCTGGCCACGGAACCCTTCGAGCCAAAGCACATGCTACTACTGTACGCTCACATGTGCCCCACTGCTCGAATAAACCCGCCACACCCCCGAGCTGCTCGTAAAATGTCCCGTTCATCTTGCCAACAGCATAGCACCTTCTATATAAGATTTGTTTGTGTTCAACAGCTGATTGTTCTTGCTAATTCTGTGTCCTGAACGAAGGTGGCGGCGGTGGCAGCCACGCGTCCGTTGTGGTGAAATGTGCAATTTTTCTATTAATTTTGCAGGTATATTGAAAACATAACATCGACTCTTATTCGACGGACAGTCAAATTATCAAGTTCCAAAATGGCCGACCACAGATTATTACGAAAATTAAAAAATACATATGTCAAAATCATAAGTTTTATCATTTTTATTTAAGTTTAATTGTTTTTCATTATTAATATATTGTAAGCTAATAAATATCGTGTTAAATATGAATATAGATGTTTAAAAGCAGGAGTAAAATAAGTTTATTTTGCAATGACTTGGAAGTGGGAAATGAATTTTCTACTTGACAACAGATGGCGTAAATTTTTAAAGAAGGAAAAAGTTTTGCCTTTGAGTAAAATATAAGAAAAAAATAGGATATAAATTTTACTGCTGAATTCAAATTTTAAAAATTTTCAATTTACCACAACACAAGTAAACATCATTATATTACACTTTACGTTTAATAAGTTTCTTTGATTCTATTTTTTATGTTCGTTTGATCTGTTTATTAAGGTAATATAAGGTTTATTTAGGTATCTATTTTCTTTATAGCTATAGAGAACTTACGTATATTATGATCCAATTTTCTTCATATTTTTCACTACAAAATATAAGACAAAAAAGTAAAGTAATCCATCCATCTTTGAGTAGGTACGTGTAAGAAGTCATTGGTAACTAATCACATTATTACATTCGCAATAGCGATTTTTTCTACCTAAACGAATTTTATTTGACAAAAGTATTAACTGAGTGTCCCTTTTCTTTTGATATTGTACAATTGTCTTCCTTTACCTAAATCCATGGTGGTCTATTCCACTCATGGATTAAAAAAATGTATGCAGATTTCTGTTCTTATATTCTTGTGCTTAAGGTAAGTTGCATCATTCAAAGGGGGATTAGTGTCTTGCATTGTTATCTTCAAAATTTATTGTCCATGTTTATTATTTTATGTCTCAAAAGGTAAATAATAGCAGATACCTTTAGAACAATATTTAAGGCTAAAATTTGTTATAAATGTTATATTTATTACATGTCTATTGAAATAACTAATATAATATATATTAAACCTTTCCTTTCCAAAAAAAAACTGAATTTTGTAAATAGATACTCGTACAGATTAATTATCAATTTTATGTACAACAAAATTTATGGCATTGATACAAAAAAAATGGATGGGATCATTCATAGCCAAATGTTTGTTATATGCGAATATGTACAGTTCGTAAGGTCTAAGCGGAGTTTTGGATCTGTGTGAGTTTTCATATGTGGCTTACACCACTCCAAATAGCATTTAATTTTTAATATTTTATTTTTGTGGCACTACATGAATAGATAATGTTCGTAACCAAGCTATCCGTATAATTTTTATGTCTGGCGTAGTAGAATTAGTACATATTTGTACAATTTGTTACAATTTTTTTTATGGTTTTCGAAAATAAAATCCGGCTCTACTTTTTTGTAATCATTTATACAAATGCAAAGCACACCCTAGGCCTCGTGAACTGTAGTACGTATTTCTACTTTATGATACTTATTTTTGTTAATTATGTTATTTATTTTAAGTTTGATCATATAACTTATGAAGTTATTCAGCTTCACGCTGTATCCTGCACATAGCAGGGTAGGCAGAGGGAACCTAGCGTAAGACACTCCATTCCCCCCAATTATGAAGTGTATGTAAATATTTCGATAAATCGTGACACAATAAACAAAATACGTCAGCGTAAATATATATTTTTTTGTACTTTCGGACGAGAAAGACTACAACACTAAAACAATCTGTAGTAATAATGACCAGTTAAAATGACATTGCAAATATATTTTTTCAAAGAGGCAAAAGCCTAATTGTGTAATGCCTCATCAGAAAAAGGCGGAAGAGAGCAAATCATTTGTAAATGTCAATTTGAAACAATAAAAATTGTAACTGTCAAAATGGTTTCATATTGTCACCCGCCGGTTTTATGGGTTATTGCGAAATATTAAACAATAGAAAACCCATTGTAGTGGGAGAAAGTAGGGCTCGTTCTATGTAAGTATTATTTAAAACTGTACAACCCTTTGTTGCGAATCGAGATGCAAATTATACAATGTGTTGCGTTAAGAAATGTAAATTGCGTTGCATTTTTGACACCCTCGTGGTGCAGTTAGTTAAAAGTTTTAAATAAAGATTTTATTACAGAATTTTATATGTAATTTTAATAAGCTGCAGTTAAGCTTGAAATGTATGTATGTATTACCTAATTAATCTAACTATAAACACAAAATTTGTATGTCCGATCTCTACTTGAGGGAATTATTATATTTAGATTATTCCTTTCCTACTGCTCTGAAAGTGCAGCTACGTATTACCTCGAAAATTAGGCGGTAAGTTAGGAACGCGGGAACACTAGGTTCCATCTACTATGACAGGAGAAAGTGGGAAACTGCTTAAATTATACACAAAAGTAAAAAAAATCCTCGCTAACATCCAAGCTATGTTACTTAGAAAAACTTAGAAAATGTTAACGTATATACACGTTACAACAATAACAACTCACATTCTCTTATTAAATACACCCTTTTCTATGTCACTTAAACGAGCTCGTGCACTAATATTTTTGTAAGGCCTCGTGCCAGTGTTTTTGTTGCAAGATTCACGTGTGAAACATCCAAATGCAATAAAAAGTTATTGTTATCTAAATAATTAACCTAAATGCTATTATAGATGTATGTATATATTATATTTATTTAAGATTTTACAGCGTATATATTTATAGACATTTTTTTTATTATAAAAGAAGAGTTATTTTTTTTATTTTATAGATAAAATAAAAAAATATAGGAATAATAACATATATGTTTTGCGGCTTTGGATTTATTGAGTGCTTTATATGATACACATAGGCAAGAAGAATAAATTTTCTAGTACACGTAAGCGGGGGTTTGCGCACGCACACATGAAAGTTTTTTTTTAGCCAATCTAAGCGTTCCGATATTAACTAATTGCTTTTTATATTCTTTTTTTTAACTTAACACTGTATCCCGTACTTAGCAGAGTAGACGGAGGGTACCTAGTATTAAGACATTCCGTTCCCGTTAACGCACTTCCGTTCCACACTTTTTGAGTTACGATTAAATAAAACCATACTTACTTAATCACGGAACAGAAGAACCGTTTTCTTTGCTAATTACTTAAGAAACATTTTCATTCACGTCCCCTTTACGACGCAGCTCTAAAATCTCTATAATAAAAGTAATAAGTCACAAGTTGCCGCAACTGAAACCAACAATAGAACTGTAAGTCTAGAATTTATGGCAAGATTACGTTCGGTCAGCAATAAACATAGTATTAGAAATTCACTTTTCCCTGAAAAGATGGCTTTTTAATCTTTTAGTTTAATTTGTAATGTCTCGCTGACTTACTGTTGCATTATTGTCCGGCTACCTTAAGATGCTGTGTTCTTTAAGTAAGTTGATTTAGCGGGGTAGATGAGTAAAAGTAGTGTTTGAACACTACGTCCATCACTTACTTATGGTTGAGCTTAATACTCTTATTGTTTTAGCTTCACGCTGAATCCCGCACATAGCAGTCTAGGCAGTGGGAAACAAGTGTTAATATACTGCATTTCTATTAAGACACTTCCGTTCCCCACTACTAGTGGCGGAACTCAAATCGCGCTTTGCCTCCTCACTGAGGGGAGGTACATGAAATTGTGAGATATTTCATTTACTTGAGTGGAAATCGAACTCACAATCTGTAGCGTTCATAGTTGCACAGTTGTGCCTTTGCGCCAAGACTCGCCTCCACCACGCTCGCCACCTATATGTATATATTAATTACTACATACATACATACCAATTTATAATATATACCTACTTAAAATTAGTTGTACATAATCTATATAGTATCTAAATTTAATTAATTAAAAAAAAATATATAAATGTCTTCTCTATGTAGAACTCCACTTTCATTCACGGCCATGTGGGTTTAACGTAGTTTATTTTCGCGCTTGATCATTTTTATTTATGGATGGAACGAACAAGACTTTAAAAAATATGTTTATACCTATAAATAAATATTCGTGGTGTTATTATGTACATTTTTTAAATTAAAAATCCTAACTGTGAAGTCAATTTGGCACCGACTTATAGATATAATGCTTACGAACAAATAAAATTCATCTGGCGATCAATAATGCTGTGTGAACAGTTATAAAATTGCAATACGGAAATACCATCTGCAATACACCCAACATTTTGTTGACAATTAAAAATATAATATATATATTGTAAAGATAATATTTTAATATATTTTTATCCTTATTTAATTGTATTAGAGCCTAAAATCGTTCAACAATTTATTTAAATGCCCACGCGCCTGCCATTTGCTTTAACCCTTTAGAAACCAATCGGGGACCGTTTGTAATGTTGACATATTTCAAGATGGATGATATAGCTGTTTCGTATAATAGGTGTTTGATATCTATTTTATTTTCCGTTATATCTTGCTTGCGGTAATGTTCAGTTGTTATAAATGTAACAATAAAATGTTTCGATGTAGGGATGATTTTATAAAACCTCCACCGTATAGTAATATTTATGGTGTAGGTTAGGTTTAATATTATTATTATTTTCATATTAAATTTAAACAAGTTTTTATAGGCCTTAATATTTAATAGTTATCTGTATATTTGTGAAATGTTATTATATTTGATAATACGTATAGCCTTAAACATACTGGGATGTTGCATGCAAAAAATGTTGATGTTGATGGAAAAATGTTGATGGATGTTTATAAAATTAAATTGAAAAATTACATATTAAAAAGTCCCAAGAAAACGTCCAAATATTTAGCTAAAGAATAGTACGAAAGATAGGTCAGTCACAAAAATTATAAATTAAATGTTGTGTTAATACGAGTACTTAGGTATACTTTGACCATATTAACGGGTGTATATTGTAGTATTTTTTTAGGTAATAAAATTATATCGCCAGTTTGAATTTAACCTTTAAAACGTCATACTGCATCATATCTATTCACATTTGTTAAGCTAGCAAAATAAATTTCAATATCACAATTATAATTTGGTCCCCATCTCAAATTATCCAAAGTAAACTAAATAGATATTTTCCAAAATATAATGATGTCCAGCGCGTGCTTTCATAGAAATCATCGAAGCATCATCAGAACCAACTGTCGTTTGCGCATTGTTGAGCTTCCGGCTATCCTTGCGATTCTACGTTTCTCACCACGGTAGTATCCGGTGGTGGTCTCCTTTGAGGAAGGAGTTATAATGCTTAATCGTTTCAAGTGACATTCCTACAATTACTGAATAGATTAAGCGAAACCATGAAAAGTTATATTTCAATTGATATGCAGTTTTATAATACGTCTTTTTGTGTATATATTTTTTTCGAATTTATGAATTTGTGCTTCTTAACGGTAATGGTCATACGCTTCATTTGTATTTGTGTACTTGGAAACGTGAAAATTGAAGTCTTAATAATGATCACGTCGTTTTTAACATTTTTGATAATACTCATTTTGTAGAGCTAATTTCTATTTATTTCAAAATAGAGGAGAATACGATCTTTTTTACTTACAACCGTAAGTTCTCACTTATCAATCACAAAACACTTTTTTGTTGATTATTGTTTATTGCACATAAAAATACATAATATCTATATATTTACCGATCTATTTATCTGTATTTAAATAACACAAAAGTCAAGATATCGAAGAAGATAATAAGCTTGTCAGTAAAATAAAAAAACCAATTCCCATACTTTATTCAATATACTTGTTGCAAAGGATGTGCTCTAATAAATTGGCACCTATTGTATTCACCGAGTTCTAACGGATTAAAATGCAGCATCCTATGTAGGATTAGTTGCTTGAGAACCAGTTAAATCTATTGTCTCAGAATAATGTCCCAAATTGTTAAAAGCTTTCCGAAATTGTTTAAAATTAATTATTAATACTGAAAATCATTTTTAAAACAAATGCTCCATTTATCTATATATTTATTATTACAATTTTTTTAAAGCAAATTATCTATATACGCTTTGAGATACGTCACTCTGTTACTAGATTCCGTAAGCTTTAAAAATATTGTAGATTGTTTCCCTTAATTTATATTAAATATTCTCCATTTGTGGGATTATACTGTATCTTTTAATGAAAAGATACTCACAGGGATAGGGTAATATGCCATTAATTATGTCTTCATTGATTAAGATTTTAAGATAAATTAAATTTAATTAATTAGCTTCACGCTATATCCCGCAACAGCAAGGGTAGGCAGAGGGAACCTAGTGCTTAAGACACTTCGTTCCCCACTTTCTGCCGAATTTTGGAGGCATTGTGTGTTGATGGGCAGAACTCAACGCCGCGCTTAGCCTCGACAACCAGAGCGAAGAAATGGAAATATTAAATTTAAGTAAATATTTCATCTCTCAATTGGGGATCGAACCACAACCAGTCGTTTTACATTCACACTTTGTGCCGCTCGCCACGAACTGGCCTCAAGGTATTCTATATATGTATCTATATAAAAGGAATTAATGGCAATAAATAATTCATTAAGTTAAAATAAAATAATAGTACATAATAGTATAAAATTTTTGTTTACTCCAATTTATTCCCTTTTATCACTTTCCTATTGTATAAGAGACGCAAAAGGGTTTCAGACTTAATTTGGTGCCAAACAACTTTTATTTACCAGAGTCTATACGCTTTCGTCCGAATAAAGCTGCTATTGTCCTGAGTATTACAACGTGGTATACGCGTATAAATTAAATTACTTACTTGTAAGTGAGTGTGTCAAATAATGGAAATTGTAGAATTAAAAAGAAAATTAAGACTGAGGCCAGTCGTGGCGCAGCGGCACGAAAGTGTGACTGTGAAACCGACTGGTTGTGTGTTCGATCCCCACTCGAGGAGATGAAATAACTTGTTTAAATTTATATTTCCATTTCTTCGCTCTGGTGTCGGCGCGGCGTTGAGGTTCTGCCACTCAACACGCAATGCAGATGCAGTCCATAATTTGGCAGAAAGTGGGGAACGGAGTGTCTTAACACTAAGATTCCTCTGCCTACCCTGCTGTTTGCTGGGATACAGCGTAAAGCTGATTTGATTTGTTTGATTTCAAAATAAAGACCATGCTTGTGAATAGAATAGGTTATCAGCAATAGTATTAGGGTAGCATAGATTATAGCACTTTTTAGCTAAAATATAATAAAATAAAAATTATGTTACAAAAATGGATGGAGGATTTTTTCACCTTTAATGATTGAAGAGGTTTTTATTTATTACTATATAATTTGTAGACATTTTCATTTGTAACAAAATTTTAATTTTATACAAATTTATCCTCGTTTGTTTTGACGATGTGGCGATAAGCTAGCACACAGTATTCCAAAATGGGCTATAAATGCGGCGAAAAACCATAAGTTTATTTTAAATATTTTATATAAACTAAAGATAATCCTAGTTTTATTATATCATCTATGTTTAAAAAATTAGATTTGCAAAAGAAATTTAATTCCCTTCTTATTTTACATACGGGTATATTATCATTTAAAGAGTAGGTAAATATTATTGTTTCTTCATCTTAGCGATATTGCTAAATCCGTAGTCGCAACAAGATCAGAACACGGAAATATAATACTATTGTTTAAAAAGAAATTTAATATTAATGTCGCCTTGAGTACCGTTATGAGTACCGCAGGTAGCGGATTAACCCTACCACTACAGCATGACTCCGCCCATATTTTGGGATAAATCATTGCAAAAATTTGCAATCCTACTTTTAGCATCACAAGTAGCACACGCCATGGCTCTGTGGACTCCATACGCGGAGGAAGCCTTGGACTTAACCAAAAATGATAAACGGGAAGAACAAATGGTTGTACCTGATTACAAATATACGGAATATAGTAAATCAGAAGACGACAGATGTTATAATTACGTATACGGATATAATGTACCACCATCGCAGATATCTCCAGTGGAAAGCTGGAACAGAAAAGTACCGTCACCACCTCCTTCTACAGACTCTTTTGAAACAGACTCTCTGTCAGATGATGTGGAATATCAATCTTTTGAGCGGGATGCATTAAGAGCGATGGCAGAGAAAAATGGCGGGACGCTTTTGGGAAATAATCCAAGAATGCGACGCGCCGTGCAAGCTAACCAGGTGGCGGACGATTCATATAGAAACAAAGAGAAAGAAATAATTTTGCGGCAAAACAGAGTAGGGATAGAAGAAAATTAAGAGAGTTCGTCTCGCTTTCCAAGTGACCGTATTTAAAGAAAAGATCGCGGACTTAAGGACCAGGTTAGATGAGCGAGTGTGCTTACGATGCCACCAGCAATGTAGATGTTAATTGAATGTTGTGATATTTTGTGCCAAATATTTATAATCGATGTTATTGAAATTTAGTTGTCGAAAAATTATATGATTTTGTATAGGATGTATCAAAGTAGCAAAAAAAAAAAAATTATAATTTGTATAGTGTCAATTAATTTTAATAAAGTTATTTTATAATTAAGAATATGGTGTGCTTTCTTTTACATAACCCTTTAAAATATTTTCAAGCAAAATTTTACATATTTTGTAAAAAAAACAAATATAGAGAAATTTTTAGGTTAAAAAAAATTTTCAGTGTCGTATATGCGTGTAAAAAAAACTTTTCAGTGTACTTTTTAGCGTGATGTTAACAGAATTTAAATAAATAGTATTTTTCCCATGTAATTTTTCGTTTTAAGTACATTTTTTTGTCTTTACTGAAAAATCGGATGTTTATTATGTTTATAAACATTACTAATAAATTGTAGTAAAAGTACAATTATATAATAATATAATATTTTTTTTATTATGTATAGTATTTAGAGTTAGTTTTGAAGTAATAAGTATTTTTATAAATTTTAAGGTGTTATTCCACGCTTAGGAAAGAAAAATACTTTTATACAAAACGTATCAAAAATTTAACGTAGCGTAATTTGAACCTGCGCCTCTTGGAAACCGTCCAAGCGATGTGACCGCCAAACCATACGTTCTCAACGGTCCCAAGAGGCGCGTGTTCAAATCCCGCTGCGTTAAAAATTTCAAACGTTTTCTAAATAAGTAAAAAATAATAATTCAGGAACAAAATAAGTAGCCATCATCCCAAATATCTAACTTATCACATTTCAGGGTTGAAAATTTCATTAATAATTTTACGTTATTAATATGAAAACATTTCAACAACCATTTTCTTTCATTCATTGACATATATATACACAATGTAAAGGTTAAATAAATATATCCACATGAAAAAAAAAATCGGTCGCGTATTTCCGTTACAGCTTGTTAGACACGCGTGTCGTCACGTGCTCCATTTTTTTTAGCTCTAAAAGATATTATGGCTGTTATATTTTTACATAATAACTATATTATTATAGTGTCAATTTTCTTTTTTTTTAAGTAAAATTATTATTTTATTAAAAACTTAAACTTAAAAACGTCGATTTTTCTTGATACATGGCGTTTTAAACAAAATACGATGTTAAAATCATATGAGGCCAGTCGTGGCGCAGGGGCACAAAGTGTGACTGTAAAACCGATGGTTATTCTATCCCCACTCGAGGAAATGAAATATTTACTTAAAATTAATATTTCCAATTCTTCGCTCTGGTGTCTAGGCAAAGCGCGGCGTTGAGTTCTGCCACTTAACACGTAATGCCTCCAGAATTCGGCAGAAAGTGGAAAACGGAGTGTCTTAACACTAGCTTCCCTCTGCCTACCCTGCTGTGTGCGGGATACAGCGTGAAGCTGATTTGATTTTTTTTTATTTAAAAATCATATCGTTCTTAAATTGTATCATAATTTTTGTTCTCAGTTAAGTACTGTGCTTTATATATAAGAATTAAAACTCTTTAAAAATTAAGATCGTAACTAAGAAGAAAATGCCTATTTATATCTATTGACATTATTGCCATCCTTTGTATTTTGCTAAACTGTAAAAGATATCGATCTCGTTTAAACGGCACGTGGAGTGTGGAGTATTAAGATAACAGAGATTTGTATGATAGTGGAACATGTGGTAAAGGATTATATGGCAGCTTGTCTCGCACGGGCTTGTGGCCAAAAATATTTACAGCCGGACTTTACCTCAGGACTATTTTTTTTTATCTTCTCTCAAAATCAAAATTAAAAGGGGTGGTACTTCTGGTTGAACTAGGATTTCGAAATTTGGCAGACATACATTTGTGGTTAAATCAAAAAAAAATTAATAGCTTAAAACGGAGGCAACATTTCGTATAAAGGCCGTTAGTTCAATTGAGGTATTAGATGGAAGGCCTTTGCGCGAAGATAAGCTTGAATTTCAAAAAAGGTTAAAACCGTCAATTTTTGTACGGAACTCTCGGTGGGCGAGCCCGACTCACGTTTGTTTTTTATCCTTTATGTGGGATAATAATTTAAAATGTTAGAAATTAAAAAAAAAAAGTGATTCATTCATTTCTATTCAGAGACGTTTCGTCTCAGGAGGCGGAGTTTAACGTCAAAGCACTAAAGTATAAATAGTTAAATCATACCCACGAGTGAAAAACAAAGTTATAACCAAAAATGTACAACAAAACTAAATATACGCGATTAATCCGGTTAAAATAGTTTTATTTTAAAAAAGTTATAACCATCACTTATTCACCAAGATTCCAAACACTCTCATAAACGCCATAAGTTAGTGCTATGTTTCAGACACAGATCATGTTCTATACCTAACATTAAAATAAGACGTCGTATCAGCTTCCCAATTTTTTATATACATTTGAACTATCTATCTATTTCAGCCTAACATTTTTTCTAAATATATTGCGAAATTCAATATGTATTTATAAAATATAATTATAAAATGAAATATTTATTTACATTTATATTTTTATTTCTTCGCTCTGGTGTCGAGACCAAGAGCGGCGTTTAGTTCCGCCACTCAACACTCAATGCCTCCAGAACTTGGCGGAAACTGGTTAACGTAGTGTCGTAACACTAGGTTCCCTCTGCCTACCCTGTTGTATGCGGAATACAGCCTGACGCTGATTTTTGATTTTAATTATAAAATAAATTATATTTTCATACAGACAAAGCCTGTACAAAGCATCTAGTTTAGCACTAAATCTCAATTATTACGATAGTGTAAATCCTCCCCTTGCCTAAACTTGCGCAGGCGAGGGTCACTAATATGGGGCTTGGGGTTGGTATGGGCGGTGCATATGTAATAGCAGGGGTGCGACCCCTCATTTTGTTATGTAATATCGATCGAGTTAGATAACTAAGTTATGTTTTGCGGGTAGGTATATTAAATTTGTAAGCTTTTGTTGATATTGATGTTGGTAGTTTTATGTGATTTTTGAGTATTTTTTCAAACAAAAAAATTGTGTTCTATTCTAAATTGCATTAATTTTTAGAATTCCGTACCTAGAAAATATAAAAACACTCTTATAGGCTCTTTAATGTCCGTACGTACGTCATCCGTCTGTCAAGACCCTTTTTGTCAGGAACACGTGACGGTATGAAGCTGACATTTATATCAAATATCCTCGGTCTCCTGCCCCTTGGAGCTGTGAAAAAAAATGAGTTCTACTTCCTTTTCCCAGTTGACCTATCACCTACAATACAAGCCTCGGTGCGAGTTCGACCCGACTGGTTTTCATTTTGGTAAATTAATACATTTCTATATGTATAAACAAGTTATTTTTTTTTTAAATAATTTATTCCCCCAAGTGAGAATCAAACCCACAACCGTACCTTTATAATTAGAAGCTGTGCCGCTGCGCTGCGACGTTTTAAACATAATTACTACCTACTATTTGTCTTACACCATATTTTTAAATGAACACAATCTTATCAAAATCGATACAGTTCAAAAACTGTTGAAAATGCAATACAATGTCAACTAACGTTAATCTTTTAAGATTATGTCCAACGTTATGATGAACCGTTAGAAATTTCTTAGAAAATATTTACATAGCGCCCTTTTTGGTTAAGCTGTTTGTCTGTTTACACGTTGAAAGTTGGAACGTAATGTGTAACAATACGAAAATTGACGTAGAATTACATTTTGGTCACTAGCTTTAGTAAATATATAAGAATAGAGTTTTTTTTTTCATTATAACATGTGGAAAGATTTATTTTTTCAGAGAGTGATCTGTAACTGGATGGTACGGAGTGCCTATACTCTATGAATATTCAAAGAAATGTAGTGTTTAGTTAAATGAATACTAGACAATGAGTGACGCAAGTTAATGTTGTATCGTATCTCCCAAAATGATTAGTACTTTCGACGAATTTCGGAAATTTGGCCGGTAGAGTGGTGGACGTGAATACTACGTTTTCCTTCCCTTTCCTTAAGCGGGTAAATATAATAATTTAAAAACAATGGAATACATCCAATCCCACTTTAATAAGATAGGCAAAGAAAATTTGGAAATGTTGTATTAAGCCACACATCTCCCACTTTCCGACAAATTTTCTATAGAATGATTGTTGGATGGCTTGAAACTCCACGCTTCGCTTTCCTTGCCAGAGCGGGAAAATGTAAATATAAATTAAATTAATAATTTCTCCGAACGAGAATCGAACCGCCAAACGTCGCGTTGGCAGTCAAGCGCTTTCCCATTGCTCTACAGCACCAAGTTTGAAAAAAATAAACTGCCGTATGCGGTGCTTTTATGAGACTTTTATTTTTTATAAATACAAGTTCATTCGTGTGTGGCGAGTATAATTCATCAATCTCCGTTTACTACTCGCTGGTCTCCGTTATAAGTGTCAACAACATCCGTCCCAGTCGTAAATATTGGTGAAAAAAATATTTAAGAACTATATCGAGAAATTTGAGAGCAAATAAAAAATTTTATATTGACTTTAGTTATGTATAAATACATCGGTAAAACAAAACAAACAAATTTAGTGAGATGATCTCTCATTAAATTTAAAAGTAATATAATGACAATTATTTTAAATTCAATTATTAAAAATCTATGAAAATATCTAAGTGATTTGCTTAAGGCCGTCGTGGTGCAGGGGAATGAGCGTGTGACTGTATATACGATAGGTTGTGAGTTCGACTCCCAGTCGGGGAATTGAATTATTTGATATTTACATTTCCTCGCTCTAGCAACGAGGCAAAATGCGGCTTTGGGTTTTGCCACTCAACACACAGTGCCTTAGGAAATTGGCGAAAAGTGAGGAATGAAAGTGTTTTAATGGGAACGGAGTGTCTTAACATTAGGTTCTGTTTGGCTACGCTGCTATGCAGGATACAACGTCAAGCTAAAGAAACTGGGCTTGCTTATTAGTTGGTATCCAATAAATGAAAATATTCTTTATTTTCCGTTCATCCGAAGCTGATGTTTTACTTAATTTTAAAATTTAGAAAAAACATACAATTTTTACGCGCGAAAAAACATGAAACCCGAAAAAAGGGTTTATCCGCATTCGTGGAAATTATTAATTATTTTTAAATAATGACCATTATCCTGCTGTGGTAAGGAAAGCGTGGCCTTAAATTCCACCATTCGACAAACAATGTCTCGAAATTCGGATAATGGGGAACAGAATGGATTAACACTAGGTTCCCGCTGTTGATTTTGCTTACAAGAAATAAGATGTGCTACTCAAATATAGTACTATAAAAAGTACTTACAAATATCATTCGACGATGTTTATCATATTTAAAAAAAAATTAAAGTGTTATTCCACACTTAGGAAAGAAAAATACTTATATTTAAAATACGTATAAAAATTTTAACCTAGCGGGACTCGAAGCCGCGCCTCACCTCTGGTTGGTTTCCAGGAGGCACGCGTTCGAGTCCCGCTACGTTCAAATTTTTACACGTTTTCTAAATAAGTATCTATCTATCAGCTTCACGCTGTATCCCGCACACAGCAGGGTAGACAGAGGGAACTTAGTGTTAAGACACTCCGTTCCCCACTTTCTGCCGAATTCTGGAGGCATTGCCTGTTGAGTGGCAGAACTCAACGCCGCGCTTAAGCTCGACACCAGAGCGAAGAAAATGGAAATATAAATTAAGGTAAATATTTCATCTCCTCGAGTGGGGATCGAACCCACAACCAGTCGGTTTTACAGTCACACTTCGTGCCGCTGCGCCACGACTGGCCTCAGTAGTAGTATTTAACATTATATAAGTATTCTACTATACTAACTACCCGCGCACTCAAGTGGTATTAAAAGTTATATAAATAATGTTTAATTCTTTAGACACCCCTATAATATGTTTTAAATGAAGGCAATAAAGTAACTAAATCCTTAAGTCTTATTATTAGGTTTTTGAAGGATTAATATTAGTATTAGATAAGATTTCGAGTTTTTTTTCTTGATAATGTAATAAATGGATAAATAAAATATTTTATTATTGGTTAATTTTTGTATCCTAAACCAAAAAAAGAGAAAGAAGCGTAATAATATGTGTTTGCGTGACTGTAAAAGCGTCGAATTGTGGGTTCGATTCTCACTCAAGGAAAAGAAATATTTGATTATTTCGCTCGTTCTGGTAAGAAAGAAAGTGTGTAACGGCAGTGTCTTAACAAGAACGTAGTGTCTTAACACTGGGTTCCTGTCTACCCTGTTATGAATGGGATACAGCGGGAAGCTAAAAAAATATTTATATATAGAGATATAGAACAATTTGTATTAAAGCCCTACATGTAACATTTGGTGAAATAAGTCATCTGTATATAATGGAGTATAATTTTGTAGAGCCATTCATAAAAGTCACTGAAGCGGTTATAGGAAGCAAATGTCACCTTCCGTAGCTGGTATAGTTCCTCTTCTCTCATATTATTAAGTTAGTAAATTTATTTTATAAAAAAATCAATAATAGCTAAAATAGAAATTAATATGTATAGTTATATTTTTTTTCTATTTCATACTAGAAATATATATACATAGTCTGTAGGGACTTAATTTAATTGGTCTATATATTTTTTAAAACTCCACCTTACTTTTGAAATATTTGTATATATTTTTATATTTATTTTATTTTGTTGCATAGAAATTGATAAATATTACATTATTACATTTTAAATTAAAAACTTACTAAACTCAACAATCCAAACATCTGACTGTAAACACGAGGGTTATATGTTCGATCCATACTGTGGCAGCATTTTTCATCTTATTATTTACAGCAAAAAAACAACCATTTTCCCCGTTAATACAGAAGTTTCCGTACAAGAGTGGTACTACCAGTACCACTAATCCCACAGACACGCGCCGCGTACCTGCTGTTTATTGGCGCCGTAAAACTTGCGCAGCGGCAGCACGTTACGGCACCAGTCTTATACGGGATTACGTAGGCTATTGTTTTAGCTAAGCTGCTTAACGGAACGGGATTTTTTTTTGTTTTTGTATTAAATTTTGAATTTGCTATATAGTTTTGGCACGCCGTTGTGGTGGTTGGGTAATCTTTGAATGCTTGGGATGATTGTAAACGGGATAGTTGTGGATTTGATTCTCTTTAGGGTAATAATTCTTAATATTTGTATTATTATTATTTTTTAAATTATTTATCGTTATTTTGGCGCAGTGGCGCAAGCGTGTGACTGTAAACGCTACGGTTGTATATTCGATTTCCATTCGGTGAATTTAATTATTATTTATTACCAGATACATATTATTAATCTCTTCGCTCTGGTAACAAGACAAGAGCGCCGTTGAGTTCCGCCACTCAATAAGTAATGTTTTGAAAATTCGGAAGGAAGTGGGGAAAGGAGTGTCCTAACACTAGGTTCCCTCTGCCTACCCTCCTATAGGTAGGTAGGTAAATCTTTACAAATTAAATCCTTACTTACCATGCAACTGCAAAATAATATACCTACTTATCAACAAGTATCGTAACAAAAAAATCAAGATGCGTTAAACGAGAAGAATTTAAACTTTCATTAACTAATTTCTAAGATGCAAAACAAAATGATAGACAAAAGATGATCTAATGAATCCTCATCTCGAAAACAACTTAGCCTAATGATAGATAGTTAAGCACAAAATAAATATTATTGCATTCAATTCTTTCGAAATTTTACAATTTCTAATGGACGGTACGTTAATTGTTTTGTTTTGATTGTTACGATGCGTAAGATGCCTTTTTTTGAGCGCCAAGCTGAATCTGAGAATGTAGTGTTGAGACACTCTGTTCCCGTCAGGGTACTGCAGCCTCCACTTTCCGTTAAATTCTTGAAGCATTAAGTATTGATGGAAGTGTGCCTCGTTAAAAATACTTTGAAAGCAAAGCGAGGAAATGAAATTATTAAATGTTTCATTCACCTGGGTGGGAATCGAACCCACAACCGTGTACAGTCGCGTTCTTGAGCTTGCACCATGGGTAGCCTCAAGATAAGATAAGATGCTTTAAATACGACATTAAATACTTGTTTATATATTTTTTTTAATTTTTTATGAAAACATATAAATAGTAAACAACAAAATATAAACAAAAAATTATAACATAGACAATAACTAATTAAAAATTTAAATGATTAAGCTAATAACTATTGGATAAGAAAGTTTGTTAATTTAATATTTTGTTAATAACATGAAATATACTCAAAAAGCTGTACTAATATTTTAAAAAGAAAGATATCTGTACTAAAAAACAAATATTGAATTGCATTTCCCTTACTAATGTGCACACAGAAGTAGAAACCTACCTATCACTTAATCACGTCATAAACACCCAACAATAAAGTGTTAAAAAACAACAAATGAATAAACAATCCCAACAAACAAAACAATAAAATCTTGTCAACTCACCCCGTTATGACAGGTAGCTCACCCCAAAGGGAGGGGATCAGGCCACGCCCCCTTGCATACATACAAAAAGACAAGGGCCATTTCCTACCCCATTAGTTACCAACCATCTCTGTACAAGACAACAACATGGCTTTGTGGACGCCTTACGCAGAAGACGCTGCCTTAGATTTATCAGTGAAGTGTAAAAACGAGCAGTTCTATACAGAAGTGCCGTACCAATTTCCAAACGCAGTGCCCCAAAGTGTGCAATATCCGTTTATATACCAGCCGATGTTCGTGCCGTTGGCTGAAACGTCGCCTATATCATCATGTTCAGGATACGCTCCAGTCAGTCCGGCGAGAAATGGTGTTATTTCGCCTCCAGAATCGCCAGTTTCCATCAACGAGAGGAAACGGCCGAGCTACATGATGGATGTTGACACGCTATCTGATGATCCGGACTTCCAAGCGTTTGAGCGTGATGCATTAAGAGCCATGGCCGAGAAGAACGGTGGTACTTTACTTGGAAATAACCCAAGAATGCGACGTGCAGTTCAAACCAGTCAAAACGCTGACGATTCATACAGAAAGCAGAGAGAGAGGAATAATTTTGCGGCCAAACAGAGTCGGGATAGAAGGAAGCTGCGGGAGATTCATCTCGCTTTAAAAGTCACTTATTTGAAAAATGAATTGTCCAAACTGAAGGGAATGCTCGCCTCAAACACTTGTATCAAATGTCATCAGTCTTGTCTTTGTTAGCTATTATTTATCTGTAACTTATTTATTATTTCGAGTCATTAGTTTTAAGTGAGCGTGCAATGTTGTAAATATGTAGAGTTAGTTAATTTATTATCTATATTTTTGTATGGAGTTTTGTAAACGAATTACTATTATATGAAATGAAATAAATGATATTAATTTACTTATAAATTTACATTTTATTATTCCTCCTCCTGATTTTAAATATCGAAATATAACAAAAAAAATGCAAATGAAAACTCTAAAAAGATTAATAGCGGCCAAATAATTAAATATTTTAAATTAGTTATTATTACAAAATTTATATTTCACAACGAGAAACAAAAAAAAATCACAACAATTTGAAGTACAACTGGATCAAGTAGCACCTATAATAAATAATACGTAAAATAAAACACACATTTCATAAAGAAATCGTTCATAATAAAATAAAATCTTTTTATATCGATTATATAAATTAAATAAATCTCTACAGTCAACTGTAGATACAAATACATAATGTAGTGGGTAAACAGGGCGCGGTCTGCGCACGCGCTTTGTTCCGCGCCGACCAATCGTAATCCTACCGTTCACAACTATATAACGGCTATAAACGTATAAGCTTTACAGTGGCTGTAAATAAAATTATATTTCTCTTTATTCTTTTACATTGAATACAAAGGATTTTTTAGCAAAAAAAAGTGGATTCGTTTAAAGATTAAGGCATTAACTAGTTTGTATAAGTATTGGTTTTTTTTTAAAGATTTTTATTTCTTTTGTGGGATAATATTAACATACGCCAGTTTAGATATTGCGATATACGAATTGTTTACAAAACTGTTAATTGATTTATTTTTATAGTCCAAAATGTGTCAAAATTTTCGCAAATATTATCAATATGATGATCAAGTACTCGTTCCCGGTAATTCGTTCATGGTAAGATAGTCAGAGAGAATTTAGTATTATATTATTAATTTAGTTATATATTGTTTTCTCCGTTTTCCACCCAGATTGAGGTACTCAAAATCGTGCTTTGGCTAGAGCTATATTTTTTTTTCAGCTCGCTGTATTCTACGTATATCAGGGTAGGCAGAGGGAACCTAGTATAAAGACTCTTCATTCCCCACTTTCCGTCGAATTTTCGAGTGTTTTGCTCAACACAGCGCCTTTGTCTTAGTACCAGAGCGGAGAAATGATAGTATTAATAAATAATAATTAGACCCGAGCGGAATTCGAATCCACAACCGTGGCCGTGCCATGACGGTTAATATTAATTTAAAAATGAAATAAATGCATTACAGTTAAATGAACTGTTAAAGGCGATGGTATGACATAATAATTATTATAATCTACTGGATTTAATAGAATAATAAATAAAACTACATCAAATTGACTTATACTAAATTTATTTTCGCTACAAATACATAAAGATACACGATATTAACATAAACTAACGAAAATTACACCTTCGGTTTGACCACATGAGGTAAATCGAACTTGCCTCTAACACACTTCAGCTTTACACCGGGACAGTCTTTTACTCTGAAAAAGAAACAAAATATATAAAAAAAAAAAACTAAATAAATTCTCTCTTCTCTCACAAAATTTTATTAAGAAAACAATAATTTTCTTAGTTTGCTGTATTTTGACGCTATTTCCACGACTGTTTGTGAACGTGGTGGCGAAGGGGTACAAGGCTACGATTAAAACGCGATGATTTTAGCTTCGATACTCTTCGGAAGGATAAAATATTCAATATTTTCCATTCTTAGTGACAAAGAGCGGTTGAGTTCTACCGCACAAACCAAACACTCTACATACTTGCATAGTAGATTAAAATTTTCAATGATCGATTGATGTGAACGCTGACCAAATCGTATGAGATTCTACCAATATAATGTAACTAATATAGGATTGGCCACTAAAAAGCCTATAAAATGGTTTACCATAGTATATGTCTCCTAAGAATAACCATTTAAGTCACCATTTTAGTGTTTTTAAATA
>JALPMF010000221.1:0-26235 GCA_030704555.1 Heliconius charithonia
TTTACATCGTCAATGTACGATTTGAGCGTCATTTTATATAAATTTAATAAATTACAAGTGATAAGATTGTCATTCAGCAAAAATACATTCAATGCAATCATGTGTTCTTTAAACTGGTATACAGGTAAAATATATTTACTATATAAATTATAAATAGAGAAAAGGAATTCAAGAAATAAACCGCGCTGCCAATCCCTATGGTCCTTTTGAGTTTGATATGGGAAGCCTTCATAGTTGATTAAGAGCTACATCAGCTTTACCAGGAGATTCATTGTACCGATTCATCGTTAACCCTCAAGAATGAACTGGTCTGTCACCCTATTCAAGCCTCAAGACCAGGGTCAGAAGATTGAGTGCACTTCCTCTTATGCCGTAGTGGTGTGTATGCAATCAAAGGTTTTGAACAAATCACAAAACATGCTATGAGCATCCTGCGATCCCTCCCATATATGTAATGATTATTCTTTATAAGAGCTATACAACGTAAATTGTACACCGCACTTTAAGTCTAACTTGACATGCATCAAAACTAACTACAATAAGAGAACAAACACAATGCAAATTTTATATCACTCAAACTAAAATAATTATAGCTATTACAAGCGAATAAAAAATATATCAATAATTTTGTATATTTTAGATCGTCAGCGTATAATTAAAATCTGCAATGACTAAAACACTTATTAATATCGTTTATAAAAAATCCAAATAACGTGGAACCAAGAAAGAAGCCTTGCTTTGCTTACTTGACTTGAGTTATAGGGGAATATTTGTCGCAAGCATGAATATTTTCGGTCATGTGCCACGTGAGCATCGGACAAATTAATGACTCGAATATTTTAGAAAAAACTGACAATATGTAAATTGGCCTATAATTTGAAATATCTTTTTTATCACAGGTCTTAAAGACAGGGACAACTTTTGCTACTTTCCATGAAAAGGGAATTCACCTATATACAAAGATTTGTAAAATAATAAAAATAGTGTAACTAAGCCTCTGCTTTTACAAAAAAAGGAGATATATTATGCAGTCCAGCCCCTTTATTTGTATCAATACATTTTATTTTATACATATATAGAAGGAAAAGGTTTCCCTCAGTCTGTCTGTGTCTATTTCAAAGAATTTTCCAAATCGGTCCCGTAGTATCGGGTCATATAATATAAAGTAACAAAAAATCTTGTCCGAAATATTACGATTTTATTAATTTAAAAAGTATTTTACACGTATTGAAATTATGTTTAATAGAATATTTTATGGTATAAGGATTAATGCAGAGGTATGAATAATATTATTTGAATATTGTCAGTACTTTTGTCATCTTATACATTTTTTTTTTAAAATGGCATTGCTATCGTGGAATTTTTTTATAGATGTTAATGCATTCTATAATACTGTAGAACAATGTTTTGTTCTATCATCAATAGTTTTTACAGCGCACGTGATGATATAATTATTAAGATAATTTTTTCACACCTTTCGTTACATTATTGCATCCCTATTTTTTAAAAAATATAATATATTGTTATTGGTAAGTGAAGATTTCAGAAGCTTTCTAATGAAATTTTTGTTTGAACACAATAAAAACATACATACAAAAATACAAATCTTTCGTCTTTATAACATTAGAATAGATATTGAAAAGTAAATGTATTTCAAATGGTATATATATAATACCATACAAATTTATTCAATAATAATCATAATAATTATTAGAGATGCGCCGAATATTCGTTTGGTATTCGATATTCGGTGTATGAAGAAGATGCCGAATCTTTTTCAATACACGTATTCGGCCGAATTATTCGTTTATGGTGCCGAATACATTCCCGACCTTGCCGACTGCACGACACAGTAGAAATGAAAAATTCTCGGTACCTATCTTGCACTGACTTTTGTCATACCCAGATGGTCATGTAGAATCCGCAGAATGGTGGTATGTGATACTCCAACTAATGCAGATAACCGTTTTTTCTTCAATCGGGCGTTCTCCAGTACAAGTTTTTCAACTTTTTCGATGATGTCTGATGTGGTGGCCTCAACTGGCCGTCTAGAGCAAGGGTCGTCTTCAATCGACTCTCGACAATGTATAAAAAGACCATACCACTAGTAAATCATGGATCAGGGCAATCCTCGCCATAAACGGCTTGCATTTCATTTAAAATGGTTTGGCCATTCTTTCCTTCCTTGGTAAGGAATTTAATCAAGGCACGGTGTTCAATTCTGCTCCATAGTTTCAGTTTTCTTTCAGTTTTCTTTTGGATTGACTTGCTTAGCAGGCGAGTATTCGTAAACGAAGACGCAACAGGGTCTTTTTTTCGAATGGACTAAATGCTGTTGACCTGGGCTGGTCTTGACAGTGTCACCGGGCACCGAAGGCGAGGGTAGCTCGCCCCTAAAGAAAAATTACGAGCTTAGATGAACGCTCATGAAGTGTTGGCGATCGCAGGGGAATGCCCCGCGTACGCTCGCGCCGAGACGCGGGCTTGCCGTGAGATAGGACTGGCCTGGAGAGTGTGACGTGGGACTGAGGAGTGAATCCTCCATATGTATTGGGCGTTTACAGCAGTAATTGGATTGTCGGGATCCAGAAGGACGCTTCAAGGGCGTCGAAAAAGCTGATGTAAGTGAGGAGCGTACTTACACGCTTCAACAATGAGTGAGAATCTGCACTCTCGTAGAAGCGCTTGGTTAGGCGCTTGCAGAATTCTTCGAGCGATTCTAGCTCGAAATCTTTGTGTAGGTCAACATTGCGTACGTACCATGAGCATCTGGACGCCATTAAATTCTTTATTAAGCAAGGAAAAAACCATTTGTGAAGAGATAGTGGCTGTTTATCAAGAATCTGCACCTTCATTATCTACTATTCAAATGTAGTCAAGTGAATTTAAAAGGGGCAGAGAGTCCCTTGAAGATGACCCTCGTTCGTGTGGCCCAGTTTCTGCCTCTACGGATGAAAATGTCATAAAAGTAACTTTTAATTAAAGATGTTTAAATGAATAAGACGACTAACATTCCTATCGGTACCATAAAAACTATTCTTCGTGACTGCTTTAACCTTTCAGGAGTTAGTGCGTGGTGGGTCCCGGGCGTATGTTCACAGCGCGAGTTTTTAGAACTTTGTGGTGAAAATGCTACGAATATTTTGAAAGGATTGTTACTGGATAAAATTGTCCAGGAGGCTCTCGTGCGTTCGGGTGGCGGTGAGGTAGGGTATCTAGCCAGCGACGGCATGTTAAAACCTGTTTACGCGGCAAAAAAAACGAAGAAATGGTAAACCAAAAAATTGGGCCGAATATCCGGTTCGGTAAAGTTTAAGCCGAATAGTATTCGTTATTCGGTTATTCGGTGTAAACACGACTCGGCACATCTCTAATAATTATATATATATATATATATATATTAGTTATCCCACATTCGGCGGAAAGTGAGGCCAGTCGTGGCGCAGTGGCACGAAGTGTGACTGTAAACCGACTGGTTGTGGGTTCGATCCCCACTCGAGGAGATTAAATATTTACTTAAATTTATATTTTCATTTCTTCGCTCTGGTGTCGAGGCAAAAGTGCGGCGTTGAGTTCTGCCACTCAACACGCAATGCCTCCAAAATTCGGCAGAAACAGAAAGTGGGTAACGGAGTGTCTTAACACTAGGTTCCCTCTGCCTACCCTGCTGTGTGCGGGATATAGCGTGAACCTAATTTAATTTTTAATTTTATATATATATTATATATATATATATATATATATATATATATATATATATATATATAATATATATACTATATAATATTACACAATTTATTTACTACTATTTAAGAACACTTGAACAAACAATTTATTGTTTATAATTTATAATTGTAGTAGTAGGTGAATTGTCTTCCTACAGACTTTCCATTGTGGGAATTGGCTATTCTTTTTTTTTGGACGCTATATTTACAATATGTTTAACCCTATAAAAAAGGTTTTTTGTTCGTGTCCAAAAAAAAATATATACGTGATATATTTTGCCATGAAAAGTGAGGGAAAAATAATAAACAAACTCAAAGTCAAATATTTACGGAAAAAATATGTATTTTAATTTCGTTCACGATAAGGCACACTGTGTCTTAACACAACTTAAACGGAATGGATGGATACTAGACTTACAAAAAATTAAGCTCGGTCTTACATTTCATTCATATGATTCAACAAATTTCAATATCCTCGCGAAGACACAGTCATGGAAAAGCATTAGTAGTTTATATGTCCATTTATATAGCTTTTTCAGAAGGTACTAAAAAATTTGTAGAATATTCGAGGATTCCGTAGCACTCCTCAGCAACTGATAATTATTCTTTTTTAGCAATACTTTTTCTCGAGTGTTATGAATAAAACTTCTCACCTCATTCATATGAAAAATGATCACCCGGAGAACCGAATTAATGTAGTCAACAGCGAGGTATATTGGTAGCTTTTTTGAATTAATTAATTGATAATGTTTTCATTATCAATGGTATAATACACACACGGTAACGGTATAAGACAGGTACACAGAATTTCAGGTACTAACGGGAATGTCACGGTGAGAATGAAGAAGAACATGCTCAGCTGGTTTGGGCACGTCGAACAAATGAGTGATGAAAGAATGGCAAAAAACATTTATGGTGAAAAAGTAAGTGGTAAGAGGTAGGGGGAGACCTCGGTTGACCTTCGAAAACACAGTATCAAAGAAACTGGAGGAAGGTGAAGAGGTTGATGACAGTGGACGAGGCGAAAGAGGTATGTAGAGACCGTAGCGTTTGACGCTCCGTTCTCTCTGACTACCCCGCTAGCGATAAAGCGTGAAGCTAAGTTAAGTTAAGTAAGTTAAGTCCTAAGTTTCTATATCTTGTGGAAGATCAATATATAAGATTCTGCGTAGGGAATTAAATTTTCCTACATTCATGTCTAGATTTGTAATATTCAATCGAGACTTCGACAACTATCTTTTCTTTCAAATTCACTCAAATTAGTTTGCTTACATTTTTTGACTTTATTAATTGTTTAGTATCTTTGAGAAACAACAAAATTTTAAGTTTTTAAGTCAAAAGATTTTTTAAAAATTTTAGTTCGTTGCATAAAATCACAAAATTGACTTTGTATTTTGTTAGCTGTTTGGAACATTGTTAATAGAAATTAGATAAAGAGTTTTAAAATTATTTGAAAAGACGGGGCTAATTCTATACATTAATATTATATCCTTAAAAACATTTTAATTTTTTTCTACATTGTCCAATGTTTGTTATGATTTTAACAGGTTATTTTTATGAATATTTATTTACGCGGACTTTACAAGTAGCACACTCCACCATCTCCCAAGTGTTTTTAGTCGAATTATGATAAGGTACATTTTCTTGGGTATGAAGTTGATTCACTGCCCCTTATTAATAAATGAAAAAAGAATAATCTACTTAAAAACAAAAAATGTCAGATAAATAAACTAAAACTTGCTTTTCAGCGCTCTCACAAAGATTGCAAAGAGTGTTGTGATATATTCTAATGGTGAGACGTTTTTTCTTTGCTTTCTATTGCGTGACATAAGTTGTAAAGATCAATGTCCATGTTATTTTATAATAATTTATTAAAGAAAATAAAAACAAACTATGAAAACAACGAATTCGAGAAGGCTAAAAATAGCACAAATAAAACCTGGAATGTTATAAAAAAAATTGTAACATTTCTAGGGAAAATACAAAAGTTTCAGCAAGTTTACTAAAATTAGCCGTAGATCCGATTGAGGCTGTCAACAAAGTTAATGAATACTTTGCTGATGTGGGGAAGAATCTTGCATCTGCTACTCATTTTAAAAATGTTCATCAGAAGTATATCCCCTATATGATCTCCCAGACTGTGCCAAATTCGATGGTATTGATTGGAACACAGCTCGGAAATCAGATCCTTGATTGGAGGTCTCAATAATCAATGTGCAGTGGGGTGGGATGGCATAGCCTCATCTATAATTAAAGTTGCCGTAGATATTCTTACTCCCTCTATTACTTATGTCTGTGATCTGATCTACAGAGGATGCACTTATGGATCTGGTGGACGATACAGTACGAAATAAAGATAAGAAAAGGAAGACTGTAGGTATACTCCTGGACATTTCTGAAGCTTTTGATACTGTATCTCTACCGCTTCTGTATAAAAAGTTGGAAAAATTTGTAATACGGGGTATTGCTTTGGATCTTTTTAAGAGTTATTTGTCTGAAAGAACTCAAGTAGTTACAGATAAAACTGTATTCGTAACCTTTGATCATAGACGTTTATCGCCACCTGAATCTTTTTCCCTAGTTGCATACAAATGTTTCCTTGGGCTCAATGCACATTGTAATTGTAAAATAACTCGGTGTTCCTCAATAAAGTATCTAGGAGTTGTTATTGACAAAAGTTTTACCTGGAAGAATCATATACTAACTATGACTTCACGTATACGAAAACTCGCATACATATTTAAACAACTACGATGTAGCACTAACATTGAAATTCTAAAGATGATCTATTACGCTCTTGTACGATCCATACTTACATACTGCATACCGGCTTGGGGTGGTGCAACTAGATCGGTCTTGCTCCCTCTGGAGAGGGCTCAGAGGTGTATTCTGAAAGTAATGATTCACAAACCTATACATTTTCCTTCAGCAGAAATGTTTATGATGTGTAAAGTCTTAACAGTTCGTCAACTGTTTGGTCAATTTTATTATCAATTTTATTATTCGTCAATTTTATTATTTTTGATACTAAACTTTAGTAAATTACCAAAATTGTACCAATTAAAAAAGCAATATAAATTAATTGTTAATTTTGAAATTAAAATTAAAAAAATAATAGAATGAAATTTATTTATATTTTATTTTTAAGGTGCCTTAAAAGAAACAAATAAACTCTTCCGTTTTTTTTATATTAAGTATAGATAAGCAAATTACAACACAAAAACGCGTGGGTAATAATGCCCCAAGTGGTTCAAAATTTTTACGACACCCCAAATTACAAAGCCAGGTTATAATGGAATTATTTAAGTTTTTTGTCGATATTCTTATGTTTATAAAATATATCACACAAAAGTAACTGTTTGTACAAGTGCTTTTACCGCATTTCATTATTAATTATCACGTATATATTAACTAGGTGATACAATTTTTTTATTATTTTATTTCTGTACTTCTTACAGTGTAAGTTAATTCGTCTATTAGATATTTCTTATATAGATACATGTTATTTAAAATATAGATATAAATTAGTAGACTGTGATTATGAACAATATTGTTTCTAAAATTATTTCTTTTTCGATATATACTTTGGCTAATTGAAATTTGTTCTTACAGCATTTAAGATGATTAGACTTGGGTTATTATTATGTATTTTTGCAAAGCTAACGACGTCACTAAAAGATCGTGTTATAAACATTAACCAAGGACCAGTACGGGGCTACCAACCCGAGGGTGAAGACTATTTTGCATTTTATGGTATACCATACGCTAGAGCACCAACTGGATCCAATAAATTTGGAGTAAGTAATAATATTTTTTTTATTACTCTGTCACAAAAATAATGTAACAATAATATAATCTTAATGATTTATATCTATTCGTGCATATTAATTATGCAAATTATTTTATATTTTTGGTCGTTCTATAAATATTCTCTTTTTGCAATACATGTGACTGTGAAACTATAAAGGTACAACTTTTGCGATTTAGAGCTATTAATAGAAACTGTAACATAAAATGAGTTATCTAAAGAAAAAAGAAAGAGCTATAAGTAGGACCATTATTTTTTTTACAATTTTTTGATTAGTAATCTGTCACAATTGTACAAGTTAAGTTAAATGGCCTTTGAAGTTACGGAATGATTGATACAAACTAATCAGACTATATATTATATGTGTCTTATGTCTCTGTAGCAAGTACCTATAGTTTAATAGATTTTCAGTAAATATCAATATTAAAGAGAGAGAAAGTTAAAATATTAGTTAACAATGGTGGAATTATCAAAGCTTTTGACATTATTATAAGAAATTAATCATCATAGTTAGTTTGTGAATTTGAAAAGGAATACAATATTGATTCTATTATTTTTTTTATTTTAATTTCAAAATTAACAATTAATTTATATTGCTTTTTTTATTGGTACAATTTTGAAAATTTACTAAAGTTTAGTATCAAAAATAATAAAATTACTATTTAATATGGATTTTATGAAAAAAAAATTCCGCAGGGCCATTTTATTAATTGACTTTATAAATTATAAGCACATATATATTGCAATATTTTTTTGTTTTACTACGACTACACTCTATTCGGCAATTATATCATTATAAATTTGGTACTTAATTTTTAATAAAAAGTGAATATATCATGAAATTAAAGCCAAATAAATATTAAAAACAGACTAGTTTTTTAGATTTGCAGTCTAACAAATGAAAGTCTGAAGGTACTTGTTACGCTTGTTTATATTAAGATTATTATATTAGAATTGTGATTCGTGATGTTGATTGATTTGTGAGATCAATATAAGTCGTTGGAACGAACGCACTGCCGTAAGACGGCCGATATGTTGAATAAACGCACGGCACACACCCCACAGTCGTGTCTCGAACCGTAGGCGGACACTACTACATACACCAGAGTTCCAGGACATAAAATAGCACCACACAGCCGTATGAGACGAGCGGACACTACTACATACACCGGAGCTGGGACATAAAATAGCACCACACACCTACTAGTCGTATACCAAGTCGTAGAAATGGTATATCAATATATCAATGGCTAACGCCATACAAACACAGCTTACGTACCGCGAGCGTACTGCGAGACGGCATTAGCCAAGACATAGTTAATGTCACTGCAACAGTTCGCATAAGCCCATCACGTCAGCTTCCGCGACGTCAAGCAACATTCAATATTATAACATTGGCCAAAGATAACTTTAATCCATAATATGTGTCGCTCCTACACATATAATTCCTTTATAAGGAATTCGATCCTAAAAGATCGTGCCATCATAGACTTCGAATTATCATATTATATTCATTATACATTTGGTACGAGTCTTTATGTGCATTATATTTATTAGTACCGTAGTACTTTAGAGTTCGACTCGACCGCTGCCTTCCAGCATCACCACCATATATAGACAGAACGACGGTCGCGACATTCGGGACAACAATACACTCATCTCGATTAATATGGTATCAAAAATATATAGTTTGTATTATTCATAATTAACTATGTTATTTATGTGTATTGCCATGCATATTTTATTTTATTTATTTATTTATTTTTAACTTATACCCGAGGTACATACTGTTACAATACCCAAGAGTGTCCATCGGGGTAATATATCCGCCTCACCTACTACTACTATTGTTTTAATTATTTCTTATGTATTCTTATGAATTCGTATTTTTGAGAATGCAGCCTTGCCAACAACACTCATATAACAACGTAGCCTCAACCATACAGCTACAAAACTTTACGATTTTCAAAAGTTTTGAAAAGGTAAACGTTTTTGACGAGTAATTATTTTAAGAACATGGTTTCTAAAGTGTTAATAATTAATCAAAATTAAATATAAAACGGTATATTTCGATTCATTCATAAAATTGCGAATATCTCGGCAACTAGAATTCCAAAATTTGTATCTTTTGGCAGACACAGTCACATATAAGATTCAAATTTAAATACTATAAATTTTCTTCCTTTATCACATTTATATTTATATTTTCAGCCGCCTCAACCACCACCAAAATGGAATGAGACATTGGAAGCAGTTCAAAATTTCGTGGTATGTCAACAAGCAGTACGTACTCGAGATGGTAAAATAGTAAACAAAAATCCTAAATATAAGGCTCAAGAACAGTGCCTAATTGCAAACATATATGTGCCTGATACAAACAAAACGAACTTACCTGTACTTATATTTTTCCACGGAGGAGCGTTTCAGTACAACTATGGCGCTACAAGAACACCAATTAATTTGCTAAAGAGTAAAAGAGCTATTATTGTAAATTTTAACTATCGTCTTGGACCACTCGGTTTTCTGTCCTTGGGTACTAAAGACATACCTGGTAATGCAGGTGTAAAGGATCAATTGGCTTTATTACGATGGGTTAAAAAAAATATTGCGAAGTTTGGTGGGAATCCCAATGATGTAACAATAGATGGATGGGATAGTGGAGCCGTATCTGTTGAGCTCATGATGCTTTCGAAAGCAGCAGAAGGATTGTTTCATAAAGTAATTCCAGAAAGTGGAAATAGTGTTGCGTCAATGAGTGTCCAAAATGATCCCCTGGAAAACGCAAAGATGTATGCAAGACAATTAGGTTTTCAAAATGTCACTGATGTAAAAGATTTAGAAGATTTTTACAAAAATTGCCCATATGATAAGCTTTTTTCCATCGATTTAGAGCACAGACATGACGCTTCAACAGTATTTGTGCCTTGTGTTGAACGTGATGTTGGACAAAGAGAACTTTTCCTCGACGATTATCCTATACATATTTTAAAAAGTGGCAATTTCAAAAAACTACCTATGCTATATGGTTTTAGTAAAATGGAAGGCATTTATCGTTTAGATGATTTTAACTCGTTTAAAGATGAGATGAACAAAAATTTTACTGAATTTCTTCCTGTGGATTTGAAATTTAAAGATGAAGAAGACCAAAAAGAAGTAGCAAATAAAATAAAAAAATTCTACTACAAAGATGAGCCTGTAGAAAATAAAACTATTTTAAATTTTATAAATTATTATACAGACTTGATATTTGCTGTGGGAGCAACAAGGTCGGTGGAATTGCAGGTAGCGGCTGGCAACGATGAAATATATTTATATCAATACGAATATGTCGATAAAAATGCATCATTTATTAAATTTACACAAACTCGTGGTGCCGGACATACTGCGGGAAATGCAGCGATCATGGATTCAGGAGATGAAAGTACTCTATCAGAAGAATACCAAAATATGAAAAAAGTTATGAGAGACTTGTGGCTTAATTTTGTTACTTCTGGGTAAGAAATTAAAATTGAATATTAATATGTTTTAAGTATGTTGAAGATAAATTGACAAATCCATATTGTTAATTTATTGCCTACTTTGCAAAATAATTATTATTCCAAGCGCTCTTACCACTAAGCCACGCGTTCTCATCAGACAACATCGAGTGTGTGTACCGTCCTGCTGGGCCTGGTCCTCGAACAGATTTACTTTTATTTTATTATCATCATTTTGCGCAGTGAGAAAAGCACTTACTCATTTTCTTTATAATAATTTTGAACTTTTTAAAAATATATTTCACACTTAGAAAACGTATATTAATTTAAACATAGCGGGATTTGAACCTGCACCAGTCAGAACGCTTGGATGGTTTCCGAGAGGCGCGGGTTCAAATCCTGCTACGTTTAAATTTTAATACTTTTTCTAAATAAGTATTTTTGATAAACTACACTTCGTTTTTTAATATTTAGATATTAACTTAAGATTAAATATCTATTTTTTTTTTCAGAAAACCAGTATTAGCCTCTTCTCCATATCCAAAGTGGGCTCCAGTGTCCAAGGGTAGTTTTAATTATATGGTATTAAATAGTACTTTATCTGTAAAAACAAAATTCCATGAAGAAAGTTTAGCAATATGGCACTCAGTTTATGATAAACATTATAAACCTCCCGTTGTTGCTAAATAAATATAAACCTTGTAAAATGTAATCTCAAAACACAACTGTGCATTTTTCATTGTAACTATTAAATAAAGGAATATATTCCTTAAATAATAGTCGTTTCAAACTAAAATAGTCTTATAATGTTAAAAGTACTTACATATTGCATACCATTTGAATTTATGAAAAATAAATTTTATTTTAAAATTTTCACCTTATTTTTTTTATCACTTCTTTATTTATTATTCTAATATAATATATCATCATTATTACCATCATCTGGCTCCTAGCATTCTCTGTTTGATAAGCAAAACGGCTATTCGCTTCGTTGCGTGGAATGAACATTCCATACATGGTTTGTTTTTTTAAAAAAAACTATTCTCAATACGTCGGAATCGTATTTTTACTGTGTGACTAAGCCAAGATCTGATTATGGGATCCTGTAAATTAAAACTGAAAGAACTCTTAAAAGTTTATAGGCACATTTACAAGGATTTAAGTATTTTATGTAAAGACTCTTTCGGATATCACAATTTGATAACGTGTAACTGATGATGATGACCATAGATGGCCTAAATAGTTGTACTACTTTTACTGTAATAGTAATAAGGAAAAACACTGTCAAAACTTTTCGCCAGAAATGAGATTTAATAATCGTTACCCTTTTTGAAATAACTTAAAAAAATTCTAATTCAAATAATTTTATTCAAAATAAGAAGTTACATGCTTAATTTTATAAACGTTAAATAATTTAACACTCGGACCTGAGAAGAACTGGCGCAAGACTCAGCGAGACTTACTTTAATTTAAATCAATTTTATACAAATAAATATTTAATTATTAGTGACAATGGTACCTTTGAAACAGATTGGAGTGAGCATTTCATTCCCAAGGCGTGTTATCATTTATAAAATAATAAATTTGGTAATAAACTTTTAACGCAAAAACGTTTTTTTACAAATTCTTTAAATCGTGATAAAGAAAATTGTTTCACGTTTTCTGGGATCTTAATGTAAAAGCGTACACATTGTCCTATGATAAAATTGCAGATTCAATGCAATCGACTTACAAGTGCACTAAGATTTAGTCTATTCCTGATGTTAATATTATAAAAATCACCAATTTTGGTAAAATCATGAATGTTTTTTTTTGACATGCATAACATTTTCAAAAATATATTGAGATGCAACTGTCAATATACTAATTTCTTCGAACTGTTGCCTTCAGAAGTCTCTAAGCCTAAAGCCTAGGCCTAGGCCTAAGTTATAGATTGCAGGACTAGCTCGCTTCTGCATGACAAATATTGGTTGAATTCCGCCTGCACTACTCCAAAGTAAATTCCCATAGGACATAATATTATCGACGTAGCTAAAGTAAACAAATCGAGCAGTTTCTACGTCACTTAATGATGAATCTAATTCTTTTGACCGCGAAAGTTGCTGAGCTAAGTCTATTCGCCAATCCATCAATATGGGGTTCCCAATGAAATTTGGAGTATAAGGTGATACCGGAACTTACCATAGAATCAACAGAGTCCTCAAGTTCACCATTCAAGAGCATACATCAGCTTTAAAAATATTCGTGTTAGGTATTTTAAGAATAAAATCGTACATTAAAGTTTTTTTACTATTGAATAGTAAGTTATTAACACTGAACCAATGTACTAATTTCGAAAGAGCATTGTTTACATCGTCATGTACGATTTGACGTCTTTTTATTTTAAAAATTAAAGAAGTGTCATCAGCAAACAATACTATGTCATGGTTCTTTAAACTGGATACGGTAAATTATTTATATATATTAAAAAGAGAAAAGGAACAAGAATAAAGGCGCCAATCCCTGGTCCTTTTATTTATATGCTAGCCTCATGTTGATTACTGAACCAGGAGATTCTTGCCATTCACGTTAACCCTCTGAACTCTGTCACCTAAATAAGAGGTCAGAAGATTGAGTGCATTTCCTCTTATGCCGTAGTGGTGTGTATGCAATCAAAGGTTTTGAACAAATCACAAAACATGCTATGAGCATCCTGCGATCCCTCCCATATATTATGATTATTCTTTATAAGAGCTATACAACGTAAATTGTACACCGCACTTTAAGTCTAACTTGACATGCATCAAAACTAACTACAATAAGAGAACAAACACAATGCAAATTTTATATCACTCAAACTAAAATAATTATAGCTATTACAAGCGAATAAAAAATATATCAATAATTTTGTATATTTTAAGATCGTCAGCGTATAATTAAAATCTGCAATGACTAAAACACTTATTAATATCGTTTATAAAAAATCCAAATAACGTGGAACCAAGAAAGAAGCCTTGCTTTGCTTACTTGACTTGAGTTATAGGGGAATATTTGTCGCAAGCATGAATATTTTCGGTCATGTGCCACGTGAGCATCGGACAAATTAATGACTCGAATATTTTAGAAAAAACTGACAATATGTAAATTGGCCTATAATTTGAAATATCTTTTTTATCACAGGTCTTAAAGACAGGGACAACTTTTGCTACTTTCCATGAAAAAGGGAATTCACCTATATACAAAGATTTGTAAAATAATAAAAATAGTGTAACTAAGCCTCTGCTTTTACAAAAAAAGGGAGATATATTATGCAGTCCAGCCCCTTTATTTGTATCAATACATTTTATTTTATACATATATAGAAGGAAAGGTTTCCCTCAGTCTGTCTGTGTCTATTTCAAAGAATTTTCCAAATCGGTCCCGTAGTATCGGGTCATATAATATAAAGTAACAAAAAATCTTGTCCGAAATATTACGATTTTATTAATTTAAAAAGTATTTTACACGTATTGAAATTATGTTTAATAGAATATTTTATGGTATAAGGATTAATGCAGAGGTATGAATAATATTATTTGAATATTGTCAGTACTTTTGTCATCTTATACATTTTTTTTTTAAAATGGCATTGCTATCGTGGAATTTTTTTATAGATGTTAATGCATTCTATAATACTGTAGAACAATGTTTTGTTCTATCATCAATAGTTTTTACAGCGCACGTGATGATATAATTATTAAGATAATTTTTTCACACCTTTCGTTACATTATTGCATCCCTATTTTTTAAAAAATATAATATATTGTTATTGGTAAGTGAAGATTTCAGAAGCTTTCTAATGAAATTTTTGTTTGAACACAATAAAAACATACATACAAAAATACAAATCTTTCGTCTTTATAACATTAGAATAGATATTGAAAAGTAAATGTATTTCAAATGGTATATATATAATACCATACAAATTTATTCAATAATAATCATAATAATTATTAGAGATGCGCCGAATATTCGTTTGGTATTCGATATTCGGTGTATGAAGAAGATGCCGAATCTTTTTCAATACACGTATTCGGCCGAATTATTCGTTTATGGTGCCGAATACATTCCCGACCTTGCCGACTGCACGACACAGTAGAAATGAAAAATTCTCGGTACCTATCTTGCACTGACTTTTGTCATACCCAGATGGTCATGTAGAATCCGCAGAATGGTGGTATGTGATACTCCAACTAATGCAGATAACCGTTTTTTCTTCAATCGGGCGTTCTCCAGTACAAGTTTTTCAACTTTTTCGATGATGTCTGATGTGGTGGCCTCAACTGGCCGTCTAGAGCAAGGGTCGTCTTCAATCGACTCTCGACAATGTATAAAAAGACCATACCACTAGTAAATCATGGATCAGGGCAATCCTCGCCATAAACGGCTTGCATTTCATTTAAAATGGTTTGGCCATTCTTTCCTTCCTTGGTAAGGAATTTTATCAAGGCACGGTGTTCAATTCTGCTCCATAGTTTCAGTTTTCTTTCAGTTTTCTTTTGGATTGACTTGCTTAGCAGGCGAGTATTCGTAAACGAAGACGCAACAGGGTCTTTTTTTCGAATGGACTAAATGCTGTTGACCTGGGCTGGTCTTGACAGTGTCACCGGGCACCGAAGGCGAGGGTAGCTCGCCCCTAAAGAAAAATTACGAGCTTAGATGAACGCTCATGAAGTGTTGGCGATCGCAGGGGAATGCCCCGCGTACGCTCGCGCCGAGACGCGGGCTTGCCGTGAGATAGGACTGGCCTGGAGAGTGTGACGTGGGACTGAGGAGTGAATCCTCCATATGTATTGGGCGTTTACAGCAGTAATTGGATCGTCGGGATCCAGAAGGACGCTTCAAGGGCGTCGAAAAAGCTGATGTAAGTGAGGAGCGTACTTACACGCTTCAACAATGAGTGAGAATCTGCACTCTCGTAGAAGCGCTTGGTTAGGCGCTTGCAGAATTCTTCGAGCGATTCTAGCTCGAAATCTTTGTGTAGGTCAACATTGCGTACGTACCATGAGCATCTGGACGCCATTAAATTCTTTATTAAGCAAGGAAAAAACCATTTGTGAAGAGATAGTGGCTGTTTATCAAGAATCTGCACCTTCATTATCTACTATTCAAATGTAGTCAAGTGAATTTAAAAGGGGCAGAGAGTCCCTTGAAGATGACCCTCGTTCGTGTGGCCCAGTTTCTGCCTCTACGGATGAAAATGTCATAAAAGTAACTTTTAATTAAAGATGTTTAAATGAATAAGACGACTAACATTCCTATCGGTACCATAAAAACTATTCTTCGTGACTGCTTTAACCTTTCAGGAGTTAGTGCGTGGTGGGTCCCGGGCGTATGTTCACAGCGCGAGTTTTTAGAACTTTGTGGTGAAAATGCTACGAATATTTTCGAAAGGATTGTTACTGGATAAAATTGTCCAGGAGGCTCTCGTGCGTTCGGATGGCGGTGAGGTAGGGTATCTAGCCAGCGACGGCATGTTAAAACCTGTTTACGCGGCAAAAAAAACGAAGAAATGGTAAACCAAAAAATTGGGCCGAATATCCGGTTCGGTAAAGTTTAAGCCGAATAGTATTCGTTATTCGGTTATTCGGTGTAAACACGACTCGGCACATCTCTAATAATTATATATATATATATATATTAGTTATCCCACATTCGGCGGAAAGTGAGGCCAGTCGTGGCGCAGTGGCACGAAGTGTGACTGTAAAACCGACTGGTTGTGGGTTCGATCCCCACTCGAGGAGATTAAATATTTACTTAAATTTATATTTTCATTTCTTCGCTCTGGTGTCGAGGCAAAAGTGCGGCGTTGAGTTCTGCCACTCAACACGCAATGCCTCCAAAATTCGGCAGAAACAGAAAATGGCTAACGGAGTGTCTTAACACTAGGTTCCCTCTGCCTACCCTGCTGTGTGCGGGATATAGCGTGAACCTAATTTAATTTTATTTTTACTTTTATATATATATATATCTATATAATATTACACAATTTATTTACTACTATTTAAGAACACTTGAACAAACAATTTATTGTTTATAATTTATAATTGTAGTAGTAGGTGAATTGTCTTCCTACAGACTTTCCATTGTGGGAATTGGCTATTCTTTTTTTTTGGACGCTATATTTACAATATGTTTAACCCTATAAAAAAGGTTTTTTGTTCGTGTCCAAAAAAAAATATATACGTGATATATTTTGCCATGAAAAGTGAGGGAAAAATAATAAACAAACTCAAAGTCAAATATTTACGGAAAAAATATGTATTTTAATTTCGTTCACGATAAGGCACACTGTGTCTTAACACAACTTAAACGGAATGGATGGATACTAGACTTACAAAAAATTAAGCTCGGTCTTACATTTCATTCATATGATTCAACAAATTTCAATATCCTCGCGAAGACACAGTCATGGAAAAGCATTAGTAGTTTATATGTCCATTTATATAGCTTTTTCAGAAGGTACTAAAAAATTTGTAGAATATTCGAGGATTCCGTAGCACTCCTCAGCAACTGATAATTATTCTTTTTTAGCAATACTTTTTCTCGAGTGTTATGAATAAAACTTCTCACCTCATTCATATGAAAAATGATCACCCGGAGAACCGAATTAATGTAGTCAACAGCGAGGTATATTGGTAGCTTTTTTGAATTAATTAATTGATAATGTTTTCATTATCAATGGTATAATACACACACGGTAACGGTATAAGACAGGTACACAGAATTTCAGGTACTAACGGGAATGTCACGGTGAGAATGAAGAAGAACATGCTCAGCTGGTTTGGGCACGTCGAACAAATGAGTGATGAAAGAATGGCAAAAAACATTTATGGTGAAAAAGTAAGTGGTAAGAGGTAGGGGGAGACCTCGGTTGACCTTCGAAAACACAGTATCAAAGAAACTGGAGGAAGGTGAAGAGGTTGATGACAGTGGACGAGGCGAAAGAGGTATGTAGAGACCGTAGCGTTTGACGCTCCGTTCTCTCTGACTACCCCGCTAGCGATAAAGCGTGAAGCTAAGTTAAGTTAAGTAAGTTAAGTCCTAAGTTTCTATATCTTGTGGAAGATCAATATATAAGATTCTGCGTAGGGAATTAAATTTTCCTACATTCATGTCTAGATTTGTAATATTCAATCGAGACTTCGACAACTATCTTTTCTTTCAAATTCACTCAAATTAGTTTGCTTACATTTTTTGACTTTATTAATTGTTTAGTATCTTTGAGAAACAACAAAATTTTAAGTTTTTAAGTCAAAAGATTTTTTAAAAATTTTAGTTCGTTGCATAAAATCACAAAATTGACTTTGTATTTTGTTAGCTGTTTGGAACATTGTTAATAGAAATTAGATAAAGAGTTTTAAAATTATTTGAAAAGACGGGGCTAATTCTATACATTAATATTATATCCTTAAAAACATTTTAATTTTTTTCTACATTGTCCAATGTTTGTTATGATTTTAACAGGTTATTTTTATGAATATTTATTTACGCGGACTTTACAAGTAGCACACTCCACCATCTCCCAAGTGTTTTTAGTCGAATTATGATAAGGTACATTTTCTTGGGTATGAAGTTGATTCACTGCCCCTTATTAATAAATGAAAAAGAATAATCTACTTAAAAACAAAAAATGTCAGATAAATAAACTAAAACTTGCTTTTCAGCGCTCTCACAAAGATTGCAAAGAGTGTTGTGATATATTCTAATGGTGAGACGTTTTTTCTTTGCTTTCTATTGCGTGACATAAGTTGTAAAGATCAATGTCCATGTTATTTTATAATAATTATTAAAGAAAATAAAAACAAACTATGAAAACAACGAATTCGAGAAGGCTAAAAATAGCACAAATAAAACCTGGAATGTTATAAAAAAAATTGTAACATTTCTAGGGAAAATACAAAAGTTTCAGCAAGTTTACTAAAATAGCCGTAGATCCGATTGAGGCTGTCAACAAAGTTAATGAATACTTTGCTGATGTGGGAAGAAGAATCTTGCATCTGCTACTCATTTTAAAAATGTTCATCAGAAGTATATCCCTATATGATCTCCCAGACTGTGCCAAATTCGATGGTATTGATTGGAACACAGCTCGGAAATCAGATCCTTGATTGGAGGTCTCAATAATCAATGTGCAGTGGGGTGGGATGGCATAGCCTCATCTATAATTAAAGTTGCCGTAGATATTCTTACTCCCTCTATTACTTATGTCTGTGATCTGATCTACAGAGGATGCACTTATGGATCTGGTGGACGATACAGTACGAAATAAAGATAAGAAAAGGAAGACTGTAGGTATACTCCTGGACATTTCTGAAGCTTTTGATACTGTATCTCTACCGCTTCTGTATAAAAAGTTGGAAAAATTTGTAATACGGGGTATTGCTTTGGATCTTTTTAAGAGTTATTTGTCTGAAAGAACTCAAGTAGTTACAGATAAAACTGTATTCGTAACCTTTGATCATAGACGTTTATCGCCACCTGAATCTTTTTCCCTAGTTGCATACAAATGTTTCCTTGGGCTCAATGCACATTTTCCTTCAGCAGAAAATGTTTTATGATGTGTAAAGTCTTAACAGTTCGTCAACTGTTTGGTCAATTTTATTATCAAACATTTTATTATTCGTCAATTTTATTATTTTTGATACTAAACTTTAGTAAATTACCAAAATTGTACCAATTAAAAAAGCAATATAAATTAATTGTTAATTTGAAATTAAAATTAAAAAATAATAGAATGAAGTTTATTTATATTTTATTTTTAAGGTGCCTTAAAAGAAACAAATAAACTCTTCCGTTTTTTTTATATTAAGTATAGATAAGCAAATTACAACACAAAAACGCGTGGTAATAATGACCAAGTGGTTCAAATTTTAACGAACACCTGTAACTGTTATCTCAAACTCCTTTGAGAATATTATTTAATAAATAATGCCTTGGCTCGTGATGTGTCTAGTGGTTAGACCCGTCTATAGTTGTGATCGTGAAGAACCCAAAATCTTTTAGAGATTCAGAGGTAACAGTATTAAGAATTTTATATTATGCCATTAGAAGGTATCGCTTTAATAACATATTTGCCATCAGAAGTTGTTCTTGTGTCAGTTATTTAGATAACTGGAAACTCGACAATATAACATTGTCATAACTCGAAGCTCGTCGAAGAAAAGCCAAGAGCGCGTCCTATCTTCCTCTCCACTATAACTGCGAACTAGTATAAAATAAAGAGAAGAGTACGGGCACCTCCCCGCCTACACCGTGAATTCCTACCTGACTGCGGCTGCAACAGTCTTAATGAACTCTCCGGGACGTTTGTGTGTGATCAGTCTGAAGGTACTTGTTACGCTTATTTATATTAAGATTATTATATTAGAATTGTGATTCGTGATGTTGATTGATTTGTGAGATCAATATAAGTCGTTGGAACGAACGCACTGCCGCAAGGCGGCCGATATGTTAAATTAACGCACGGCACACACCCCACAATCGTGTCTCGAACCGTAGGCGGACACTACTACATACACCAGAGTTCCAGGACATAAAATAGCACCACACACCCGCAAGCGACGAGCGGACACTACTACATACACCGGAGCTGGGACATAAAATAGCACCACACACCTACTAGTCGTATACCAAGTCGTAGAAATGGTATATTAATATATCAAGGGCTAACGCCATACAAACACAGCTTACGTACCGCGAGCGTACTGCGAGACGGCATCAGCCAAGACATAGTTAATGTCACTGCAACAGTTCGCATAAGCCCATCACGTTAGCATTCGCGACGTCAAGCAACATTCAATATTATAACATTGGTCAAAGATAACTTTAATCCATAATATGTGTCGCTCCTACACATATAATTCCTTTATAAGGAATTCGATCCTAAAAGATCGTGCCATCATAGACTTCGAATTATCATATTATATTCATTATACATTTGTACGAGTCTTTATGTGCATCATATTTATTAGTACCGTAGTACTTTAGAGTTCGACTCGACCGCTGCCTTCCAGCATCACCACCACCTATATATACGAAACGACGGTTGCGACATTCGGACGACAATACACGAACTCGTCTCGATTAATATGGTATCAAAAATATATAGTTTGTATTATACATAATTAGCTATGTTATTTATGTGTATTGCCATGCATATTTTATTTTATTTATTTATTTATTTTTAACTTATATCCGTGGTACATACTGTTACATTCAACCCCCTAAGTTCTATGGAGTTCATCGGAAGAATTTACATTCACATATTTATATATTAATTATTACCAACCCCCAGACTGGGCAACCCCTAACCTCACTATGCTTTGTTTTGACAATCCCCAAACATGAATATTTCTTACACTGTAAACCTCCTCTATCTCATTCCATTTCACGGACAACAAATTGTAGGCGTATGCCTATTTGTATATATATGTATTTTATTACAAAGCCGTTTGACCATCCTGGTCACGGCACCAAATTGTAACTGTTATCTCAAACTCCTTTGAGAATATTATTTAATAAATAATGCCTTGGCTCGTGATGTGTCTAGTGGTTAGAACCGTCTATAGTTGTGATCGTGAAGAAACCAAAATCTTTTAGAGATTCAGAGGTAACAGTATTAAGAATTTTATATTATGCATTAGAAGGTATCGCTTTATAACATATTTGCCATCAGAAGTTGTTCTTGTGTCAGTTATTTAGATAACTGGAAACTCGACAATATAACATTGTCATAACTCGAAGCTCGTCCGAAGAAAAGCCAAGAGCGCGTCCTATCTTCCTCTCCACTATAACTGCGAACTAGTTATAATAAAAGGAAGAAAGAGTACGGGCACCTCCCGCCCTACACCGTGAATTCCTACCTGACTGCGGCTGCAACAGTCTTAATGAACTCTCCGGGACGTTTGTGTGTGATCAGTCTGAAGGTACTTGTTACGCTTATTTATATTAAGATTATTATATTAGAATTGTGATTCGTGATGTTGATTGATTTGTGAGATCAATATAAGTCGTTGGAACGAACGCACTGCCGCAAGGCGGCCGATATGTTAAATTAACGCACGGCACACACCCCAAAATCGTGTCTCGAACCGTAGGCGGACACTACTACATACACCAGAGTTCCAGGACATAAAATAGCACCACACACCCGCAAGCGACGAGCGGACACTACTACATACACCGGAGCTGGGACATAAAATAGCACCACACACCTACTAGTCGTATACCAAGTCGTAGAAATGGTATATTAATATATCAAGGGCTAACGCCATACAAACACAGCTTACGTACCGCGAGCGTACTGCGAGACGGCATCAGCCAAGACATAGTTAATGTCACTGCAACAGTTCGCATAAGCCCATCACGTTAGCATTCGCGACGTCAAGCAACATTCAATATTATAACATTGGTCAAAGATAACTTTAATCCATAATATGTGTCGCTCCTACACATATAATTCCTTTATAAGGAATTCGATCCTAAAAGATCGTGCCATCATAGACTTCGAATTATCATATTATATTCATTATACATTTGGTACGAGTCTTTATGTGCATCATATTTATTAGTACCGTAGTACTTTAGAGTTCGACTCGACCGCTGCCTTCCAGCATCACCACCACCTATATATACGAAACGACGGTTGCGACATTCGGGACGACAATACACGAACTCGTCTCGATTAATATGGTATCAAAAATATATAGTTTGTATTATACATAATTAGCTATGTTATTTATGTGTATTGCCATGCATATTTTATTTTATTTATTTATTTATTTTTAACTTATATCCGTGGTACATACTGTTACAACCCCAAATTACAAGCCGGTTATATATGGAATTATTTAAGTTTTTTGTCGATATTCTTATGTTTATAAAAAATATATCACACAAAAGTAACTGTTTGTACAAGTGCTTTTACCGCATTTCATTATTAATTATCACGTATATATTAACTAGTGATACAATTTTTTATTATTTTATTTCTGTACTTCTTACAGTGTAAGTTAATTCGTCTATTAGAAATATTCTTATATAGATGTTATAGTTATAGATACATGTTATTAAAATATAGATATAAATTAGTAACTGTGATTATGAACAATATTGTTTCTAAATTATTTCTTTTTCGATATATACTTTGCTAATTGAAATTTGTTCTTACAGCATTTAAGATGATAGACTTGGGTTATTTTATGTATTTTTGCAAAGCTAACGACGTCACTAAAAGATCGTGTAATAAACATTAACCAAGGACCAGTACGGGGCTACCAACCCGAGGGTGAAGACTATTTTGCATTTTATGGTATACCATACGCTAGAGCACCAACTGGATCCAATAAATTTGGAGTAAGTAATAATATTTTTTTTATTACTCTGTCACAAAAATAATGTAACAATAATATAATCTTAATGATTTATATCTATTCGTGCATATTAATTATGCAAATTATTTTATATTTTTGGTCGTTCTATAAATATTCTCTTTTTGCAATACATGTGACTGTGAAACTATAAAGGTACAACTTTTGAGATTTAGAGCTATTAATAAAACTGTAAGTAGGACCATTATTTTTTTTACAATTTTTTGATTAGTAATCTGTCACAAATGTACAAGTTAAGTTAAATGGCCTTTGAAGTTACGGAATGATTGATACAAACTTAATCAGACTATATATTATATGTGTCTTATGTCTCTGTAGCAAGTACCTATAGTTTAATAGATTTTCAGTAAATATCAATATTAAAGAGAGAGAAAGTTAAAATATTAGTTAACAATGGTGGAATTATCAAAGCTTTTGACATTATTATAAGAAATTAATCATCATAGTTAGTTTGTGAATTTGAAAAGGAATACAATATTGATTCTATTATTTTTTTTATTTTAATTTCAAAATTAACATTAATTATATTGCTTTTTTATTGGTACAATTTTGAAAATTTACTAAAGTTTAGTATCAAAAATAATAAAATTACTATTTAATATGGATTTTATGAAAAAAAAATTCCGCAGGGCCATTTTTATTAATTGACTTTATAAATTATAAGCACATATATATTGCAATATTTTTTTGTTTTACTACGACTACACTCTATTCGGCAATTATATCATTATAAATTTGGTACTTAATTTTTAATAAAAAGTGAATATATCATGAAATTAAAGCCAAATAAATATTAAAAACAGACTAGTTTTTTAGATTTGCAGTCTAACAAATGAAAGTCTGAAGGTACTTGTTACGCTTGTTTATATTAAGATTATTATATTAGAATTGTGATTCGTGATGTTGATTGATTTGTGAGATCAATATAAATCGTTGGAACGAACGCACTGCCGTAAGACGGCCGATATGTTGAATAAACGCACGGCACACACCCACAGTCGTGTCTCGAACCGTAGGCGGACACTACTTACATACACCAGAGTTCCAGGACATAAATAGCACCACACAGCCGTATGAGACGAGCGGACACTACTACATACACCGAGCTGGGACATAAAATAGCACCAACACCTACTAGTCGTATATACAAGTCGTAGAAATGGTATATCAATATATCAATGGCTAACGCATACAAACACAGCTTACGTACCGCGAGCGTACTGCGAGACGGCATTAGCCAAGACATAGTTAATGTCACTGCAACAGTTCGCATAAGCCCATCACGTCAGCTTCCGCGACGTCAAGCAACATTCAATATTATAACATTGGCCAAAGATAACTTTAATCCATAATATGTGTCGCTCCTACACATATAATTCCTTTATAAGGAATTCGATCCTAAAAGATCGTGCCATCATAGACTTCGAATTATCATATTATATTCATTATACATTTGGTACGAGTCTTTGTGCATTATATTTATTAGTACCGTAGTACTTTAGAGTTCGACTCGACCGCTGCCTTCCAGCATCACCACCAGCTATATAGACAGAACGACGGTCGCGACATTCGGGACAACAATACACTCATCTCGATTAATATGGTATCAAAAATATATAGTTTGTATTATTCATAATTAACTATGTATTTATGTGTATTGCCATGCATATTTTTTATTTTATGTATTTATTTATTTTTAACTTATACCGAGGTACATACTGTTACAATACCCAAGAGTGTCCATCGGGGTAATATATCCGCCTCACCTACTACTACTATTGTTTTAATTATTCTTATGAATCGTATTTTTGAGAATGCAGCCTTGCCAAACAACACTCATATAACAACGTAGCCTCAACCATACAGCTACAAAACTTTACGATGTTTCACAAGTTTTGAAAAGGTAAACGTTTTTGACGAGTAATTATTTTAAGAACATGGTTTCTAAAGTGTTAATAATTAATCCAAAATTAAATATAAAACGGTATATTTCGATTCATTCATAAATTGCGAATATCTCGGCAACTAGAATTCCAAAATTTGTATCTTTTGGCAGACACAGTCACATATAAGATTCAAATTTAAATACTATAATTTTCTTCCTTTATCACATTTATATTTATATTTTCAGCCGCCTCACCACCACCAAAATGGAATGAGACATTGGAAGCAGTTCAAAATTTCGTGGTATGTCAACAAGCAGTACGTACTCGAGATGGTAAAATGGTAGTAAACAAAAAATCCTAAATATAAGGCTCAAGAACAGTGCCTAATTGCAAACATATATGTGCCTGATACAAACAAAACGAACTTACCTGTACTTATATTTTTTCACGGAGGAGCGTTTCAGTACAACTATGGCGCTACAAGAACACCAATTAATTTGCTAAAGAGTAAAAGAGCTATTATTGTAAATTTTAACTATCGTCTTGGACCACTCGGGTTTTCTGTCCTTGGGTACTAAAGACATACCTGGTAATGCAGGTGTAAAGGATCAATTGGCTTTATTACGATGGGTTAAAAAAAATATTGCGAAGTTTGTGGGAATCCCAATGATGTAACAATAGATGGATGGGATAGTGGAGCCGTATCTGTTGAGCTCATGATGCTTTCGAAAGCAGCAGAAGGATTGTTTCATAAAGTAATTCCAGAAAGTGGAAATAGTGTTGCGTCAATGAGTGTCCAAAATGATCCCTGGAAAACGCAAAGATGTATGCAAGACAATTAGGTTTTCAAAATGTCACTGATGTAAAAGATTTAGAAGATTTTTTACAAAATTGCCCATATGATAAGCTTTTTTCCATCGATTTAGAGCA
>JALPMF010000223.1:0-42009 GCA_030704555.1 Heliconius charithonia
AAGTGTTTTTTCAGTAACTTAAATTTTTGTAAATAGGTCAAAACTTGTATAAATAGTGTCAAAACACTTAGATCTTGTATATAGAATAAATTTGGAATAAAAAATTTGGTTTTGAAAAAATTCGATTTGTATGGAGATTTTCTAAGTCGTCAGAGCTTAGGTGGATTTCTTATGTAAAAAGTAGGTATAGTCACTTTTTTTCAGTTTCTATGACGGATTTCAGCGAAACCGGTGTCAATCGCTCGGCTTCGAAAGCCTTTCAGACGACGTATAACCCGCGGGAATCGGTGAGGAGGTGCAGGTAAAATGTCCAGAAAAACCGAATTTTCAGGTGTTTTTGCGTCAAAAATGGCGCAAAATTTCAGCAAAAATTTCGAAAAAATTTAGAATGGTACGGCGCGGAGACCCTAACGACACGATACAGAGTCAAGAAGTCAACGAGAAGGAAGAAGAAGTGGTTAAATAAATATATTTCTATTGTATATATTAGCCAAAATTTTCTAAGTGTTTTTCAGTAACTTAATTTTGTAAATAGGTCAAAACTTGTATAAAATAGTGTCAAAAACACTAGATCTTGTATATAGAATAAATTTGGAATAAAAAATTTGGTTTTGAAAAATTCGATTTGTATGGAGATTTTCTAAGTCGTCAGAGCTTAGGTGGATTCTTATGTAAAAGTAGGTATAGTCACTTTTTTCAGTTTCTACTGAACGGATTTCAGCGAAACCGGTGTCAATCGCTCGGGCTTCGAAAGGCCTTTCAGACGACGTATAACCCGCGGGAATCGGTGAGGAGGTGCAGGTAAAATGTCCAGAAAACCGAATTTTTCAGGTGTTTTTGCGTCAAAAGTGGCGCCAAATTTCAGCAAAAAATTTCGAAAAAATTTAGAATGGTACGGCGCGGAAGACCCTACGACACGATACCAAGAAGTCAACAATCGAAAGAAGGTAAGTGGTTCGAATAAATATTTTCTATTGTAATTAGCCAAAATTTTTCTAAGTGTTTTTCAGTAACTTAAATTTTTGTAAATAGGTCAAAACTTGTATAAATAGTGTCAAAACACTTAGATCTTGTATATAGAATAAATTGGAATAAAAAATTTGGTTTTGAAAAATTCGATTTGTATGGAGATTTTCTAAGTCGTCAGAGCTTAGGTGGATTTCTTATATAAAAAGTAGGTATAGTCACTTTTTTCAGTTTCTACTGAACGGATTTCAGCGAAACCGGTGTCAAACGCTCGGGCTTCGAAAGGCCTTTCAGACGACGTGCAACCCGCGGGAATCGGTGAGGAGGTGCAGGTAAAATGTCCAAAAAACCGAATTTTTCAGGTGTTTTTGCGTCAAAAGTGGCGCCAAATTTCAGCAAAAAATTTCGAAAAAATTTAGAATGGTACGGCGCGGAAGACCCTACGACACGATACCAAGAAGTCAACAATCGAAAGAAGGTAAGTGGTTCGAATAAAATATTTTCTATTGTAATTAGCCAAAATTTTTCTAAGTGTTTTTCAGTAACTTAAATTTTTGTAAATAGGTCAAAACTTGTATAAATAGTGTCAAAACACTTAGATCTTGTATATAGAATAAATTTGGAATAAAAAATTTGGTTTTGAAAAATTCGATTTGTATGGAGATTTTCTAAGTCGTCAGAGCTTAGGTGGATTTCTTATATAAAAAGTAGGTATAGTCACTTTTTTCAGTTTCTACTGAACGGATTTCAGCGAAACCGGTGTCAAACGCTCGGGCTTCGAAAGGCCTTTCAGACGACGTGCAACCCGCGGGAATCGGTGAGGAGGTGCAGGTAAAATGTCCAAAAAACCGAATTTTTCAGGTGTTTTTGCGTCAAAAGTGGCGCCAAATTTCAGCAAAAAATTTCGAAAAAATTTAGAATGGTACGGCGCGGAAGACCCTACGACACGATACCAAGAAGTCAACAATCGAAAGAAGGTAAGTGGTTCGAATAAAATATTTTCTATTGTAATTAGCCAAAATTTTTCTAAGTGTTTTTCAGTAACTTAAATTTTTGTAAATAGGTCAAAACTTGTATAAATAGTGTCAAAACACTTAGATCTTGTATATAGAATAAATTTGGAATAAAAAATTTGGTTTTGAAAAATTCGATTTGTATGGAGATTTTCTAAGTCGTCAGAGCTTAGGTGGATTTCTTATATAAAAAGTAGGTATAGTCACTTTTTTCAGTTTCTACTGAACGGATTTCAGCGAAACCGGTGTCAAACGCTCGGGCTTCGAAAGGCCTTTCAGACGACGTGCAACCCGCGGGAATCGGTGAGGAGGTGCAGGTAAAATGTCCAAAAAACCGAATTTTTCAGGTGTTTTTGCGTCAAAAGTGGCGCCAAATTTCAGCAAAAAATTTCGAAAAAATTTAGAATGGTACGGCGCGGAAGACCCTACGACACGATACCAAGAAGTCAACAATCGAAAGAAGGTAAGTGGTTCGAATAAAATATTTTCTATTGTAATTAGCCAAAATTTTTCTAAGTGTTTTTCAAGTAACTAAAAATTTTTGTAATAGGTCAAAAAACTGTATAAAGGAGTGTCAAAACACTTAGATCTTTGTATATATAGAATAAATTGGAATAAAAAAATTTGGCTTTGAAAAATTTCGATTTGTATGGAGATTTCTAAGTCTCAGAGCCTTAGGTAGGCATTTATATAAAAAGTAGGCTATAGTCACTTTTTTCAGTGTTCTACTGAACGGATTTCAGCCGAAACCGTGGTCAAACGCTCGGGCGTTCGAAAAGGGCCTTTCAGGACGACGTGCAACCCGCGGGAATCGCGTTGAGGAGGTGGCAGGTAAAATGTCCAAAAAAATCCGGAAGTTTTCAGGTGTTTTTTGCGTCAAAAAGGTAGGCGCACAAATTTTCCAGCCAAAACAATTTCGAAAAAATTTAGAATGCGTACGGCGCGGAAGACCCTACGACACGATGACAAGAAGTCAACAATCGAAAGAAGGGTAAGTGGTTCGAATAAAATATTTTCTTATTGTAATTAGCCAAAATTTTTCTAAGTGTTTTTCAGTAACTTAAATTTTTGTAAATAGGTCAAAACTTGTATAAATAGTGTCAAAACACTTAGATCTTGTATATAGAATAAATTTGGAATAAAAAATTTGGTTTTGAAAAATTCGATTTGTATGGAGATTTTCTAAGTCGTCAGAGCTTAGGTGGATTTCTTATATAAAAAGTAGGTATAGTCACTTTTTTCAGTTTCTACTGAACGGATTTCAGCGAAACCGGTGTCAAACGCTCGGGCTTCGAAAGGCCTTTCAGACGACGTGCAACCCGCGGGAATCGGTGAGGAGGTGCAGGTAAAATGTCCAAAAAACCGAATTTTTCAGGTGTTTTTGCGTCAAAAGTGGCGCCAAATTTCAGCAAAAAATTTCGAAAAAATTTAGAATGGTACGGCGCGGAAGACCCTACGACACGATACCAAGAAGTCAACAATCGAAAGAAGGTAAGTGGTTCGAATAAAATATTTTCTATTGTAATTAGCCAAAATTTTTCTAAGTGTTTTTCAGTAACTTAAATTTTTGTAAATAGGTCAAAACTTGTATAAATAGTGTCAAAACACTTAGATCTTGTATATAGAATAAATTTGGAATAAAAAATTTGGTTTTGAAAAATTCGATTTGTATGGAGATTTTCTAAGTCGTCAGAGCTTAGGTGGATTTCTTATATAAAAAGTAGGTATAGTCACTTTTTTCAGTTTCTACTGAACGGATTTCAGCGAAACCGGTGTCAAACGCTCGGGCTTCGAAAGGCCTTTCAGACGACGTGCAACCCGCGGGAATCGGTGAGGAGGTGCAGGTAAAATGTCCAAAAAACCGAATTTTTCAGGTGTTTTTGCGTCAAAAGTGGCGCCAAATTTCAGCAAAAAATTTCGAAAAAATTTAGAATGGTACGGCGCGGAAGACCCTACGACACGATACCAAGAAGTCAACAATCGAAAGAAGGTAAGTGGTTCGAATAAAATATTTTCTATTGTAATTAGCCAAAATTTTTCTAAGTGTTTTTCAGTAACTTAAATTTTTGTAAATAGGTCAAAACTTGTATAAATAGTGTCAAAACACTTAGATCTTGTATATAGAATAAATTTGGAATAAAAAATTTGGTTTTGAAAAATTCGATTTGTATGGAGATTTTCTAAGTCGTCAGAGCTTAGGTGGATTTCTTATATAAAAAGTAGGTATAGTCACTTTTTTCAGTTTCTACTGAACGGATTTCAGCGAAACCGGTGTCAAACGCTCGGGCTTCGAAAGGCCTTTCAGACGACGTGCAACCGCGGGAATCGGTGAGGAGGTGCAGGTAAAATGTCCAAAAACCGAATTTTTCAGGTGTTTTTGCGTCAAAAGTGGCGCCAAATTTTCAGCAAAAAATTTTCGAAAAAATTTAGAATGGTACGGCGCGGAAGACCCTACGACACGATACCAAGAAGTCAACAATCGAAGAAGGTAGTGGTTCGAATAAAATATTTTCTATTGTAATTAGCCAAATTTTTCTAGTGTTTTTCCAGTAACTTAAATTTTTGTAAATAGGTCAAAACTTGTATAAATAGTGGTCAAAACACTTAGATCTTGTATATAGAATAAATTTGGAATAAAAAATTTTGGCTTTTGAAAAATTCGATTTGTATGGAGATTTTCTAAGTCGTCAGAGCTTAGGTGGATTTCTTATATAAAAAGTAGGTATAGTCACTTTTTTCAGTTTCTACTGAACGGATTTCAGCGAAACCGGTGTCAAACGCTCGGGCTTCGAAAGGCCTTTCAGACGACGTGCAACCCGCGGGAATCGGTGAGGAAGGTGCAGGTAAAATGTCCAAAAAACCGAATTTTTCAGGTGTTTTTGCGTCAAAAGTGGCGCCAAATTTCAGCAAAAAATTTCGAAAAAATTTAGAATGGTACGGCGCGGAAGACCCTACGACACGATACCAAGAAGTCAACAATCGAAAGAAGGTAAGTGGTTCGAATAAAATATTTTCTATTGTAATTAGCCAAAATTTTTCTAAGTGTTTTTCAGTAACTTAAATTTTTGTAAATAGGTCAAAACTTGTATAAATAGTGTCAAAACACTTAGATCTTGTATATAGAATAAATTTGGAATAAAAAATTTGGTTTTGAAAAATTCGATTTGTATGGAGATTTTCTAAGTCGTCAGAGCTTAGGTGGATTTCTTATATAAAAAGTAGGTATAGTCACTTTTTTCAGTTTCTACTGAACGGATTTCAGCGAAACCGGTGTCAATCGCTCGGGCTTCGAAAGGCCTTTCAGACGACGTGCAACCCGCGGGAATCGGTGAGGAGGTGCAGGTAAAATGTCCAAAAAACCGAATTTTTCAGGTGTTTTTGCGTCAAAAGTGGCGCCAAATTTCAGCAAAAAATTTCGAAAAAATTTAGAATGGTACGGCGCGGAAGACCCTACGACACGATACCAAGAAGTCAACAATCGAAAGAAGGTAAGTGGTTCGAATAAAATATTTTCTATTGTAATTAGCCAAAATTTTTCTAAGTGTTTTTCAGTAACTTAAATTTTTGTAAATAGGTCAAAACTTGTATAAATAGTGTCAAAACACTTAGATCTTGTATATAGAATAAATTTGGAATAAAAAATTTGGTTTTGAAAAATTCGATTTGTATGGAGATTTTCTAAGTCGTCAGAGCTTAGGTGGATTTCTTATATAAAAAGTAGGTATAGTCACTTTTTTCAGTTTCTACTGAACGGATTTCAGCGAAACCGGTGTCAATCGCTCGGGCTTCGAAAGGCCTTTCAGACGACGTATAACCCGCGGGAATCGGTGAGGAGGTGCAGGTAAAATGTCCAAAAAACCGAATTTTTCAGGTGTTTTTGCGTCAAAAGTGGCGCAAAATTTCAGCAAAAAATTTCGAAAAAATTTAGAATGGTACGGCGCGGAAGACCCTACGACACGATACCAAGAAGTCAACAATCGAAAGAAGGTAAGTGGTTCAAATAAATATTTTTCTATTGTAATTAGCCAAAATTTTTCTAAGTGTTTTTCAGTAACTTAAATTTTTGTAAATAGGTCAAAACTTGTATAAATAGTGTCAAAACACTTAGATCTTGTATATAGAATAAATTTGGAATAAAAAATTTGGTTTTGAAAAATTCGATTTGTATGGAGATTTTCTAAGTCGTCAGAGCTTAGGTGGATTTCTTATATAAAAAGTAGGTATAGTCACTTTTTTCAGTTTCTACTGAACGGATTTCAGCGAAACCGGTGTCAATCGCTCGGGCTTCGAAAGGCCTTTCAGACGACGTATAACCCGCGGGAATCGGTGAGGAGGTGCAGGTAAAATGTCCAAAAAACCGAATTTTTCAGGTGTTTTTGCGTCAAAAGTGGCGCCAAAATTTCAGCAAAAAATTTCGAAAAAATTTAGAATGGTACGGCGCGGAAGACCCTACGACACGATACCAAGAAGTCAACAATCGAAAGAAGGTAAGTGGTTCAAATAAATATTTTTCTATTGTAATTAGCCAAAATTTTTCTAAGTGTTTTTCAGTAACTTAAATTTTTGTAAATAGGTCAAAACTTGTATAAATAGTGTCAAAACACTTAGATCTTGTATATAGAATAAATTTGGAATAAAAAATTTGGTTTTGAAAAATTCGATTTGTATGGAGATTTTCTAAGTCGTCAGAGCTTAGGTGGATTTCTTATATAAAAAGTAGGTATAGTCACTTTTTTCAGTTTCTACTGAACGGATTTCAGCGAAACCGGTGTCAATCGCTCGGGCTTCGAAAGGCCTTTCAGACGACGTATAACCCGCGGGAATCGGTGAGGAGGTGCAGGTAAAATGTCCAAAAACCGAATTTTTCAGGTGTTTTTGCGTCAAAAGTGGCGCAAAATTTCAGCAAAAAATTTCGAAAAAATTTAGAATGGTACGGCGCGGAAGACCCTACGACACGATACCAAGAAGTCAACAATCGAATGAAGGTAAGTGGTTCAAATAAATATTTTTCTATTGTAATTAGCCAAAATTTTTCTAAGTGTTTTTCAGTAACTTAAATTTTTGTAAATAGGTCAAAACTTGTATAAATAGTGTCAAAACACTTAGATCTTGTATATAGAATAAATTTGGAATAAAAAATTTGGTTTTGAAAAATTCGATTTGTATGGAGATTTTCTAAGTCGTCAGAGCTTAGGTGGATTTCTTATATAAAAAGTAGGTATAGTCACTTTTTTCAGTTTCTACTGAACGGATTTCAGCGAAACCGGTGTCAATCGCTCGGGCTTCGAAAGGCCTTTCAGACGACGTATAACCCGCGGGAATCGGTGAGGAGGTGCAGGTAAAATGTCCAAAAAACCGAATTTTTCAGGTGTTTTTGCGTCAAAAGTGGCGCCAAATTTCAGCAAAAAATTTCGAAAAAATTTAGAATGGTACGGCGCGGAAGACCCTACGACACGATACCAAGAAGTCAACAATCGAAAGAAGGTAAGTGGTTCAAATAAATATTTTTCTATTGTAATTAGCCAAAATTTTTCTAAGTGTTTTTCAGTAACTTAAATTTTTGTAAATAGGTCAAAACTTGTATAAATAGTGTCAAAACACTTAGATCTTGTATATAGAATAAATTTGGAATAAAAAATTTGGTTTTGAAAAATTCGATTTGTATGGAGATTTTCTAAGTCGTCAGAGCTTAGGTGGATTTCTTATATAAAAAGTAGGTATAGTCACTTTTTTCAGTTTCTACTGAACGGATTTCAGCGAAACCGGTGTCAATCGCTCGGGCTTCGAAAGGCCTTTCAGACGACGTATAACCCGCGGGAATCGGTGAGGAGGTGCAGGTAAAATGTCCAAAAAACCGAATTTTTCAGGTGTTTTTGCGTCAAAAGTGGCGCAAATTTCAGCAAAAATTTCGAAAAAATTTAGAATGGTACGGCGCGGAAGACCCTACGACACGATACCAAGAAGTCAACAATCGAAAGAAGGTAAGTGGTTCAAATAAATATTTTCTATTGTAATTAGCCAAAATTTTTCTAAGTGTTTTTCAGTAACTTAAATTTTTGTAAATAGGTCAAAACTTGTATAAATAGTGTCAAAACACTTAGATCTTGTATATAGAATAAATTTGGAATAAAAAATTTGGTTTTGAAAAATTCGATTTGTATGGAGATTTTCTAAGTCGTCAGAGCTTAGGTGGATTTCTTATATAAAAAGTAGGTATAGTCACTTTTTTCAGTTTCTACTGAACGGATTTCAGCGAAACCGGTGTCAATCGCTCGGGCTTCGAAAGGCCTTTCAGACGACGTATAACCCGCGGGAATCGGTGAGGAGGTGCAGGTAAAATGTCCAGAAAACCGAATTTTTCAGGTGTTTTTGCGTCAAAAGTGGCGCTAAATTTCAGCAAAAATTTCGAAAAAATTTAGAATGGTACGGCGCGGAAGACCCTACGACACGATACCAAGAAGTCAACGATCGAATGAAGGTAAGTGGTTCAAATAAATATTTTTCTATTGTAATTAGCCAAAATTTTTCTAAGTGTTTTTCAGTAACTTAAATTTTTGTAAATAGGTCAAAACTTGTATAAATAGTGTCAAAACACTTAGATCTTGTATATAGAATAAATTTGGAATAAAAAATTTGGTTTTGAAAAATTCGATTTGTATGGAGATTTTCTAAGTCGTCAGAGCTTAGGTGGATTTCTTATATAAAAAGTAGGTATAGTCACTTTTTTCAGTTTCTACTGAACGGATTTCAGCGAAACCGGTGTCAATCGCTCGGGCTTCGAAAGGCCTTTCAGACGACGTATAACCCGCGGGAATCGGTGAGGAGGTGCAGGTAAAATGTCCAAAAAACCGAATTTTTCAGGTGTTTTTGCGTCAAAAGTGGCGCAAAATTTCAGCAAAAAATTTCGAAAAAATTTAGAATGGTACGGCGCGGAAGACCCTACGACACGATACCAAGAAGTCAACAATCGAAAGAAGGTAAGTGGTTCAAATAAATATTTTTCTATTGTAATTAGCCAAAATTTTTCTAAGTGTTTTTCAGTAACTTAAATTTTTGTAAATAGGTCAAAACTTGTATAAATAGTGTCAAAACACTTAGATCTTGTATATAGAATAAATTTGGAATAAAAAATTTGGTTTTGAAAAATTCGATTTGTATGGAGATTTTCTAAGTCGTCAGAGCTTAGGTGGATTTCTTATATAAAAAGTAGGTATAGTCACTTTTTTCAGTTTCTACTGAACGGATTTCAGCGAAACCGGTGTCAATCGCTCGGGCTTCGAAAGGCCTTTCAGACGACGTATAACCCGCGGGAATCGGTGAGGAGGTGCAGGTAAAATGTCCAAAAAACCGAATTTTTCAGGTGTTTTTGCGTCAAAAGTGGCGCCAAATTTCAGCAAAAAATTTCGAAAAAATTTAGAATGGTACGGCGCGGAAGACCCTACGACACGATACCAAGAAGTCAACAATCGAAAGAAGGTAAGTGGTTCAAATAAATATTTTTCTATTGTAATTAGCCAAAATTTTTCTAAGTGTTTTTCAGTAACTTAAATTTTTGTAAATAGGTCAAAACTTGTATAAATAGTGTCAAAACACTTAGATCTTGTATATAGAATAAATTTGGAATAAAAAATTTGGTTTTGAAAAATTCGATTTGTATGGAGATTTTCTAAGTCGTCAGAGCTTAGGTGGATTTCTTATATAAAAAGTAGGTATAGTCACTTTTTTCAGTTTCTACTGAACGGATTTCAGCGAAACCGGTGTCAATCGCTCGGGCTTCGAAAGGCCTTTCAGACGACGTATAACCCGCGGGAATCGGTGAGGAGGTGCAGGTAAAATGTCCAAAAAACCGAATTTTTCAGGTGTTTTTGCGTCAAAAGTGGCGCCAAATTTCAGCAAAAAATTTCGAAAAAATTTAGAATGGTACGGCGCGGAAGACCCTACGACACGATACCAAGAAGTCAACAATCGAAAGAAGGTAAGTGGTTCAAATAAATATTTTTCTATTGTAATTAGCCAAAATTTTTCTAAGTGTTTTTCAGTAACTTAAATTTTTGTAAATAGGTCAAAACTTGTATAAATAGTGTCAAAACACTTAGATCTTGTATATAGAATAAATTTGGAATAAAAAATTTGGTTTTGAAAAATTCGATTTGTATGGAGATTTTCTAAGTCGTCAGAGCTTAGGTGGATTTCTTATATAAAAAGTAGGTATAGTCACTTTTTTCAGTTTCTACTGAACGGATTTCAGCGAAACCGGTGTCAATCGCTCGGGCTTCGAAAGGCCTTTCAGACGACGTATAACCCGCGGGAATCGGTGAGGAGGTGCAGGTAAAATGTCCAAAAAACCGAATTTTTCAGGTGTTTTTGCGTCAAAAGTGGCGCAAATTTCAGCAAAAATTTCGAAAAAATTTAGAATGGTACGGCGCGGAAGACCCTACGACACGATACCAAGAAGTCAACAATCGAAAGAAGGTAAGTGGTTCAAATAAATATTTTCTATTGTAATTAGCCAAAATTTTTCTAAGTGTTTTTCAGTAACTTAAATTTTTGTAAATAGGTCAAAACTTGTATAAATAGTGTCAAAACACTTAGATCTTGTATATAGAATAAATTTGGAATAAAAAATTTGGTTTTGAAAAATTCGATTTGTATGGAGATTTTCTAAGTCGTCAGAGCTTAGGTGGATTTCTTATATAAAAAGTAGGTATAGTCACTTTTTTCAGTTTCTACTGAACGGATTTCAGCGAAACCGGTGTCAATCGCTCGGGCTTCGAAAGGCCTTTCAGACGACGTATAACCCGCGGGAATCGGTGAGGAGGTGCAGGTAAAATGTCCAAAAAACCGAATTTTTCAGGTGTTTTTGCGTCAAAAGTGGCGCCAAATTTCAGCAAAAATTTCGAAAAAATTTAGAATGGTACGGCGCGGAAGACCCTACGACACGATACCAAGAAGTCAACAATCGAATGAAGGTAAGTGGTTCAAATAAATATTTTTCTATTGTAATTAGCCAAAATTTTTCTAAGTGTTTTTCAGTAACTTAAATTTTTGTAAATAGGTCAAAACTTGTATAAATAGTGTCAAAACACTTAGATCTTGTATATAGAATAAATTTGGAATAAAAAATTTGGTTTTGAAAAATTCGATTTGTATGGAGATTTTCTAAGTCGTCAGAGCTTAGGTGGATTTCTTATATAAAAAGTAGGTATAGTCACTTTTTTCAGTTTCTACTGAACGGATTTCAGCGAAACCGGTGTCAATCGCTCGGGCTTCGAAAGGCCTTTCAGACGACGTATAACCCGCGGGAATCGGTGAGGAGGTGCAGGTAAAATGTCCAAAAAACCGAATTTTTCAGGTGTTTTTGCGTCAAAAGTGGCGCAAAATTTCAGCAAAAAATTTCGAAAAAATTTAGAATGGTACGGCGCGGAAGACCCTACGACACGATACCAAGAAGTCAACAATCGAAAGAAGGTAAGTGGTTCAAATAAATATTTTTCTATTGTAATTAGCCAAAATTTTTCTAAGTGTTTTTCAGTAACTTAAATTTTTGTAAATAGGTCAAAACTTGTATAAATAGTGTCAAAACACTTAGATCTTGTATATAGAATAAATTTGGAATAAAAAATTTGGTTTTGAAAAATTCGATTTGTATGGAGATTTTCTAAGTCGTCAGAGCTTAGGTGGATTTCTTATATAAAAAGTAGGTATAGTCACTTTTTTCAGTTTCTACTGAACGGATTTCAGCGAAACCGGTGTCAATCGCTCGGGCTTCGAAAGGCCTTTCAGACGACGTATAACCCGCGGGAATCGGTGAGGAGGTGCAGGTAAAATGTCCAAAAAACCGAATTTTTCAGGTGTTTTTGCGTCAAAAGTGGCGCAAAATTTCAGCAAAAATTTCGAAAAAATTTAGAATGGTACGGCGCGGAAGACCCTACGACACGATACCAAGAAGTCAACAATCGAAAGAAGGTAAGTGGTTCAAATAAATATTTTTCTATTGTAATTAGCCAAAATTTTTCTAAGTGTTTTTCAGTAACTTAAATTTTTGTAAATAGGTCAAAACTTGTATAAATAGTGTCAAAACACTTAGATCTTGTATATAGAATAAATTTGGAATAAAAAATTTGGTTTTGAAAAATTCGATTTGTATGGAGATTTTCTAAGTCGTCAGAGCTTAGGTGGATTTCTTATATAAAAAGTAGGTATAGTCACTTTTTTCAGTTTCTACTGAACGGATTTCAGCGAAACCGGTGTCAATCGCTCGGGCTTCGAAAGGCCTTTCAGACGACGTATAACCCGCGGGAATCGGTGAGGAGGTGCAGGTAAAATGTCCAAAAAACCGAATTTTTCAGGTGTTTTTGCGTCAAAAGTGGCGCAAATTTCAGCAAAAAATTTCGAAAAAATTTAGAATGGTACGGCGCGGAAGACCCTACGACACGATACCAAGAAGTCAACAATCGAAAGAAGGTAAGTGGTTCAAATAAATATTTTTCTATTGTAATTAGCCAAAATTTTTCTAAGTGTTTTTCAGTAACTTAAATTTTTGTAAATAGGTCAAAACTTGTATAAATAGTGTCAAAACACTTAGATCTTGTATATAGAATAAATTTGGAATAAAAAATTTGGTTTTGAAAAATTCGATTTGTATGGAGATTTTCTAAGTCGTCAGAGCTTAGGTGGATTTCTTATATAAAAAGTAGGTATAGTCACTTTTTTCAGTTTCTACTGAACGGATTTCAGCGAAACCGGTGTCAATCGCTCGGGCTTCGAAAGGCCTTTCAGACGACGTATAACCCGCGGGAATCGGTGAGGAGGTGCAGGTAAAATGTCCAAAAACCGAATTTTTCAGGTGTTTTTGCGTCAAAAGTGGCGCAAAATTTCAGCAAAAAATTTCGAAAAAATTTAGAATGGTACGGCGCGGAAGACCCTACGACACGATACCAAGAAGTCAACAATCGAAAGAAGGTAAGTGGTTCAAATAAATATTTTTCTATTGTAATTAGCCAAAATTTTTCTAAGTGTTTTTCAGTAACTTAAATTTTTGTAAATAGGTCAAAACTTGTATAAATAGTGTCAAAACACTTAGATCTTGTATATAGAATAAATTTGGAATAAAAAATTTGGTTTTGAAAAATTCGATTTGTATGGAGATTTTCTAAGTCGTCAGAGCTTAGGTGGATTTCTTATATAAAAAGTAGGTATAGTCACTTTTTTCAGTTTCTACTGAACGGATTTCAGCGAAACCGGTGTCAATCGCTCGGGCTTCGAAAGGCCTTTCAGACGACGTATAACCCGCGGGAATCGGTGAGGAGGTGCAGGTAAAATGTCCAAAAAACCGAATTTTTCAGGTGTTTTTGCGTCAAAAGTGGCGCCAAATTTCAGCAAAAAATTTCGAAAAAATTTAGAATGGTACGGCGCGGAAGACCCTACGACACGATACCAAGAAGTCAACAATCGAAAGAAGGTAAGTGGTTCAAATAAATATTTTTCTATTGTAATTAGCCAAAATTTTTCTAAGTGTTTTTCAGTAACTTAAATTTTTGTAAATAGGTCAAAACTTGTATAAATAGTGTCAAAACACTTAGATCTTGTATATAGAATAAATTTGGAATAAAAAATTTGGTTTTGAAAAATTCGATTTGTATGGAGATTTTCTAAGTCGTCAGAGCTTAGGTGGATTTCTTATATAAAAAGTAGGTATAGTCACTTTTTTCAGTTTCTACTGAACGGATTTCAGCGAAACCGGTGTCAATCGCTCGGGCTTCGAAAGGCCTTTCAGACGACGTATAACCCGCGGGAATCGGTGAGGAGGTGCAGGTAAAATGTCCAAAAAACCGAATTTTTCAGGTGTTTTTGCGTCAAAAGTGGCGCCAAATTTCAGCAAAAAATTTCGAAAAAATTTAGAATGGTACGGCGCGGAAGACCCTACGACACGATACCAAGAAGTCAACGATCGAAAGAAGGTAAGTGGTTCAAATAAATATTTTTCTATTGTAATTAGCCAAAATTTTTCTAAGTGTTTTTCAGTAACTTAAATTTTTGTAAATAGGTCAAAACTTGTATAAATAGTGTCAAAACACTTAGATCTTGTATATAGAATAAATTTGGAATAAAAAATTTGGTTTTGAAAAATTCGATTTGTATGGAGATTTTCTAAGTCGTCAGAGCTTAGGTGGATTTCTTATATAAAAAGTAGGTATAGTCACTTTTTTCAGTTTCTACTGAACGGATTTCAGCGAAACCGGTGTCAATCGCTCGGGCTTCGAAAGGCCTTTCAGACGACGTATAACCCGCGGGAATCGGTGAGGAGGTGCAGGTAAAATGTCCAAAAAACCGAATTTTTCAGGTGTTTTTGCGTCAAAAAGTGGCGCCAAATTTCAGCAAAAAATTTCGAAAAAATTTAGAATGGTACGGCGCGGAAGACCCTACGACACGATACCAAGAAGTCAACAATCGAAAGAAGGTAAGTGGTTCAAATAAATATTTTTCTATTGTAATTAGCCAAAATTTTTCTAAGTGTTTTTCAGTAACTTAAATTTTTGTAAATAGGTCAAAACTTGTATAAATAGTGTCAAAACACTTAGATCTTGTATATAGAATAAATTTGGAATAAAAAATTTGGTTTTGAAAAATTCGATTTGTATGGAGATTTTCTAAGTCGTCAGAGCTTAGGTGGATTTCTTATATAAAAAGTAGGTATAGTCACTTTTTTCAGTTTCTACTGAACGGATTTCAGCGAAACCGGTGTCAATCGCTCGGGCTTCGAAAGGCCTTTCAGACGACGTATAACCCGCGGGAATCGGTGAGGAGGTGCAGGTAAAATGTCCAAAAAACCGAATTTTTCAGGTGTTTTTGCGTCAAAAGTGGCGCCAAATTTCAGCAAAAAATTTCGAAAAAATTTAGAATGGTACGGCGCGGAAGACCCTACGACACGATACCAAGAAGTCAACAATCGAAAGAAGGTAAGTGGTTCAAATAAATATTTTCTATTGTAATTAGCCAAAATTTTTCTAAGTGTTTTTCAGTAACTTAAATTTTTGTAAATAGGTCAAAACTTGTATAAATAGTGTCAAAACACTTAGATCTTGTATATAGAATAAATTTGGAATAAAAAATTTGGTTTTGAAAAATTCGATTTGTATGGAGATTTTCTAAGTCGTCAGAGCTTAGGTGGATTTCTTATATAAAAAGTAGGTATAGTCACTTTTTTCAGTTTCTACTGAACGGATTTCAGCGAAACCGGTGTCAATCGCTCGGGCTTCGAAAGGCCTTTCAGACGACGTATAACCCGCGGGAATCGGTGAGGAGGTGCAGGTAAAATGTCCAAAAAACCGAATTTTTCAGGTGTTTTTGCGTCAAAAGTGGCGCAAAATTTCAGCAAAAAATTTCGAAAAAATTTAGAATGGTACGGCGCGGAAGACCCTACGACACGATACCAAGAAGTCAACGATCGACATGAGGTAAGTGGTTCAAATAAATATTTTTTCTATTGTAATTAGCCAAAATTTTTCTAAGTGTTTTTCAGTAACTTAAATTTTTGTAAATAGGTCAAAACTTGTATAAATAGTGTCAAAACACTTAGATCTTGTATATAGAATAAATTTGGAATAAAAAATTTGGTTTTGAAAAATTCGATTTGTATGGAGATTTTCTAAGTCGTCAGAGCTTAGGTGGATTTCTTATATAAAAAGTAGGTATAGTCACTTTTTTCAGTTTCTACTGAACGGATTTCAGCGAAACCGGTGTCAATCGCTCGGGCTTCGAAAGGCCTTTCAGACGACGTATAACCCGCGGGAATCGGTGAGGAGGTGCAGGTAAAATGTCCAAAAAACCGAATTTTTCAGGTGTTTTTGCGTCAAAAGTGGCGCCAAATTTCAGCAAAAAATTTCGAAAAAATTTAGAATGGTACGGCGCGGAAGACCCTACGACACGATACCAAGAAGTCAACGATCGAATGAAGGTAAGTGGTTCAAATAAATATTTTCTATTGTAATTAGCCAAAATTTTTCTAAGTGTTTTTCAGTAACTTAAATTTTTGTAAATAGGTCAAAACTTGTATAAATAGTGTCAAAACACTTAGATCTTGTATATAGAATAAATTTGGAATAAAAAATTTGGTTTTGAAAAATTCGATTTGTATGGAGATTTTCTAAGTCGTCAGAGCTTAGGTGGATTTCTTATATAAAAAGTAGGTATAGTCACTTTTTTCAGTTTCTACTGAACGGATTTCAGCGAAACCGGTGTCAATCGCTCGGGCTTCGAAAGGCCTTTCAGACGACGTATAACCCGCGGGAATCGGTGAGGAGGTGCAGGTAAAATGTCCAAAAAACCGAATTTTTCAGGTGTTTTTGCGTCAAAAGTGGCGCCAAATTTCAGCAAAAAATTTCGAAAAAATTTAGAATGGTACGGCGCGGAAGACCCTACGACACGATACCAAGAAGTCAACAATCGAAAGAAGGTAAGTGGTTCAAATAAATATTTTTCTATTGTAATTAGCCAAAATTTTTCTAAGTGTTTTTCAGTAACTTAAATTTTTGTAAATAGGTCAAAACTTGTATAAATAGTGTCAAAACACTTAGATCTTGTATATAGAATAAATTTGGAATAAAAAATTTGGTTTTGAAAAATTCGATTTGTATGGAGATTTTCTAAGTCGTCAGAGCTTAGGTGGATTTCTTATATAAAAAGTAGGTATAGTCACTTTTTTCAGTTTCTACTGAACGGATTTCAGCGAAACCGGTGTCAATCGCTCGGGCTTCGAAAGGCCTTTCAGACGACGTATAACCCGCGGGAATCGGTGAGGAGGTGCAGGTAAAATGTCCAGAAAACCGAATTTTTCAGGTGTTTTTGCGTCAAAAATGGCGCAAAATTTCAGAAAATTTCGAAAAAATTTAGAATGGTACGGCGCGAAGACCCTACGACACGATACCAAGAAGTCAACAATCGAAATGAAGGTAAGTGGTTCAAATAAATATTTTCTATTGTAATTAGCCAAAATTTTTCTAAGTGTTTTTCAGTAACTTAAATTTTTGTAAATAGGTCAAAACTTGTATAAATAGTGTCAAAACACTTAGATCTTGTATATAGAATAAATTTGGAATAAAAAATTTGGTTTTGAAAAAATTCGATTTGTATGGAGATTTTCTAAGTCGTCAGAGCTTAGGTGGATTTCTTATGTAAAAAGTAGGTATAGTCACTTTTTTCAGTTTCTACTGAACGGATTTCAGCGAAAACCGGTGTCAATCGCTCGGGCTTCGAAGGCCTTTCAGACGACGTATAACCCGCGGGAATCGGTGAGGAGGTGCAGGTAAAATGTCCAGAAAACCGAATTTTTCAGGTGTTTTTGCGTCAAAATGGCGCAAAATTTCAGCAAAAATTTCGAAAAAAATTTAGAATGGTACGGCGCGGAAGACCCTACGACACGATACCAAGAAGTCAACGATCGAATGAAGGTAAGTGGTTCAAATAAATATTTTTCTATTGTAATTAGCCAAAATTTTTCTAAGTGTTTTTCAGTAACTTAAATTTTTGTAAATAGGTCAAAACTTGTATAAATAGTGTCAAAACACTTAGAATCTTGTATATAGAATAAATTTGGAATAAAAAATTTGGTTTTGAAAAAATTCGATTTGTATGGAGATTTTCTAAGTCGTCAGAGCTTAGGTGGATTTCTTATGTAAAAAAGTAGGTATAGTCACTTTTTTCAGTTTCTACTGAACGGATTTCAGCGAAAACCGGTGTCAATCGCTCGGGCTTCGAAAGGCCTTTCAGACGACGTATAACCCGCGGGAATCGGTGAGGAGGTGCAGGTAAAATGTCCAGAAAACCGAATTTTTCAGGTGTTTTTGCGTCAAAAATGGCGCAAAATTTCAGCAAAAATTTCGAAAAAATTTAGAAATGGTACGGCGCGGAAGACCCTACGACACGATACCAAGAAGTCAACGATCGAATGAAGGTAGTGGTTCAAATAAATATTTTTCTATTGTAATTAGCCAAAATTTTTCTAAGTGTTTTTCAGTAACTTAAATTTTTGTTAAATAGGTCAAACTTGTATAAATAGTGTCAAACACTTAGATCTTGTATATAGAATAAATTTGGAATAAAAATTTGGTTTTGAAAAATTCGATTTGTATGGAGATTTTCTAAGTCGTCAGAGCTTAGGTGGATTTCTTATGTAAAAAGTAGGTATAGTCACTTTTTTCAGTTTCTACTGAACGGATTTCAGCGAAACCGGTGTCAATCGCTCGGGCTTCGAAAGGCCTTTCAGACGACGTATAACCCGCGGGAATCGGTGAGGAGGTGCAGGTAAAATGTCCAGAAAACCGAATTTTTCAGGTGTTTTTGCGTCAAAAATGGCGCAAAATTTCAGCAAAAATTTCGAAAAAATTTAGAATGGTACGGCGCGGAAGACCCTACGACACGATACCAAGAAGTCAACGATCGAATGAAGGTAAGTGGTCAAATAAATATTTTTCTATTGTAATTAGCCAAAATTTTTCTAAGTGTTTTTCAGTAACTTAAATTTTTGTAAATAGGTCAAAACTTGTATAAATAGTGTCAAAACACTTAGATCTTGTATATAGAATAAATTTGGAATAAAAAATTTGGTTTTGAAAAATTCGATTTGTATGGAGATTTTCTAAGTCGTCAGAGGCTTAGGTGGATTCTTATGTAAAAAGTAGGTATAGTCACTTTTTTCAGTTTCTACTGAACGGATTTCAGCGAAACCGGTGTCAATCGCTCGGGCTTCGAAAGGCCTTTCAGACGACGTATAACCCGCGGGAATCGGTGAGGAGGTGCAGGTAAATGTCCAGAAAACCGAATTTTTCAGGTGTTTTTGCGTCAAAAATGGCGCAAAATTTCAGCAAAAATTTCGAAAAAATTTAGAATGGTACGGCGCGGAAGACCCTACGACACGATACCAAGAAGTCAACGATCGAATGAAGGTAAGTGGTTCAAATAAATATTTTTCTATTGTAATTAGCCAAAATTTTTCTAAGTGTTTTCAGTAACTTAAATTTTTGTAAATAGGTCAAAACTTGTATAAATGTGTCAAAACACTTAGATCTTGTATATAGAATAAATTTGGAATAAAAAATTTGGTTTTGAAAAATTCGATTTGTATGGAGATTTTCTAAGTCGTCAGAGCTTAGGTGGATTTCTTATGTAAAAAGTAGGTATAGTCACTTTTTTCAGTTTCTACTGAACGGATTTCAGCGAAACCGGTGTCAATCGCTCGGGCTTCGAAAGGCCTTTCAGACGACGTATAACCGCGGGGGAATCGGTGAGGAGGTGCAGGTAAAATGTCCAGAAAACCGAATTTTTCAGGTGTTTTTGCGTCAAAAATGGCGCAAAATTTCAGCAAAAATTTCGAAAAAATTTTTAGAATGGTACGGCGCGGAAGACCCTACGACACGATACCAAGAAGTCAACGATCGAATGAAGGTAAGTGGTTCAAATAAATATTTTTCTATTGTAATTAGCCAAAATTTTTCTAAGTGTTTTTCAGTAACTTAAATTTTGTAAATAGGTCAAAACTTGTATAAATAGTGTCAAAACACTTAGATCTTGTATATAGAAATAAATTTGGAATAAAAAATTTGGTTTTTGAAAATTCGATTTGTATGGAGATTTTCTAAGTCGTCAGAGCTTAGGTGGATTTCTTATGTAAAAAAGTAGGTAAGTCACTTTTTTTCAGTTTCTACTGAACGGATTTCAGCGAAACCGGTGTCAATCGCTCGGAGCTTCGAAAGGCCTTTCAGACGACGTATAACCCGCGGGAATCGGTGAGGAGGTGCAGGTAAAATGTCCAGAAAACCGATTTTTCAGGTGTTTTTGCGTCAAAAAATGGCGCAAAATTTCAGCAAAAATTTCGAAAAATTTAGAATGGTACGGCGCGGAAGACCCTACGACACGAATACCAAGAAGTTCAACGATCGAATGAAGGTAAGTGGTTCAAATAAATTTTTTCTATTGTAATTACCAAAATTTTTCTAAGTGTTTTTCAGTAACTTAAATTTTTGTAAATAGGTCAAAACTTGTATAAATAGTGTCAAAACACTTAGATCTTGTATATAGAATAAATTTGGAAATAAAAAATTTGGTTTTGAAAAATTTCGATTTGTATGGAGATTTTCTAAGTCGTCAGAGCTTAGGTGGATTTCTTATGTAAAAAAGTAGGTATAGGTCACTTTTTTCAGTTTCTACTGAACGGATTTCAGCGAAACCGGTGTCAATCGCTCGGGCTTCGAAAGGCCTTTCAGACGACGTATAACCCGCGGGAATCGGTGAGGAGGTGCAGGTAAAATGTCCAGAAAACCGAATTTTTCAGGTGTTTTTGCGTCAAAAATGGCGCAAAATTTCAAGCAAAAATTTCGAAAAAATTTAGAATGGTACGGCGCGGAAGACCCTACGACACGATACCAAGAAGTCAAACGATCGAATGAAGGTAAGTGGTTCAAATAAATATTTTTCTATTGTAATTCAGCCCAAAATTTTTCTTAAGTGTTTTTCAGTAACTTAAATTTTTGTAAATAGGTCAAAACTTGTATAAAATAGTGTCAAAACACTTAGATCTTGTATATAGAATAAATTTGGAATAAAAAATTTGGTTTTGAAAAATTCGATTTGTATGGAGATTTTCTAAAGTCGTCAGAGCTTAGGTGGATTTCTTATGTAAAAAGTAGGTATAGTCACTTTTTTCAGTTTCTACTGAACGGATTTCAGCGAAACCGGTGTCAATCGCTCGGGCTTCGAAAGGCCTTTCAGACGACGTATAACCCGCGGGAATCGGTGAGGAGGTGCAGGTAAAATGTCCAGAAAACCGAATTTTTCAGGTGTTTTTGCGTCAAAAATGGCGCCAAAATTTCAGCAAAAATTCGAAAAAAATTTTAGAATGGTACGGGCGCGGAAGACCCTACGACACGATACCAAGAAGTCAACGATCGAATGAAGGTAAGTGGTTCAAATAAATATTTTTCTATTGTAATTAGCCAAAATTTTTCTAAGTGTTTTTTCAGTAACTTAAATTTTTGTAAATAGGTCAAAACTTGTATAAATAGTGTCAAAACACTTAGATCTTGTATATAGAATAAATTGGAATAAAAAATTTGGTTTTGAAAAATTCGATTTGTATGGAGATTTTCTAAGTCGTCAGAGCTTAGGTGGATTTCTTATGTAAAAAGTAGGTATAGTCACTTTTTTCAGTTTCTACTGAACGGATTTCAGCGAAACCGGTGTCAATCGCTCGGGCTTCGAAAGGCCTTTCAGACGACGTATAACCCGCGGGAATCGGTGAGGAGGTGCAGGTAAAATGTCCAGAAAACCGAATTTTTCAGGTGTTTTGCGTCAAAAATGGCGCAAATTTCAGCAAAAATTTCGAAAAAATTTAGAATGGTACGGCGCGGAAGACCCTACGACACGATACCAAGAAGTCAACGATCGAATGAAGGTAAGTGGTTCAAATAAATATTTTCTATTGTAATTAGCCAAAATTTTTCTAAGTGTTTTTCAGTAACTTAAATTTTTGTAAATAGGTCAAAACTTGTATAAATAGTGTCAAAACACTTAGATCTTGTATATAGGAATAAATTTGGAATAAAAAATTTGGTTTTGAAAAATTCGATTTGTATGGAGATTTTCTAAGTCGTCAGAGCTTAGGTGGATTTCTTATGTAAAAAGTAGGTATAGTCACTTTTTTCAGTTTCTACTGAACGGATTTCAGCGAAACCGGTGTCAATCGCTCGGGCTTCGAAAGGCCTTTCAGACGACGTATAACCCGCGGAATCGGTGAGGAGGTGCAGGTAAAATGTCCAGAAAACCGAATTTTTCAGGGTGTTTTTGCGTCAAAATGGCGCAAAATTTCAGCAAAAATTTCGAAAAAATTTAGAATGGTACGGCGCGGAAGACCCTACGGACACGATACCAAGAAGTCAACGATCGAATGAAGGGTAAGTGGTTCAAATAAATAATTTTTCTATTGTAATTAGCCAAAATTTTTCTAAGTGTTTTTCAGTACTTAAATTTTTGTAAATAGGTCAAACTTGTATATAATAGTGTCAAAACACTTAGATCTTGTATATAGAATAAATTTGGAATAAAAAATTTGGTTTTGAAAAAATTCGATTTGTATGGAGATTTTCTAAGTCGTCAGAGCTTAGGTGGATTTCTTATGTAAAAAGTAGGTATAGTCACTTTTTTCAGTTTCTACTGAACGGATTTCAGCGAAACCGGTGTCAATCGCTCGGGCTTCGAAAGGCCTTTCAGACGACGTATAACCCGCGGGAATCGGTGAGGAGGTGCAGGTAAAATGTCCAGAAAACCGAATTTTTCAGGTGTTTTTGCGTCAAAAATGGCGCAAAATTTCAGCAAAAATTTCGAAAAAATTTAGAATGGTACGGGCGCGGAAGACCCTACGACACGATACCAAGAAGTCAACGATCGAATGAAGGTAAGTGGTTCAAATAAATATTTTTCTATTGTAATTAGCCAAAATTTTTCTAAGTGTTTTTCAGTAACTTAAATTTTTGTAAATAGGTCAAAACTTGTATAAATAGTGTCAAAACACTTAGATCTTGTATATAGAATAAATTTGGAATAAAAAATTTGGTTTTGAAAAATTCGATTTGTATGGAGATTTTCTAAGTCGTCAGAGCTTAGGTGGATTTCTTATGTAAAAAGTAGGTATAGTCACTTTTTCAGTTTCTACTGAACGGATTTCAGCGAAACCGGTGTCAATCGCTCGGGCTTCGAAAGGCCTTTCAGACGACGTATAACCCGCGGGAATCGGTGAGGAGGTGCAGGTAAAATGTCCAGAAAACCGAATTTTTCAGGTGTTTTTGCGTCAAAAATGGCGCAAAATTTCAGCAAAAATTTCGAAAAAATTTAGAATGGTACGGCGCGGAAGACCCTACGACACGATACCAAGAAGTCAACGATCGAATGAAGGTAAGTGGTTCAAATAAATATTTTTCTATTGTAATTAGCCAAAATTTTTTCTAAGTGTTTTTCAGTAACTTAAATTTTTGTAAATAGGTCAAAACTTGTATAAATAGTGTCAAAACACTTAGATCTTGTATATAGAATAAATTTGGAATAAAAAATTTGGTTTTGAAAAATTCGATTTGTATGGAGATTTTCTAAGTCGTCAGAGCTTAGGTGGATTTCTTATGTAAAAAGTAGGTATAGTCACTTTTTTTCAGTTTCTACTGAAACGGATTTCAGCGAAACCGGTGTCAATCGCTCGGGCTTCGAAAGGCCTTTCAGACGACGTATAACCCGCGGGAATCGGTGAGGAGGTGCAGGTAAAATGTCCAGAAAACCGAATTTTTCAGGTGTTTTTGCGTCAAAAATGGCGCAAAATTTCAGCAAAAATTTCGAAAAAATTTAGAATGGTACGGCGCGGAAGACCCTACGACACGATACCAAGAAGTCAACGATCGAATGAAGGTAAGTGGTTCAAATAAATATTTTTCTATTGTATTAGCCAAAATTTTTCTAAGTGTTTTTCAGTAACTTAAATTTTTGTAAATAGGTCAAAACTTGTATAAATAGTGTCAAAACACTTAGATCTTGTATATAGAATAAATTTGGAATAAAAATTTGGTTTTGAAAAATTCGATTTGTATGGAGATTTTCTAAGTCGTCCAGAGCTTAGGTGGATTCTTATGTAAAAAGTAGGTATAGTCACTTTTTTCAGTTTCTACTGAACGGATTTCAGCGAAACCGGTGTCAATCGCTCGGGCTTCGAAAGGCTTTCAGACGACGTATAACCCGCGGGAATCGGTGAGGAGGTGCAGGTAAAATGTCCAGAAAACCGAATTTTTCAGGTGTTTTTGCGTCAAAAAATGGCGCAAAATTTCAGCAAAAATTTCGAAAAAATTTAGAATGGTACGGCGCGGAAGACCCTACGACACGATACCAAGAAGTCAACGATCGAATGAAGGTAAGTGGTTCAAATAAATATTTTTCTATTGTAATTAGCCAAAATTTTCTAAGTGTTTTTCAGTAACTTAAATTTTTGTAAATAGGTCAAAACTTGTATAAATAGTGTCAAAACACTTAGATCTTGTATATAGAATAAATTTGGAATAAAAATTTGGTTTTGAAAAATTCGATTTGTATGGAGATTTTCTAAGTCGTCAGAGCTTAGGTGGATTTCTTATGTAAAAAGTAGGTATAGTCACTTTTTTCAGTTTCTACTGAACGGATTTCAGCGAAACCGGTGTCAATCGCTCGGGCTTCGAAAGGCCTTTCAGACGACGTATAACCCGCGGGAATCGGTGAGGAGGTGCAGGTAAAATGTCCAGAAAACCGAATTTTTCAGGTGTTTTTGCGTCAAAATGGCGCAAAAATTTCAGCAAAAATTTCGAAAAAATTTAGAATGGTACGGGCGCGGAAGACCCTACGACACGATTACCAAGAAGTCAACGATCGAATGAAGGTAAGTGGTTCAAATAAATATTTTTCTATTGTAATTAGCCAAAATTTTTCTAAGTGTTTTTCAGTAACTTAAATTTTTGTAAATAGGTCAAAACTTGTATAAATAGTGTCAAAACACTTAGATCTTGTATATAGAATAAATTTGGAATAAAAAATTTGGTTTTGAAAAATTCGATTTGTATGGAGATTTTCTAAGTCGTCAGAGCTTAGGTGGATTTCTTATGTAAAAAGTAGGTATAGTCACTTTTTTCAGTTTCTACTGAACGGATTTCAGCGAAACCGGTGTCAATCGCTCGGGCTTCGAAAGGCCTTTCAGACGACGTATAACCCGCGGGAATCGGTGAGGAGGTGCAGGTAAAATGTCCAGAAAACCGAATTTTTCAGGTGTTTTTGGCGTCAAAAATGGCGCAAAATTTCAGCAAAAATTTCGAAAAAATTTAGAATGGTACGGCGCGGAAGACCCTACGACACGATACCAAGAAGTCAACGATCGAATGAAGGTAAGTGGTTCAAATAAATATTTTTCTATTGTAATTAGCCAAAATTTTTCTAAGTGTTTTTCAGTAACTTAAATTTTTGTAAATAGGTCAAAACTTGTATAAATAGTGTCAAAACACTTAGATCTTGTATATAGAATAAATTTGGAATAAAAAATTTGGTTTTGAAAAATTCGATTTGTATGGAGATTTTCTAAGTCGTCAGAGCTTAGGTGGATTTCTTATGTAAAAGTAGGTATAGTCACTTTTTTTCAGTTTCTACTGAACGGATTTCAGCGAAACCGGTGTCAATCGCTCGGGCTTCGAAAGGCCTTTCAGACGACGTATAACCCGCGGGAATCGGTGAGGAGGTGCAGGTAAAATGTCCAGAAAACCGAATTTTTCAGGTGTTTTTGCGTCAAAAATGGCGCAAAATTTCAGCAAAAAATTTCGAAAAAATTTAGAATGGTACGGCGCGGAAGACCCTACGACACGATACCAAGAAGTCAACGATCGAATGAAGGTAAGTGGTTCAAATAAATATTTTTCTATTGTAATTAGCCAAAATTTTTCTAAGTGTTTTTCAGTAACTTAAATTTTTGTAAATAGGTCAAAACTTGTATAAATAGTGTCAAAACACTTAGATCTTGTATATAGAATAAATTTGGAATAAAAAATTTGGTTTTGAAAAATTCGATTTGTATGGAGATTTTCTAAGTCGTCAGAGCTTAGGTGGATTTCTTATGTAAAAAGTAGGTATAGTCACTTTTTTTCAGTTTCTACTGAACGGATTTCAGCGAAACCGGTGTCAATCGCTCGGGCTTCGAAAGGCCTTTCAGACGACGTATAACCCGCGGGAATCGGTGAGGAGGTGCAGGTAAAATGTCCAGAAAACCGAATTTTTCAGGTGTTTTTGCGTCAAAAATGGCGCAAAATTTCAGCAAAATTTCGAAAAAATTTAGAATGGTACGGCGCGGAAGACCCTACGACACGATACCAAGAAGTCAACGATCGAATGAAGGTAAGTGGTTCAAATAAATATTTTTCTATTGTAATTAGCCAAAATTTTTCTAAGTGTTTTTCAGTAACTTAAATTTTTGTAAATAGGTCAAAACTTGTATAAATAGTGTCAAAACACTTAGATCTTGTATATAGAATAAATTTGGAATAAAAAATTTGGTTTTTGAAAAATTCGATTTGTATGGAGATTTTCTAAGTCGTCAGAGCTTAGGTGGATTTCTTATGTAAAAAGTAGGTATAGTCACTTTTTTCAGTTTCTACTGAACGGATTTCAGCGAAACCGGTGGTCAATCGCTCGGGCTTCGAAAGGCCTTTCAGACGACGTATAACCCGCGGGAATCGGTGAGGAGGTGCAGGTAAAATGTCCAGAAAACCGAATTTTTCAGGTGTTTTTGCGTCAAAAATGGCGCAAAATTTCAGCAAAAATTTCGAAAAAATTTAGAATGGTACGGCGCGGAAGACCCTACGACACGATACCAAGAAGTCAACGATCGAATGAAGGTAAGTGGTTCAAATAAATATTTTTCTATTGTAATTAGCCCAAAATTTTTCTAAGTGTTTTTCAGTAACTTAAATTTTTGTAAATAGGTCAAAACTTGTATAAATAGTGTCAAAACACTTAGATCTTGTATATAGAATAAATTTGGAATAAAAAATTTGGTTTTGAAAAATTCGATTTGTATGGAGATTTTCTAAGTCGTCAGAGCTTAGGTGGATTTCTTATGTAAAAAGTAGGTATAGTCACTTTTTCAGTTTCTACTGAACGGATTTCAGCGAAACCGGTGTCAATCGCTCGGGCTTCGAAAGGCCTTTCAGACGACGTATAACCCGCGGGAATCGGTGAGGAGGTGCAGGTAAAATGTCCAGAAAACCGAATTTTTCAGGTGTTTTTTGCGTCAAAAATGGCGCAAAATTTCAGCAAAAATTTCGAAAAAATTTAGAATGGTACGGCGCGGAAGACCCTACGACACGATACCAAGAAGTCAACGATCGAATGAAGGTAAGTGGTTCAAATAAATATTTTTCTATTGTAATTAGCCAAAATTTTTCTAAGTGTTTTTCAGTAACTTAAATTTTTGTAAATAGGTCAAAACTTGTATAAATAGTGTCAAAACACTTAGATCTTGTATATAGAATAAATTTGGAATAAAAAATTTGGTTTTGAAAAATTCGATTTGTATGGAGATTTTCTAAGTCGTCAGAGCTTAGGTGGATTTCTTATGTAAAAAGTAGGTATAGTCACTTTTTTCAGTTTCTACTGAACGGATTTCAGCGAAACCGGTGTCAATCGCTCGGGCTTCGAAAGGCCTTTCAGACGACGTATAACCCGCGGGAATCGGTGAGGAGGTGCAGGTAAAATGTCCAGAAAACCGAATTTTTCAGGTGTTTTTGCGTCAAAAATGGCGCAAAATTTCAGCAAAAATTTCGAAAAAAATTTAGAATGGTACGGCGCGGAAGACCCTACGACACGATACCAAGAAGTCAACGATCGAATGAAGGTAAGTGGTTCAAATAAATATTTTTCTATTGTAATTAGCCAAAATTTTTCTAAGTGTTTTTCAGTAACTTAAATTTTTGTAAATAGGTCAAAACTTGTATAAATAGTGTCAAAACACTTAGATCTTGTATATAGAATAAATTTGGAATAAAAAATTTGGTTTTGAAAAATTCGATTTGTATGGAGATTTTCTAAGTCGTCAGAGCTTAGGTGGATTTCTTATGTAAAAAGTAGGTATAGTCACTTTTTTCAGTTTCTACTGAACGGATTTCAGCGAAACCGGTGTCAATCGCTCGGGCTTCGAAAGGCCTTTCAGACGACGTATAACCCGCGGGAATCGGTGAGGAGGTGCAGGTAAAATGTCCAGAAAACCGAATTTTTCAGGTGTTTTTGCGTCAAAAATGGCGCAAAATTTCAGCAAAAATTTCGAAAAAATTTAGAATGGTACGGGCGCGGAAGACCCTACGACACGATACCAAGAAGTCAACGATCGAATGAAGGTAAGTGGTTCAAATAAATATTTTTCTATTGTAATTAGCCAAAATTTTTCTAAGTGTTTTTCAGTAACTTAAATTTTTGTAAATAGGTCAAAACTTGTATAAATAGTGTCAAAACACTTAGATCTTGTATATAGAATAAATTTGGAATAAAAAAATTTGGTTTTGAAAAATTCGATTTGTATGGAGATTTTCTAAGTCGTCAGAGCTTAGGTGGATTTCTTATGTAAAAAGTAGGTATAGTCACTTTTTTCAGTTTCTACTGAACGGATTTCAGCGAAACCGGTGTCAATCGCTCGGGCTTCGAAAGGCCTTTCAGACGACGTATAACCCGCGGGAATCGGTGAGGAGGTGCAGGTAAAATGTCCAGAAAACCGAATTTTTCAGGTGTTTTTGCGTCAAAAATGGCGCAAAATTTCAGCAAAAATTTCGAAAAAATTTAGAATGGTACGGCGCGGAAGACCCTACGACACGATACCAAGAAGTCAACGATCGAATGAAGGTAAGTGGTTCAAATAAATATTTTTCTATTGTAATTAGCCAAAATTTTTCTAAGTGTTTTTTCAGTAACTTAAATTTTTGTAAATAGGTCAAAACTTGTATAAATAGTGTCAAAACACTTAGATCTTGTATATAGAATAAATTTGGAATAAAAAATTTGGTTTTGAAAAATTCGATTTGTATGGAGATTTTCTAAGTCGTCAGAGCTTAGGTGGATTTCTTATGTAAAAAGTAGGTATAGTCACTTTTTTCAGTTTCTACTGAACGGATTTCAGCGAAACCGGTGTCAATCGCTCGGGCTTCGAAAGGCCTTTCAGACGACGTATAACCCGCGGGAATCGGTGAGGAGGTGCAGGTAAAATGTCCAGAAAACCGAATTTTTCAGGTGTTTTTGCGTCAAAAATGGCGCAAAATTTCAGCAAAAATTTCGAAAAAATTTAGAATGGTACGGCGCGGAAGACCCTACGACACGATACCAAGAAGTCAACGATCGAATGAAGGTAAGTGGTTCAAATAAATATTTTTCTATTGTAATTAGCCAAAATTTTTCTAAGTGTTTTTCAGTAACTTAAATTTTTGTAAATAGGTCAAAACTTGTATAAATAGTGTCAAAACACTTAGATCTTGTATATAGAATAAATTTGGAATAAAAAATTTGGTTTTGAAAAATTCGATTTGTATGGAGATTTTCTAAGTCGTCAGAGCTTAGGTGGATTTCTTATGTAAAAGTAGGTATAGTCACTTTTTTCAGTTTCTACTGAACGGATTTCAGCGAAACCGGTGTCAATCGCTCGGGCTTCGAAAGGCCTTTCAGACGACGTATAACCCGCGGGAATCGGTGAGGAGGTGCAGGTAAAATGTCCAGAAAACCGAATTTTCAGGTGTTTTTGCGTCAAAAATGGCGCAAAATTTCAGCAAAAATTTCGAAAAAATTTAGAATGGTACGGCGCGGAAGACCCTACGACACGATACCAAGAAGTCAACGATCGAATGAAGGTAAGTGGTTCAAATAAATATTTTTCTATTGTAATTAGCCAAAATTTTTCTAAGTGTTTTTCAGTAACTTAAATTTTTGTAAATAGGTCAAAACTTGTATAAATAGTGTCAAAACACTTAGATCTTGTATATAGAATAAATTTGGAATAAAAAATTTGGTTTTGAAAAATTCGATTTGTATGGAGATTTTCTAAGTCGTCAGAGCTTAGGTGGATTTCTTATGTAAAAAGTAGGTATAGTCACTTTTTTCAGTTTCTACTGAACGGATTTCAGCGAAACCGGTGTCAATCGCTCGGGCTTCGAAAGGCCTTTCAGACGACGTATAACCCGCGGGAATCGGTGAGGAGGTGCAGGTAAAATGTCCAGAAAACCGAATTTTTCAGGTGTTTTTGCGTCAAAAATGGCGCAAAATTTCAGCAAAAATTTCGAAAAAATTTAGAATGGTACGGCGCGGAAGACCCTACGACACGATACCAAGAAGTCAACGATCGAATGAAGGTAAGTGGTTCAAATAAATATTTTTCTATTGTAATTAGCCAAAATTTTTCTAAGTGTTTTTCAGTAACTTAAATTTTTGTAAATAGGTCAAAACTTGTATAAATAGTGTCAAAACACTTAGATCTTGTATATAGAATAAATTTGGAATAAAAAATTTGGTTTTGAAAAATTCGATTTGTATGGAGATTTTCTAAGTCGTCAGAGCTTAGGTGGATTTCTTATGTAAAAAGTAGGTATAGTCACTTTTTTCAGTTTCTACTGAACGGATTTCAGCGAAACCGGTGTCAATCGCTCGGGCTTCGAAAGGCCTTTCAGACGACGTATAACCCGCGGGAATCGGTGAGGAGGTGCAGGTAAAATGTCCAGAAAACCGAATTTTTCAGGTGTTTTTTGCGTCAAAAATGGCGCAAAATTTCAGCAAAAATTTCGAAAAAATTTAGAATGGTACGGCGCGGAAGACCCTACGACACGATACCAAGAAGTCAACGATCGAATGAAGGTAAGTGGTTCAAATAAATATTTTTCTATTGTAATTAGCCAAAATTTTTCTAAGTGTTTTTCAGTAACTTAAATTTTTGTAAATAGGTCAAAACTTGTATAAATAGTGTCAAAACACTTAGATCTTGTATATAGAATAAATTTGGAATAAAAAATTTGGTTTTGAAAAATTCGATTTGTATGGAGATTTTCTAAGTCGTCAGAGCTTAGGTGGATTTCTTATGTAAAAAGTAGGTATAGTCACTTTTTTCAGTTTCTACTGAACGGATTTTCAGCGAAACCGGTGTCAATCGCTCGGGCTTCGAAAGGCCTTTCAGACGACGTATAACCCGCGGGAATCGGTGAGGAGGTGCAGGTAAAATGTCCAGAAAACCGAATTTTTCAGGTGTTTTTGCGTCAAAAATGGCGCAAAATTTCAGCAAAAATTTCGAAAAAATTTAGAATGGTACGGCGCGGAAGACCCTACGACACGATACCAAGAAGTCAACGATCGAATGAAGGTAAGTGGTTCAAATAAATATTTTTCTATTGTAATTAGCCAAAATTTTTCTAAGTGTTTTTCAGTAACTTAAATTTTTGTAAATAGGTCAAAACTTGTATAAATAGTGTCAAAACACTTAGATCTTGTATATAGAATAAATTTGGAATAAAAAATTTGGTTTTGAAAAATTCGATTTGTATGGAGATTTTCTAAGTCGTCAGAGCTTAGGTGGATTTCTTATGTAAAAAGTAGGTATAGTCACTTTTTTCAGTTTCTACTGAACGGATTTCAGCGAAACCGGTGTCAATCGCTCGGGCTTCGAAAGGCCTTTCAGACGACGTATAACCCGCGGGAATCGGTGAGGAGGTGCAGGTAAAATGTCCAGAAAACCGAATTTTTCAGGTGTTTTTGCGTCAAAAATGGCGCAAAATTTCAGCAAAAATTTCGAAAAAATTTAGAATGGTACGGCGCGGAAGACCCTACGACACGATACCAAGAAGTCAACGATCGAATGAAGGTAAGTGGTTCAAATAAATATTTTTCTATTGTAATTAGCCAAAATTTTTCTAAGTGTTTTTCAGTAACTTAAATTTTTGTAAATAGGTCAAAACTTGTATAAATAGTGTCAAAACACTTAGATCTTGTATATAGAATAAATTTGGAATAAAAAATTTGGTTTTGAAAAATTCGATTTGTATGGAGATTTTCTAAGTCGTCAGAGCTTAGGTGGATTTCTTATGTAAAAAGTAGGTATAGTCACTTTTTTCAGTTTCTACTGAACGGATTTCAGCGAAACCGGTGTCAATCGCTCGGGCTTCGAAAGGCCTTTCAGACGACGTATAACCCGCGGGAATCGGTGAGGAGGTGCAGGTAAAATGTCCAGAAAACCGAATTTTTCAGGTGTTTTTGCGTCAAAAATGGCGCAAAATTTCAGCAAAAATTTCGAAAAAATTTAGAATGGTACGGCGCGGAAGACCCTACGACACGATACCAAGAAGTCAACGATCGAATGAAGGTAAGTGGTTCAAATAAATATTTTTCTATTGTAATTAGCCAAAATTTTTCTAAGTGTTTTTCAGTAACTTAAATTTTTGTAAATAGGTCAAAACTTGTATAAATAGTGTCAAAACACTTAGATCTTGTATATAGAATAAATTTGGAATAAAAAATTTGGTTTTGAAAAATTCGATTTGTATGGAGATTTTCTAAGTCGTCAGAGCTTAGGTGGATTTCTTATGTAAAAAGTAGGTATAGTCACTTTTTTCAGTTTCTACTGAACGGATTTCAGCGAAACCGGTGTCAATCGCTCGGGCTTCGAAAGGCCTTTCAGACGACGTATAACCCGCGGGAATCGGTGAGGAGGTGCAGGTAAAATGTCCAGAAAACCGAATTTTTCAGGTGTTTTTGCGTCAAAAATGGCGCAAAATTTCAGCAAAAATTTCGAAAAAATTTAGAATGGTACGGCGCGGAAGACCCTACGACACGATACCAAGAAGTCAACGATCGAATGAAGGTAAGTGGTTCAAATAAATATTTTTCTATTGTAATTAGCCAAAATTTTTCTAAGTGTTTTTCAGTAACTTAAATTTTGTAAATAGGTCAAAACTTGTATAAATAGTGTCAAAACACTTAGATCTTGTATATAGAATAAATTTGGAATAAAAAATTTGGTTTTGAAAAATTCGATTTGTATGGAGATTTTCTAAGTCGTCAGAGCTTAGGTGGATTTCTTATGTAAAAAGTAGGTATAGTCACTTTTTTCAGTTTCTACTGAACGGATTTCAGCGAAACCGGTGTCAATCGCTCGGGCTTCGAAAGGCCTTTCAGACGACGTATAACCCGCGGGAATCGGTGAGGAGGTGCAGGTAAAATGTCCAGAAAACCGAATTTTTCAGGTGTTTTTGCGTCAAAAATGGCGCAAAATTTCAGCAAAAATTTCGAAAAAATTTAGAATGGTACGGCGCGGAAGACCCTACGACACGATACCAAGAAGTCAACGATCGAATGAAGGTAAGTGGTTCAAATAAATATTTTTCTATTGTAATTAGCCAAAATTTTTCTAAGTGTTTTTCAGTAACTTAAATTTTTGTAAATAGGTCAAAACTTGTATAAATAGTGTCAAAACACTTAGATCTTGTATATAGAATAAATTTGGAATAAAAAATTTGGTTTTGAAAAATTCGATTTGTATGGAGATTTTCTAAGTCGTCAGAGCTTAGGTGGATTTCTTATGTAAAAAGTAGGTATAGTCACTTTTTTCAGTTTCTACTGAACGGATTTCAGCGAAACCGGTGTCAATCGCTCGGGCTTCGAAAGGCCTTTCAGACGACGTATAACCCGCGGGAATCGGTGAGGAGGTGCAGGTAAAATGTCCAGAAAAACCGAATTTTTCAGGTGTTTTTGCGTCAAAAATGGCGCAAAATTTCAGCAAAAATTTCGAAAAAATTTAGAATGGTACGGCGCGGAAGACCCTACGACACGATACCAAGAAGTCAACGATCGAATGAAGGTAAGTGGTTCAAATAAATATTTTTCTATTGTAATTAGCCAAAATTTTTCTAAGTGTTTTTCAGTAACTTAAATTTTTGTAAATAGGTCAAAACTTGTATAAATAGTGTCAAAACACTTAGATCTTGTATATAGAATAAATTTGGAATAAAAAATTTGGTTTTGAAAAATTCGATTTGTATGGAGATTTTCTAAGTCGTCAGAGCTTAGGTGGATTTCTTATGTAAAAAGTAGGTATAGTCACTTTTTTTCAGTTTCTACTGAACGGATTTCAGCGAAACCGGTGTCAATCGCTCGGGCTTCGAAAGGCCTTTCAGACGACGTATAACCGCGGGAATCGGTGAGGAGGTGCAGGTAAAATGTCCAGAAAACCGAATTTTTCAGGTGTTTTTGCGTCAAAAATGGCGCAAAATTTCAGCAAAAATTTCGAAAAATTTAGAATGGTACGGCGCGGAAGACCCTACGACACGATACCAAGAAGTCAACGATCGAATGAAGGTAAGTGGTTCAAATAAATATTTTTCTATTGTAATTAGCCAAAATTTTCTAAGTGTTTTTCAGTAACTTAAATTTTTGTAAATAGGTCAAAACTTGTATAAATAGTGTCAAAACACTTAGATCTTGTATATAGAATAAATTTGGAATAAAAAATTTGGTTTTGAAAAATTCGATTTGTATGGAGATTTTCTAAGTCGTCAGAGCTTAGGTGGATTTCTTATGTAAAAAGTAGGTATAGTCACTTTTTTCAGTTTCTACTGAACGGATTTCAGCGAAACCGGTGTCAATCGCTCGGGCTTCGAAAGGCCTTTCAGACGACGTATAACCCGCGGGAATCGGTGAGGAGGTGCAGGTAAAATGTCCAGAAAACCGAATTTTTCAGGTGTTTTTGCGTCAAAAATGGCGCAAAATTTCAGCAAAAATTTCGAAAAAATTTAGAATGGTACGGCGCGGAAGACCCTACGACACGATACCAAGAAGTCAACGATCGAATGAAGTAAGTGGTTCAAATAAATATTTTTCTATTGTAATTAGCCAAAATTTTTCTAAGTGTTTTCAGTAACTTAAATTTTTGTAAATAGGTCAAAACTTGTATAAATAGTGTCAAAACACTTAGATCTTGTATATAGAATAAATTTGGAATAAAAAATTTGGTTTTTGAAAAATTCGATTTGTATGGAGATTTTCTAAGTCGTCAGAGCTTAGGTGGATTTCTTATGTAAAAAGTAGGTATAGTCACTTTTTTCAGTTTCTACTGAACGGATTTCAGCGAAACCGGTGTCAATCGCTCGGGCTTCGAAAGGCCTTTCAGACGACGTATAACCCGCGGGAATCGGTGAGGAGGTGCAGGTAAAATGTCCAGAAAACCGAATTTTTCAGGTGTTTTTGCGTCAAAAATGGCGCAAAATTTCAGCAAAAATTTCGAAAAAATTTAGAATGGTACGGCGCGGAAGACCCTACGACACGATACCAAGAAGTCAACGATCGAATGAAGGTAAGTGGTTCAAATAAATATTTTTCTATTGTAATTAGCCAAAATTTTTCTAAGTGTTTTTCAGTAACTTAAATTTTTGTAAATAGGTCAAAACTTGTATAAATAGTGTCAAAACACTTAGATCTTGTATATAGAATAAATTTGGAATAAAAAATTTGGTTTTGAAAAATTCGATTTGTATGGAGATTTTCTAAGTCGTCAGAGCTTAGGTGGATTTCTTATGTAAAAGTAGGTATAGTCACTTTTTTCAGTTTCTACTGAACGGATTTCAGCGAAACCGGTGTCAATCGCTCGGGCTTCGAAAGGCCTTTCAGACGACGTATAACCCGCGGAATCGGTGAGGAGGTGCAGGTAAAATGTCCAGAAAACCGAATTTTTCAGGTGTTTTTGCGTCAAAAATGGCGCAAAATTTCAGCAAAAATTTCGAAAAAATTTAGAATGGTACGGCGCGGAAGACCCTACGACACGATACCAAGAAGTCAACGATCGAATGAAGGTAAGTGGTTCAAATAAATATTTTTCTATTGTAATTAGCCAAAATTTTTCTAAGTGTTTTTCAGTAACTTAAATTTTTGTAAATAGGTCAAAACTTGTATAAATAGTGTCAAAACACTTAGATCTTGTATATAGAATAAATTTGGAATAAAAAATTTGGTTTTGAAAAATTCGATTTGTATGGAGATTTTCTAAGTCGTCAGAGCTTAGGTGGATTTCTTATGTAAAAAGTAGGTATAGTCACTTTTTCAGTTTCTACTGAACGGATTTCAGCGAAACCGGTGTCAATCGCTCGGGCTTCGAAAGGCCTTTCAGACGACGTATAACCCGCGGGAATCGGTGAGGAGGTGCAGGTAAAATGTCCAGAAAACCGAATTTTTCAGGTGTTTTTGCGTCAAAAATGGCGCAAAATTTCAGCAAAAATTTCGAAAAAATTTAGAATGGTACGGCGCGGAAGACCCTACGGACACGATACCAAGAAGTCAACGATCGAATGAAGGTAAGTGGTTCAAATAAATATTTTTCTATTGTAATTAGCCAAAATTTTTCTAAGTGTTTTCAGTAACTTAAATTTTTGTAAATAGGTCAAAACTTGTATAAATAGTGTCAAAACACTTAGATCTTGTATATAGAATAAATTTGGAATAAAAAATTTGGTTTTGAAAAATTCGATTTGTATGGAGATTTTCTAAGTCGTCAGAGCTTAGGTGGATTTCTTATGTAAAAAGTAGGTATAGTCACTTTTTTCAGTTTCTACTGAACGGATTTCAGCGAAACCGGTGTCAATCGCTCGGGCTTCGAAAGGCCTTTCAGACGACGTATAACCCGCGGGAATCGGTGAGGAGGTGCAGGTAAAATGTCCAGAAAACCGAATTTTTCAGGTGTTTTTGCGTCAAAAATGGCGCAAAATTTCAGCAAAAATTTCGAAAAAATTTAGAATGGTACGGCGCGGAAGACCCTACGACACGATACCAAGAAGTCAACGATCGAATGAAGGTAAGTGGTTCAAATAAATATTTTTCTATTGTAATTAGCCAAAATTTTTCTAAGTGTTTTCAGTAACTTAAATTTTTGTAAATAGGTCAAAACTTGTATAAATAGTGTCAAAACACTTAGATCTTGTATATAGAATAAATTTGGAATAAAAAATTTGGTTTTGAAAAATTCGATTTGTATGGAGATTTTCTAAGTCGTCAGAGCTTAGGTGGATTTCTTATGTAAAAAGTAGGTATAGTCACTTTTTTCAGTTTCTACTGAACGGATTTCAGCGAAACCGGTGTCAATCGCTCGGGCTTCGAAAGGCCTTTCAGACGACGTATAACCCGCGGGAATCGGTGAGGAGGTGCAGGTAAAATGTCCAGAAAACCGAATTTTTCAGGTGTTTTTGCGTCAAAAATGGCGCAAAATTTCAGCAAAAATTTCGAAAAAATTTAGAATGGTACGGCGCGGAAGACCCTACGACACGATACCAAGAAGTCAACGATCGAATGAAGGTAAGTGGTTCAAATAAATATTTTCTATTGTAATTAGCCAAAATTTTTCTAAGTGTTTTTCAGTAACTTAAATTTTTGTAAATAGGTCAAAACTTGTATAAATAGTGTCAAAACACTTAGATCTTGTATATAGAATAAATTTGGAATAAAAAATTTGGTTTTGAAAAATTCGATTTGTATGGAGATTTTCTAAGTCGTCAGAGCTTAGGTGGATTTCTTATGTAAAAAGTAGGTATAGTCACTTTTTTCAGTTTCTACTGAACGGATTTCAGCGAAACCGGTGTCAATCGCTCGGGCTTCGAAAGGCCTTTCAGACGACGTATAACCCGCGGGAATCGGTGAGGAGGTGCAGGTAAAATGTCCAGAAAACCGAATTTTTCAGGTGTTTTTGCGTCAAAAATGGCGCAAAATTTCAGCAAAAATTTCGAAAAAATTTAGAATGGTACGGCGCGGAAGACCCTACGACACGATACCAAGAAGTCAACGATCGAATGAAGGTAAGTGGTTCAAATAAATATTTTTCTATTGTAATTAGCCAAAATTTTTCTAAGTGTTTTTCAGTAACTTAAATTTTTGTAAATAGGTCAAAACTTGTATAAATAGTGTCAAAACACTTAGATCTTGTATATAGAATAAATTTGGAATAAAAAATTTGGTTTTGAAAAATTCGATTTGTATGGAGATTTTCTAAGTCGTCAGAGCTTAGGTGGATTTCTTATGTAAAAAGTAGGTATAGTCACTTTTTTCAGTTTCTACTGAACGGATTTCAGCGAAACCGGTGTCAATCGCTCGGGCTTCGAAAGGCCTTTCAGACGACGTATAACCCGCGGGAATCGGTGAGGAGGTGCAGGTAAAATGTCCAGAAAACCGAATTTTCAGGTGTTTTGCGTCAAAAATGGCGCAAAATTTCAGCAAAAATTTCGAAAAAATTTAGAATGGTACGGCGCGGAAGACCCTACGACACGATACCAAGAAGTCAACGATCGAATGAAGGTAAGTGGTTCAAATAAATATTTTTCTATTGTAATTAGCCAAAATTTTTCTAAGTGTTTTTCAGTAACTTAAATTTTTGTAAATAGGTCAAAACTTGTATAAATAGTGTCAAAACACTTAGATCTTGTATATAGAATAAATTTGGAATAAAAAATTTGGTTTTGAAAAATTCGATTTGTATGGAGATTTTCTAAGTCGTCAGAGCTTAGGTGGATTTCTTATGTAAAAAGTAGGTATAGTCACTTTTTTCAGTTTCTACTGAACGGATTTCAGCGAAACCGGTGTCAATCGCTCGGGCTTCGAAAGGCCTTTCAGACGACGTATAACCCGCGGGAATCGGTGAGGAGGTGCAGGTAAAATGTCCAGAAAACCGAATTTTTCAGGTGTTTTTGCGTCAAAAATGGCGCAAAATTTCAGCAAAAATTTCGAAAAAATTTAGAATGGTACGGGCGCGGAAGACCCTACGACACGATACCACAGAAGTCAACGATCGAATGAAGGTAAGTGGTTCAAATAAATATTTTCTATTGTAATTAGCCAAAATTTTCTAAGTGTTTTTCAGTAACTTAAATTTTTGTAAATAGGTCAAAACTGTATAAATAGTGTCAAAACACTTAGATCTTGTATATAGAATAAATTTGGAATAAAAAATTTGGTTTTGAAAAATTCGATTTGTATGGAATTTTCTAAGTCGTCAGAGCTTAGGTGGATTTCTTATGTAAAAGTAGGTATAGTCACTTTTTTCAGTTTCTACTGAACGGATTTCAGCGAAACCGGTGTCAATCGCTCGGGCTTCGAAAGGCCTTTCAGACGACGTATAACCCGCGGGAATCGGTGAGGAGGTGCAGGTAAAATGTCCAGAAAACCGAATTTTTCAGGTGTTTTTGCGTCAAAAATGGCGGCAAAAATTTCAGCAAAAAATTTTCGAAAAATTTAGAATGGTACGGCGCGGAAGACCCTACGACACGATACAAGAAGTCAACGATCGAATGAAGGTAAGTGGTTTCAAATAAATATTTTTCTATTGTAATTAGCCAAAATTTTTCTAAGTGTTTTTCAGTTAACTTAAATTTTTGTAAATAGGTCAAAAACTTGTATAAATAGTGTCCAAAACACTTAGATCTTGTATATAGAATAAATTTGGAATAAAAAATTTGGTTTTGAAAAATTCGGATTTGTATGGAGATTTTCTAAGTCGTCAGAGCTTAGGATGGGATGTGTCCGTGTAATGTAAAAAGGTGAGAGTAAAGTCACTTTTCTGTTTTCTTACTTGAACGGATTTCAGCGAAACCGGTGTCGAAATAGCTCGGGCTTCGAAAGGCTCTTCAGAACGAACGTATAAACCGCGGGAAATCGGTGAGGAGGTTGCAAGGTAAAATGTCCAGAAAAAACCGATTTTCAGATGTTTTTGCGTCAAAAATGGCGCAAATTTCAGCAAAAATTTCGAAAAAATTTAGAATGGTACGGCGCGGAAGACCCTACGACACGATACCAAGAAGTCAACGATCGAATGAAGTAAGTGGTTCAAAAAAATATTTTTCATATTGTAAATTAGCCAAAAATTTTCTAAGTGTTTTTCCAGTAACTTAAAATTTTGTAAATAGGTCAAAACTGGTATAAATAGTGTCAAAACACTTAGATCTTGTAATATAGAAAAATTTGGAATAACAAAATTGGTTTTGAAAAATTCGATTTGTATGGAGATTTCTAAGTCGTCAGAGCTTAGGTGGATTCTTATGTAAAAGTAGGTATAGTCACTTTTTTCAGTTCTACTGAACGGATTTCAGCGAAACCGATGTCAATCGCTCGGGCTTCGAAAGCCTTTCAGGACGACGTATAACCCGCGGGAATCGGTCGAGGAGTGCAGGTAAAATGTCCAGAAAACCGAATTTTTCAGGTGTTTTTGCGTCAAAAAATGGCGCAAAAATTTCAGACAAAATTTCGAAAAAATTAGAATGGTACGGCGCGGAAGACCCTACGACCACGATACAAGAAGTCAACGATCGAATGAAGGTAGTGGTTCAAATAAATATTTTTTCTATTTGTAATTAGCCAAATTTTTTCTAAGTGTTTTTCAGTAACTTAAATTTTGTAAATAGGTCAAAACTTGTATAAATATGTCAAAACACTTAGATCTTTGTATATCAGAATAAATTTGGAATAAGAAAATTTGGTTTTGAAAAATATCGATTTGTATGGGAGATTATTCCTAAAGTGTCAAAGCTTTAGGTGGGATTTCTTACTGTAAAAAGCTAGGTATAGTCACTTTTTCAGTTTCTACTGAACGGATTTCAGCGAAACCGGTGTCAATCGCTCGGGCTTCGAAAGGCCTTTCAGACGACGTATAACCCGCGGGAATCGGTGAGGAGGTGCAGTAAAATGTCCAGAAAACCGAATTTTTCAGGTGTTTTTGCGTCAAAATGGCGCAAAATTTCAGCAAAAATTTCGAAAAAATTTAGAATGGTACGCGCGGAAGACCCTACGACACGATACCAAGAAGTCAACGATCGAATGAAGGTAAGTGGTTCAAATAAATATTTTCTATTGTAATTAGCCAAAATTTTCTAAGTGTTTTTCAGTAACTTAATTTTTGTAAATAGGTCAAAACTTGTATAAATAGTGTCCAAAACACTTAGATCTTGTATATAGAATAAATTTGAATAAAAAATTTGGTTTGAAAAATTCGATTTGTATGGAGATTTTCTAAGTCGTCAGAGCTTAGGTGGATTTCTTATATAAAAGTAGGTATAGTCACTTTTTTCAGTTTCTACTGAACGGATTTCAGCGAAACCGGTGTCAATCGCTCGGCTTCGAAAGCCTTTCAGACGACGTATAACCCGCGGGAATCGGTGAGGAGGTGGCAGGTAAAATGTCCAAAAAACCGAATTTTTTCAGGTGTTTTTGCGTCAAAAATGGCGCAAAATTTCAGCAAAAATTTCGAAAAAATTTGAATGGTACGGCGCGGAAGACCCTACGACACGATACCAAGAAGTCTCGACAATCGAAGGAAGATGGTTCAAATAAATATTTTTCTATTGTAATTAGCCAAAATTTTCTAAGTGTTTTTCAGTAACTTAAATTTTTGTAAATAGGTCAAAACTTGTAATATAGTGTCAAAAACACTTAGATCTTGTATATAGAATAAATTTGGAATAAAAAATTTGGTTGAAAAATTCGATTTGTATGGAGATTTTCTAAGTCGTCAGAGCTTAGGTGGATTTCTTATGTAAAAAGTAGGTATAGTCACTTTTTTCAGTTTCTACTGAACGGATTTCAGCGAAACCCGGTGTCAATCCGCTCGGGCTTCTAAAGGCCTTTCAGACGACGTATAACCCGCGGGAAATCGGTGAGGGGAGGTGCAGGTAAAAATGTCCAGAAAACCGAATTTTTCAGGTTTTTTGCGTCAAAAATGGCGCAAAATTTCAGCAAAAATTTCAAAAAATTTAGAATGGTACGGCGCGGAAGACCCTACGACACGATACCAAGAAGTCAACGATCGAATAAGTAAGTGTTCAAAAAATATTTTTCTATTGTAATTAGCCAAAATTTTTCTAAGTGTTTTCAGTAACTTAAATTTGTAAATAGGTCAAAACTTGTATAAATAGTGTCAAACACTTAGATCTTGTATATAGAATAAATTGGAATAAAAAATTTGGTTTTGAAAAATTCGATTTGTATGGAGATTTTCTAAGTCGTCAGAGCTTAGGTGGATTTCTTATGTTAAAAAGTAGGTATAGTCACTTTTTTCAGTTTCTACTGAACGGATTTCAGCGAAACCGGTGTCAATCGCTCGGGCTTCGAAAGGCTTTCAGACGACGTATAACCCGCGGGAATCGGTGAGGAGTGCAGTAAAAATGTCCAGAAAACCGAATTTTTCAGGTGTTTTTGCGTCAAAATGGCGCAAAATTTCAGCAAAAATTTCGAAAAAATTTAGAATGGTACGGCGCGGAAGACCCTACGACACGATACCAAGAAGTCAACAATCGAATGAAGGTAAGTGGTTCAAATAAATATTTTTTCTATTGTAATTAGCCAAAATTTTTCTAAGTGTTTTTCAGTAACTTAAATTTTGTAAAATAGGTCAAAACTTGTATAAATAGTGTCAAAACACTTAGATCTTGTATATAGAATAAATTTGGAATAAAAA
>JALPMF010000224.1:0-12500 GCA_030704555.1 Heliconius charithonia
AAACAAACAAACAACAAACAAACAAACAAACAAACAAACAAACAAACAAACAAACAAACAAACAAACAAACAAAACAAACAAACAAACAAACTTTTTGTAATATTTCCAGTATAAAATAAGTAATACAAATAAAAATAAGAAAAAAATAGATAATTTGCCGTCTTATCTGAACGAGCGAAAAATATTATTCTACGATCCAAAAGCTATTTTCGTAAATCGTTAATCAGCCGGTGAGGCAGAAAACTGATAAGGCTCCTTGCAATTAACTTAATGGCTATTTCTTTTTCCGGTATAGGTAGGTACCCGTAATTAGCGACGTCTTTACCTTTCATTATTTATATCACTAGTAAAGCTCGAATAATAATAAAAAATAATAATTTCAGTAGCACTGTTTTGTTATATAAAAATATATTTTCTATTAAAAACAAAAGGAAAAGATGACACGATAATTGATGTGACATCCATATGATGGTCGTACTATATGAAAATAGAATAGTTGTTAAAAGAAACGAGTCGTGAAAAATAAATACCAACTGATTATCTAATAAAAAAAATAGAAGTGCAACACTAGCCAAGTTCAATTTTGAATTATGCGCCGGTCTTAACTTCAAAGACGAAAGAATCAAAATCTATATGGAAGCCAAGTGCTGTTTTTCCTCGGGATGTAACTTAAGATGTGGCTCGATTATTTTAAGTTAGTATACCTACTTGTACTGGACTTATAGGTACTATTAGATTCATATATTTAGGTTGATAGGAAAAAAAGAGCCAAGTCAAATTTTGAGTTGTAATTACTTAAATTTGAATTATTTACAAGATTTTATAAATGTGCCAAGTTAAAATTATCGTGATGCGGAGAGCACATTTTTTTTTCTAGGGTCACACAATTTCTAGATAATGTATTATTTATAACTAACGCAGTTATAATATAATATTTGTACTATTTATATTTTTAATATCTCTACTTGAGAGTGCTACGCTTGGCAATTGAATCAAGGCGAGAAAAAAATTACAAAAAAGTTTTTATTTTTATTATATTCATTAAAAGCTATTTTCATTGTTTTATAGTCGTTTTACCTACAACTACCTTTTTTTTTTTCTCTTTTATAATAACAGGCACAATAGAATTATGTCCTGCTAAATGGAAGCATAAAAATGGAGTCAAAAAGGAACAAAAATAATATTTCGTATTCTTTTATTATAGCATTTGTAAAATAATAAGAATTTTCTACAGCTACGAACAAACACAACAGTATAAAGTATCAAAGAAAGATGATACGTAGGTGTACAATATCAATTTCTATTTGAAAACTTCACAAAACTGAGTATATATTTTATTATTTATAATGTTATTCTCATTATATGGCTTTATATGAATATATTTTTTTTAATTTCACGCTGTATTAACAGGGATTTACATATAGCAGGATAAACATAGGAACCTAGTGTTAAAACGGTCCCCACTCTCCGTCGAGCGATTTTCAAGGCATCGCGTGTTAAGTAGTGAAACTCAACACAGCGCTTTGCCTTGATACCAGAGCGTCAAATATTAATATATAATTCATTCTCCTTAGTGGGAATCGAAGCCACAACCGGTTACAGTCACATAGATTGGCATTTCAAAGTGTGAGTGATCTTACATTATAATAACAAACAAATATTATTACATAAAACCAAGATATTTTTATGTTTATTTAGGTACCAATATAATACATTATATTAAATTTACATTCGCTATTATTTCATTGTATTAGAAACAAAAGGAGTTTAAAATACATTTGGAACAAAGTTTTCTTGTAAAAATATAAGCTTATTTAAGATAGCAGCCCACCTCATATTATTGTCCTGAAAACAATATCTTTGATGTTCCCCTCTATTAAATCCGTTTGTGTAAATTAAACAATAAGAATTTTTGCTTATAATGCTATTCATATTTGTAAATAATACACAGCTGCGAAAATTAAATACCGTCGTAAGTAATTAGTAAATTATTTTGAGTTTTATATTGAGTCAGTCTTATATTTATTTACTTATAAAAATACATTAAAAAAAATGCTTGACGCTGTATCCCGCGTATAGCAAAATAGTCAAGGGAGCAGAGTGTTCATTACCCACGCTTCGTTTTGAGTGCACGCTTGTTTACCGCAGCGAGAAACTAAAGATAATTATTTCCCCTCAGTCGGAAATCTAACTCACAACCGTCGTGAGTCTCTCATTGCCTCTCTATACGTCTCATTTTTTTATTTTTTAAACTTCACGCTGCATGCCTAGCGCGATAACCAGAAAACGGATCGTCAAACGCTACGGTATGCAGAGGTCTGCATACCTCTTTCACCTCGACCACTGTAATTAACCTCTTCATATAACCCTCTGGGGGGCCATCATATTTTTTACGTGATCTTCTTGGAGTATCCTCGATACTGTGTTTTCGAAGGTCAACCCAAGGTCTAATACAATAGTAATTCATTCTATCCTTTAATAAATAAGAGACTTTGTCTAGACAGCAAGACGAGATCTGGTATTTACAGAATTAACCTAAATTACTTATCCATTCAGTGGATTCTCAAAATTACTAGATTAAATTAGTTTTGTTTTAAATGTAAACAATGAAATATCATTTTCTTTACAAATCTTCCTTTAAAGCATTAAGATTTAGATTGTATTTTTTTTATTTTGGACTGAAACACATAATGATAATGTTTTATCGTGATTGAAGATCAAACCGACAACCACCGTATTTACAGGTAAATGCCACTACACCATATCAGGCCAAAACATTTCATACTATTAGTATCAAAAATATTATTCTATCACCTTAAACAACTATAAAAGACTTACTATTCGAAACATCAACATCAAAACCTGTAATCATCTAGAAAGGAACCAGATTGCCAAATGGCCGTTGAAAATGTAGTGAGATAAATACATCCCCCATTGTACAACTTATTCTGTAAACATGAAAACTGTTAAACTATTGAACGACGTCGGAACAACGAATCGAATTTACTTATGTAAATTGTATACCACCCCGAGGACCGACGACTTAGAGGCAAGAAAAACATGATTCCCTGTGTTAATTGTTAATGTATCTTAATTTAATTTTTAATATAAATGTATACCTCTGAAAAATCAACACAGATTATGAATATTATAATAATGGATTAATTTTTTTGTAATACAATGTACTAAAATATATATAATATGTAACTATTTTAAATACTATGACGGCGTTCCTTATAATCACTCCTCAAGAATGTAGTCAAGTTCGAACCGCCGTGGTAGGCTTTTTAAAAAGATACAATTTTATTTAATTATAATATATTTAAAGACAACTTGTCGCTAAGACTACATGTTACAGACTCTGTTTCTTAATACTAACTTACTTATTATATTACATTTCGACATCCGCTAGATGATGCAATTGTTTATGGTAATTGATATAGTTGCTTATGTTAAATGATACATATTTTATACTTGATAACAAAAAGCTTATGTTAAACGATACATGTTTATACTTGATAACAAAGAGCTTATGTTAAGGGTTCTGCGAATATACCAGAGCGGCCAACGGAATGTACTTGCTCAGCACTTTGGGATGACGTAACTCCTCCCTCCTTAAGATCGAAGTTTTCCGGCAAATTAGGAGAACTTCGGATACATAATTTTAATATGAATTTATGATTTTTGAAAATTAAAATACATATAATTATTATAACTATAGTATATAGTCCAATTGTCCAGACACTAATATTTTTCACTATTTTCTGATTTTCACTATTTTCACTTATTTCACTTTTCCTTAAACTGTACGTTAAAAATTTCAAATCTGTAAGATCTATGCCTTTTATATTTATTGGTTTCAAAATAGGTTTTTCAGGAACATCTATTGAAGGTAAATTAATGACAGGTAACATTGAGTGTGTATCATTTTCTAAGAATGTTTCATGTTTTTTCAGAATTATATTCTTAATTTTCACTTCGCAAGGGTCGTCTAAGGTAAGTAAATAGGTTCCTTTAATCTTTTGTCGGTTTACTTCATTAAAACATGTTTTTGTGAGCAATTCCTCTTTTCTGATAAACAAGGTCCAGATGTTAGTTTGCAGAGGTTGTAGCAGGATGTCTTCCGTAATTACAGGAACAGGAACACACGACGTAGCGTTTTCATTATACGTCATAAGTTCTGTTACACAAGGGTCGTTAATGAATTGAAGAACTTTTCTCTCGTAGCACAGGAAACTCGCCTTATCTATTTCTTTGCAGGGATGATCCAATAACCTAGTTTTCAACCCTTTAGCTATAAGGTAAGGATATTTAGGAACAATGATGACGGTGGAACCATGGGATAGAACAGGTAAAGGAATCAATTTATAATAGATATATGTGTCATCTTTAATTATAGGTATTTCCAAAAGGTAAGTTATGTAATTTCCTTTAATATATGCTTTTATAGCAATTGTCTGTTCTAACTTTACTAGATTATCTAATGTAGGCTTATACGCTAATTTCTCTACTTTACTTATATTTAACAATGTGTTTAAAAGAATGTTAGAATTTATAATTGATTGATGTAATATTCCTAATCTACTTAATGCAAGGCTAGTTTCTATTTCATTTAATTTTTTACATATATGGTCTGGTAATTATGAATTAATAAATTGTAAGTATTAATGATTTGTGTTTCAATATGATTAAGGGCATCTTTTCTAATAATTTCTGATAAATTATGCCTTAATTCCTGTATTCCTAAATTAATTTCATTTATATTGTCATTTAATTGAAATGTAGAGTTCGATATGGAGAACATCATTTCAGTGATAAGAGTCATTTTATTTTTCTGTTTATTTTGTTCCGTTTTAATATTACTTATTAATGTTTCATATCTAATAGCATCATCATTATCTAGATTTCCAGTAATTATTTTAATCATTGAACCTAAGGGGTTAATTAAGCCTCGCTTAATTCTAGTGCTTGGAGAAATCTGTTCTAATTTAATTAAAGTTATATTCCTTAAATAATTTGCTTGAATCCTAACATCTATAAAATATTCTATAAAATCATCATCAAAATTATCAACTAACTTATCTAACTGAGTACATTTGTAATAATTATCTTTTAAATCTTCTAATATAGGTCTTAAATCTAATGTTTTCGCGATTATCCAATTATCACTACTCACGATGGCTTGGCCAACTCTATATGGTAATATTCCAGGGTTGTCATTTAACTCCTGAAGTTGAAGGGCCTGGGACCGCATCGTCAGGGCCAGGGTCAAAATCTGCAGGTGATACCTGTGGAGGTCGTTTAATATTTCTTATTGGAATTTTCGTATTACGATTATTAGGCATTATAACAGGGACGGTATTTTTGGATATTTCTTTAATTACTTGTGCTTTTACGTAACGCGGCTTATCTTTTGCTTTGTCTTTTATTGGTATTTTTAGCAAAGATTTTATCGCCTGGTTTAATTTTAAATTCTGTCTCACCACCTTTCTTTTCTATATATTGTTTTTTTATTTTAATGGCTTTATTGGTTATGTGCTTATATAAAAATTTAGTTCTCTTTAAATGCTCTTTTATTATTTGCTGCATGTATTCTTTTTCGAAATTTACGTCAAAAGTGTTTCTCGCTTCGGTATGTCCGAATAAAACTTCAAATGGGGTAAATCCAGTGGTTGAGTGAATCGAATGGTTGTATGCCATTACCGCATAAGTCATTATGGAGGCGGCATCAGTGTATTTTTGTTCGTACTTGGCTATTCTATAGATTTCTAAGATTGTTGAATGGAATCTCTCTATGAATCCCATAGAATTTGGATTATTAGCGGTGCTTATATGTATCTCAATTTTATACATAGATAAAAACTCTTTTAATAAGGTGTTATTAAACTCGGTACCTGGGTCGGAATTAATTTTAAGAGGTACACCATAAAATGAAAAATATTTAATCAATGCTCTAACTACTTCCGGTGTGGTTCTATTCGGAATTTCGAATGCTTGTCCTAACTTACTGAATGCATCGATTATGGTTAAATAATAATTTCCTTCGATAGAAAATATGTCGATGAAAATTTCCTCCAAGGGCTTATTTTGAGTAGGGGTTAATTGTAATTTTGGTTTGAGGGGGTTTCTATCATATTTCATTTTTTTACATATTTCACAAGTGTTTATCGTACTGGCTATAGTTTGCTCCATATTATGCCAAAAATAACTTCGTTTTATATGACATAATGTTTCACGGATTCCTCTATGGCAGGTTTTTCCTTCATGATATTTTTTTACTATTTCTCTTTGATCATTTTCATCGTCAATAAAAATAACTCGTTTTGTGCATTCTCTAAATTGAACATTTTCTTTCTTAAATAATGAAATCACTATTTCAGTAAATTGTCTCCGGTGTGCTTTATCTTCAAAATAAATAAAATATTTGGTTTTGTTTCTAATGTATTCTTTTAAAAATTGTCTAACTAAATCAGGTCTATCAGTGGGTAAATGGACTTCTAAAATACGTTGTTTGGGTCTAGATAAGTTTTTTACGCTAATTTTATTTATAAGCCACGTATAAACTAAAATTTGGTTGGGCTTCGTATCGATAGCCTCCTGTAATATGGGGATACCTTCCGATTCGGTATCGCGGGCGGAATGTATGGTTTCTGTTTCCGATGCTGTCACAGTAGAACTGGACGGGCATGGTATAGAGTAAGGTGAACCATGTCGCGATTTAACTGACAGGGTCTCCTCTGAGTCTGTGTCACATAGATTAATAATTTCTTCTTTTTCTGACTCTATAATGTTGGGCAATGGAGAGCTAGGAAATACTATCTTTTTTAATTCAGCCAATTTCTTTAATTCCTCTGTTATTTTTCTTATTTCTTCATTTTGATTCTCTTCTTTATCTATATTTACTTGGGTGGACATATTCTCTTTATCTTCCAAGGCGTTGATGCGAATTCTAGACAGGGCATCTACGTTACAATTACTTTTGCCACTTCTATGTATTATTTCAAAGTTGTATTCCGATAAACGTAGCCGCCAGCGGGTTAACCTACTATTGGTATCTTTTAATGAGTTTAACCACGCTAAGGGTTTATGATCAGTGATTATTTTGAATTTGTTACCGTATAAGTAAGGGCGGAAATATTTGACGGCCCATACTATTGCCAAAAGTTCTTTTTCTGTCGTACTATATCTAGTTTCTGCACTATTGAGAGTGCGACTTGCGTAAGCGATAGGTTTATCGCTTCCTACGGGTCCTTGTGATAAAATTGCGCCTAATGCGAAGTCTGAAGCATCTGTAGTTAAAATATAAGGTTTACTAGGGTCGGGGTATTGCAATATAGGTGCGTTAACAAGGAGTTCTTTACATTTCTCAAAAGATTCTATATATTTTTTATCGGTTACAGGTGTAGTCTGTTTTTTCTTTAATCGGTTGGTCATAGGTTGTGTTATCTTTGCAAAGTCTTTAATAAAACGTCGGTAATAACCTATTAATCCAAGAAAACTTTTAATTTCTGTTGTGGTATGAGGTAAAGGGTAATTTAAAATTGTTTTAATTTTATCATTATTTGGTTTAAGTCCGTCACTAGTAATGGTATGTCCTAAATAAAGTACCTCTTTCCTTAAAAACTCTGATTTGTCTAACTGTATTTTTAAATTGGTCTGTCTAAGTCTGTCAAATACTGTTCGTAATTTAGAAATGTGTTCTTGTAAGCTAACTGAGTAAACGATTATGTCGTCGAGATAAACTAGGCAGTGGATTCCTTGCAATCCTCTAAGTACGTTATCCATAGTCCTTTGGAATGTTGCAGGGGCGGTTTTGAGTCCGAAGGGCATTCTAGTAAGTTCAAAATGTCCTGCGTTTGTACTAAAAGCAGTTTTCTGTCTGTCATCTTCCTTCACTTCGATTTGATGATAGCCACTGGCTAAATCTAGTGTGGTAAAATAACAACTTCTTCCTAATTTATCAAATAAATCGGTTATATTGGGTAATGGATATTTGTCATCGACTGTTATTTCATTTAATTTACGGTAATCAATTACAAGTCTAAATTTTCTTTCGTTAGTTGCGTCTAGTTTCTTTGGGACTAAATGAACAGGGGCACTCCAAGGAGAGTGAGAAGGGACAACTATATTATTTTCTATCATCTTTTGTACTTGCTTATTAATTTCGTCATTAATTATTTGGGGTTGTCTGTAAGGTCTAATATATATAGGATCCTCGTTATGAGTTCTTATGTGATGCTTAACATTGTTTGTAAAAGTTAGGGGTAAATGGTCACTGTGAAAAATATCTTTATATTCCATACATAATGCACTTATAGTTTTCTTTTCTTCCGGATTCATGTGGTCTAATCTGAGTTTATTTAAATTTTCGGTTAATATTTCGTCTATCTCTAGACTATGGGTGGTATCTAATTTATTTACATTACATTCGCTTGGTTCGTATTTTGTAACTATAAAAGGACTAGTAATAGTTAGAGTTAATTCTATATCAAGGGTATTTTGTATAACGGTGGTTGCATAGCCATTTTTACAAGTAACTAAGGCGCTTGGCATTCTAACACCTTCGCGAAATTGTTTGTAATTTAAAATAGCATTGCCGTTTCGTAATGTTGTCGGTAACCTAACTCTTTGTTCACAACGTTTATTTAAATGTATAATATTAGTAGGGTTGTATATGATAGGTATAGATGTTGTGTTGGTATGTAATATTTCGTTTTTCATATCTACTTTAGCGTCTAATTGCTTCAATAAGTCGCTTCCAATTAATCCGTCGTAACGTCCGTCTACGTCGTATATGTAAAATTTATGATGTTCGGGAGTATGGAAAGTGGGAATAATGGTATTAATCAATGACTTCATTATGTCACTTGAGGCATGTGTGGATATACCTCGAATGGTTCTTGATATCTAAAAATCATTAAAATATCGTTAACTTTATTTGGACTAATAAAAGATCTTGAGCTTCCAGTATCGATCATGAGATTGGCATTAATTTCAGGTATAAAAATATATGGTAATTTAAGGGTGTTACAGTTTAAATTATTACCCTCGGGATAGGGTGAAGGGGTATCATGTGAAAATTTTCAAATTGTTCAAAATTTTCGGAAAAACTCGATGTTTCCAGGGTATGGCATATTATCATTTTCATTTTCTTCTCCTGGTTGGTTATACTCGTTTTCGTCGGTAAAGTCGGTATAGTCGTAATAATTATTTTCATTTCCAGTATCTATTTGTTCCACTATGTGTTCATTAAGGCGGAAACCTGGGGGTTTATTTTGAGGAGCCCGTTCTCATGCTCACAATCGTTGTTATTTATTTGTCGCTGAGGACCGATAACCAAAGGGTTGTTGTCCTTGGTTTTGGTTGAACTGGGGTTTGTATCCAAACTGATTTTGGTTGAGTTGGGGTCTGTATCCAACTTGATTTTGGTTCAATTGTGGTTTATATCCAACTGATTTTGGTTGAGTTGGGGTCTGTATCCAACTTGATTTTGGTTGAATTGTGGTTTATACCCAAATTGATTTTGTACGGGTAGCTTTATTTGCTTACTAGGGTTAATTCCAAATTTAAATTTTGGAGGTTGTTGAGGGTTAATACTTTGAAATTGAGGATATTTATGTGAGGGTTGGGGTTGTGTCCTTTGTTGTAAAGGATTAGGATTGTTGTTATTTGGTTTAATCGTATTAAAGAAGGGTTTCATATATGTACTTTGTAAGTAAGGATTAGAAGATGTCATAGTATTGGAGTGAGGCTGTTTTAAACATTTTGTTTCTCGAGTTATATTGATGCATGAAATTTACTTCTTCCACACTATACTCAAAGAATTTTCTAAAGAACTGCATGCTTTTAACCGTACTATCCTAAGTAAATCTTCCGGTAAATTATATAAGAAAACATTCATTGCTAAATTGTTATAAATAATGATTTTACTTTCCTTTAACTATTATTTGTTATTAAATTACTTTTGCTATTAACGTGCTCTTAATATATTGTATTCTATTACAGAAATCTAAATATGATTCGTTACTATTGATTTTCAAAGTTTCTAGTTCGATAGCTATACATTCTTCTGAACGCGGATCACCAAATGTTGCTCTAACGCTGATTTTAAACTACTCCATGTATCTAAGTTTGTCTTTCACTAATTAATCTAGCTGCTTGACCTGTTAACTTTAGATGTTATTAACGTGGAAAACATATAGGTCTTGTGCTGAAATTACCTTCCACTACGCACATTCTGTATTACATATTCGCACTTTGATATGAAAAGTGACAATAATTTTTCATCTCCATCAAATTTTGGGATGATATTACTTATTTCTACCGGGTATTTTTATTATATTTTCCATTTTTATTATTTAAATTTTATTAAATTATTTATTTTATTTATATTTTTTTTTATTCAATTCTTTTTATACTTATAACTAATCGTCAAGAAAACCTCTTAGAATCTTTTGCGGTTTAAAAGAAATCTACGCTTTAATTGACACTTAATAACTAATTGTCAAGGAAACTTCTTAGAACCTTTTGTGTGTTTGAAAAGGAATCTACAATTTAATGACACATATAACTAAAATGAAATAGGAATAGAATATATGGGAATAGCTTTTTAGGGTCTACTCACCAAATCATTTTCCCTCGTGAGGTCTGTAGCTGTAGTCGCAAGCTGCGTATGTCTTCAAGTCTTCACGGCGAGTACACGAATATGACTTATTTATTTACTTGGTTCGGATTCCGTTAAAAAAAACGTTAGAAAACGTTCCGCACGATATAAATTTCTTCCCCGGACGCGGAATTTATCGCACCAGATAAGTTATTTAATTTCTCGGACGCGGAATCCTACCGGCTGCGCCAGTCAAGTTCGAACCGCCGTGGTAGGCTTTTTAAAAAGATACAATTTATTTAATTATAATATATTTAAAGACAACTTGTCGCTAAGACTACATGTTACAGACTCTGTTTCTTAATACTAACTTACTTATTATATTACATTTCCGACATCCGCTAGATGATGCAATTGTTTATGGTAATTGATATAGTTGCTTATGTTAAATGATACATATTTTATACTTGATAACAAAAAGCTTATGTTAAACGATACATGTTTATACTTGATAACAAAGAGCTTATGTTAAGGGTTCTGCGAATATACCAGAGCGGCCAACGGAATGTTACTTGCTCAGCACTTTGGGCATGACGTAACTATGTAGCTTTCATACAAAACAAATAAAAAGTAAATCAGACAGTAGATTCCAGAGATCTTAGCGTTTAAACAAACAAACAAACAAACAAACAAACAAACAAACAAACAAACAAACAAAACAAACAAACAAAACAAACAAACAAACAAACAAACAAACAAACAAACAAACAAACAAACAAACAACAAACAAACAAACAAACAAACAACAAACAAACAAACAAACAAACAAACAAACAAACAAACAAACAAACAAACAAACAAACAAACAAACAAAACCAAACAAACAAACAAACAAACAAACAAACAAACAAACAACAAACAAACAAACAAACAAACAAACAAACAAACAACAAACAAACAAAACAAACAAACAAACAAACAAACAAACAAACAAACAAACAAACAAACAAACAAACAAACAAAACAAACAAACAACAAACAAACAAACAAACAAACAAACAAACAAACAAACAAACAAACAAACAAACAAACAAAACAAACAAACAACAAACAAACAAACAAACAAACAAACAAACAAACAACAAAACAAACAAACAAACAAACAAAACAAACAAACAAACAAACAACAAACAACAACAAACAAACAAACAACAACAAACAAACAACAAACAAACAAACAAACAAACAAACAAACAAACAACAAACAAACAAACTCTTCCGCTTTAAATAAGTTGAGAGATATTAGCACTTTTTGTAATATTTCCAGTATAAAATAAGTAATACAAATAAAAATAAGAAAAAAATAGATAATTTGCCGTCTTAATCTGAACGAGCGAAAATATTATTCTACGATCCAAAAGCTATTTTCGTAAATCGTTAATCAGCCGGTGAGGCAGAAAACTGATAAGGCTCCTTGCAATTAACTTAATGGCTATTTCTTTTTCCGGTATAGGTAGGTACCCGTAATTAGCGACGTCTTTACCTTTCATTATTTATATCACTAGTAAAGCTCGAATAATAATAAAAAATAATAATTTCAGTAGCACTGTTTTGTTATATAAAAATATATTTTCTATTAAAAACAAAAGGAAAAGATGACACGATAATTGAGTGACATCCTATATGATGGTCGTACTATATGAAAATAGAATAGTTGTTAAAGAAACGAGTCGTGAAAAATAAATACCAACTGATTATCTAATAAAAAAAATAGAAGTGCAACACTAGCCAAGTTCAATTTTGAATTATGCGCCGGTCTTAACTTCAAAGACGAAAGAATCAAAATCTATATGGAAGCCAAGTGCTGTTTTTCCTCGGGATGTAACTTAAGATGTG
>JALPMF010000224.1:17500-36615 GCA_030704555.1 Heliconius charithonia
GATTATTTTAAGTTAGTATACCTACTTGTACTGGACTTATAGGTACTATTAGATTCATATATTTAGGTTGATAGGAAAAAAGAGCCAAGTCAAATTTTGAGTTGTAATTACTTAAATTTGAATTATTTACAAGATTTTATAAATGTGCCAAGTTAAAATTATCGTGACGCGGAGAGCACATTTTTTTTCTAGGGTCACACAATTTCTAGATAATGTATTATTTATAACTAACGCAGTTATAATATAATATTTGTACTATTTATATTTTTAATATCTCTACTTGAGAGTGCTACGCTTGGCAATTGAATCAAGGCGAGAAAAAAATTACAAAAAAGTTTTTATTTTTATTATATTCATTAAAAGCTATTTTCATTGTTTTATAGTCGTTTTACCTACAACTACCTTTTTTTTTTTCTCTTTTATAATAACAGGCACAATAGAATTATGTCCTGCTAAATGGAAGCATAAAAATGGAGTCAAAAAGGAACAAAAATAATATTTCGTATTCTTTATTATAGCATTTGTAAAATAATAAGAATTTTCTACAGCTACGAACAAACAACAGTATAAAGTATCAAAGAAAGATGATACGTAGGTGTACAATATCAATTTCTATTTGAAAACTTCACAAAACTGAGTATATATTTTATTATTTATAATGTTATTCTCATTATATGGCTTTATATGAATATATTTTTTTTAATTTCACGCTGTATTAACAGGGATTTACATATAGCAGGATAAACATAGGAACCTAGTGTTTAAAACGGTCCCCACTCTCCGTCGAGCGATTTTCAAGGCATCGCGTGTTAAGTAGTGAAACTCAACACAGCGCTTTGCCTTGATACCAGAGCGTCAAATATTAATATATAATTCATTCTCCTTAGTGGGAATCGAAGCCACAACCGGTTACAGTCACATAGATTGGCATTTCAAAGTGTGAGTGATCTTACATTATAATAACAAACAAATATTATTACATAAAACCAAGATATTTTTATGTTTATTTAGGTACCAATATAATACATTATATTAAATTTACATTCGCTATTATTTCATTGTATTAGAAACAAAAGGAGTTTAAAATACATTTGGAACAAAGTTTCTTGTAAAATATAAGCTTATTTAAGATAGCAGCCCACCTCATATTATTGTCCTGAAAACAATATCTTTGATGTTCCCCCTCTATTAAATCCGTTTGTGTAAATTAAACAATAAGAGATTTTTGCTTATAATGCTATTCATATTTGTAAATAATACACAGCTGCGAAATTAAATACCGTCGTAAGTAATTAGTAAATTATTTTGAGTTTTATATTGAGTCAGTCTTATATTTATTTACTTATAAAAATACATTAAAAAAAATGCCTTGACGCTGTATCCCGCGTATAGCAAATAGTCAAAGGGAGCAGAGTGTTCATTACCCACGCTTCGTTTGAGTGCACGCTTTGTTACCGCAGCGAGAAACTAAAGATAATTATTTCCCCTCAGTCGGAAATCTAACTCACAACCGTCGTGAGTCTCTCATTGCCTCTCTATACGTCTCATTTTTTATTTTTTTAAACTTCACGCTGCATGCCTAGCGCGATAACCAGAAAAACGGATCGTCAAACGCTACGGTATGCAGAGGTCTGCATACCTCTTTCACCTCGACCACTGTAATTAACCTCTTCATATAACCCTCTGGGGGGCCATCATATTTTTTACGTGATCTTCTTGGAGTATCCTCGATACTGTGTTTTCGAAGGTCAACCCAAAGTCTAATACAATAGTAATTCATTCTATCCTCTTAATAAATAAGAGACTTTGTCTAGACAGCAAGACGAGATCTGGTATTTACAGAATTAACCTAAATTACTTATCCATTTCAGTGGATTCTCAAAATTACTAGATTAAATTAAGTTTTGTTTAAATGTAAACAATGAAATATCATTTTCTTTACAAATCTTCCTTTAAAGCATTAAGATTTAGATTGTATTTTTTTTTATTTTGGACTGAAACACATAATGATAATGTTTTATCGTGATTGAAGATCAAACCCGACAACCACCGTATTTACAGGTAAATGCCACTACACCATTATCAGCCTAAAACATTTCATACTATTAGTATCAAAAATATTATTCTATCACCTTAAACAACTATAAAAGACTTACTATTCGAAACATCAACATCAAACCTGTAATCATCTAGAAAGGAACCAGATTGCAAATGGCCGTTGAAAATGTAGTGAGATAAATACATCCCCCATTGTACAACTTATTCTGTAAACATGAAAACTGTTAAACGTATATTGAACGACGTCGGAACAACGAATCGAATTTACTTATGTAAATTGTATACCACCCCGAGGACCGACGACTTAGAGGCAAGAAAAACATGATTCCCTGTGTTAATTGTTAATGTATCTTAATTTAATTTTTAATATAAATGTATACCTCTGAAAAATCAACACAGATTATGAATATTATAATAATGGATTAATTTTTTTGTAATACAATGTACTAAAATTATATATAATATGTAACTATTTTAAATACTATGACGGCGTTCCTTATAATCACTCCTCAAGAATGTAGCTTTCATACAAAACAAATAAAAAGTAAATCAGACCCAGTAGATCCAGAGATCTTAGCGTTTAAACAAACAAACAAACAAACAAACAAACAAACAAACAACAAACAAACAAACAAACAAACAAACAAACAAACAAACAAACAAACAAACAAACAAACAAACAAACAAACCAAACAAACAAACAAACAAACAAACAAACAAACAAACAAACAAACAAACAAACAAACAAACAAACAACAAACAAACAAACAAACAAACAACAACAAACAAACAAACAAACAAACAAACAAACAAAACAAACAAACAAACAAACAAACAAACAACAAACAAACAAACAAACAAACAAACAACAAACAAACAAACAACAAACAAACAAACAAACAACAAACAAACAAACAAACAAACAAACAAACAAACAAACAAACAAACAAACAAACAAACAAACAAACAAACAAACAAACAAACAAACAAACAAACAAACAAACAAACAAACAACAACAAACAAACAAACAAACCAAACAAACAAACAAACAAACAAACAAACAAACAAAACAAACAAACAAACAAACAAACAAACAACAAAACAAACAAACAAACAAACAAACAAACAAACAACAACAAACAAACAAACAAACAAACAAACAAACAAACAAAACAAACAAACAAACAAACAAACAAACAAACAAACAAACAAACAAACAAACAAACAAACAAACAAACAAACAAACAAACAAACAAACAACAACAAACAAACAAACAACAAACAAACAAACAAACAAACAAACAAACAAAACAAACAACAAACAAACAAACAAACAAACAAACAAACAAACAAACAAACAAACAAACAAACAAACAAAACAAACAAACAAACAAACAAACAAACAAACAAACAAACAAACAAACAAACAAACAAACAAACAAACAAACAAACAAACAAACAAACAAACAAACAAACAAACAAACAAACAAACTCTTCCGCTTTAAATAAGTTGAGAGATATTAGCACTTTTTGTAATATTTCCAGTATAAATAAGTAATACAAATAAAAATAAGAAAAAATAGATATATTGCGTCTTATCTGAACGAGCGAAAAATATTATTCTACGGATCCAAAAGCTATTTTCGTAAATCGTTAATCAGCCGGTGAGGCAGAAAACTGATAAGGCTCCTTGCAATTAACTTAATGGCTATTTCTTTTTCCGGTATAGGTAGGTACCCGTAATTAGCGACGTCTTTACCTTTCATTATTTATATCACTAGTAAAGCTCGAATAATAATAAAAAATAATAATTTCAGTAGCACTGTTTTGTTATATAAAAATATATTTTCTATTAAAAACAAAAGGAAAAGATGACACGATAATTGATGTGACATCCATATGATGGTCGTACTATATGAAAATAGAATAGTTGTTAAAAGAAACGAGTCGTGAAAAATAAATACCAACTGATTATCTAATAAAAAAAATAGAAGTGCAACACTAGCCAAGTTCAATTTTGAATTATGCGCCGGTCTTAACTTCAAAGACGAAAGAATCAAAATCTATATGGAAGCCAAGTGCTGTTTTTCCTCGGGATGTAACTTAAGATGTGGCTCGATTATTTTAAGTTAGTATACCTACTTGTACTGGACTTATAGGTACTATTAGATTCATATATTTAGGTTGATAGGAAAAAAAGAGCCAAGTCAAATTTTGAGTTGTAATTACTTAAATTTGAATTATTTACAAGATTTTATAAATGTGCCAAGTTAAAATTATCGTGACGCGGAGAGCACATTTTTTTTTCTAGGGTCACACAATTTCTAGATAATGTATTATTTATAACTAACGCAGTTATAATATAATATTTGTACTATTTATATTTTTAATATCTCTACTTGAGAGTGCTACGCTTGGCAATTGAATCAAGGCGAGAAAAAAATTACAAAAAAGTTTTTATTTTTATTATATTCATTAAAAGCTATTTTTCATTGTTTTATAGTCGTTTTACCTACAACTACCTTTTTTTTTTTCTCTTTTATAATAACAGGCACAATAGAATTATGTCCTGCTAAATGGAAGCATAAAAATGGAGTCAAAAAGGAACAAAAATAATATTTCGTATTCTTTTATTATAGCATTTGTAAAATAATAAGAATTTTCTACAGCTACGAACAAACACAACAGTATAAAGTATCAAAGAAAGATGATACGTAGGTGTACAATATCAATTTCTATTTGAAAACTTCACAAAACTGAGTATATATTTTATTATTTATAATGTTATTCTCATTATATGGCTTTATATGAATATATTTTTTTAATTTCACGCTGTATTAACAGGGATTTACATATAGCAGGATAAACATAGGAACCTAGTGTTAAAACGGTCCCCACTCTCCGTCGAGCGATTTTTCAAGGCATCGCGTGTTAAGTAGTGAAACTCAACACAGCGCTTTGCCTTGATACCAGAGCGTCAAATATTAATATATAATTCATTCTCCTTAGTGGGAATCGAAGCCACAACCGGTTACAGTCACATAGATTGGCATTTCAAAGTGTGAGTGATCTTACATTATAATAACAAACAAATATTATTACATAAAACCAAGATATTTTTATGTTTATTTAGGTACCAATATAATACATTATATTAAATTTACATTCGCTATTATTTCATTGTATTAGAAAACAAAAGGGAGTTTAAAATACATTTGGAACAAAGTTTTCTTGTAAAAATATAAGCTTATTTAAGATAGCAGCCCACCTCATATTATTGTCCTGAAAACAATATCTTTGATGTTCCCCCTCTATTAAAATCCGTTTGTGTAAATTAAACAATAAGAGATTTTGCTTATAATGCTATTCATATTTGGTAAATAATACACAGCTGCGAAATTAAATACCGTCGTAAGTAATTAGTAAATTATTTTGAGTTTTATATTGAGTCAGTCTTTATTTATTTACTTATAAAAATACATTTAAAAAAAATGCTTGACGCTGTATCCCGCGTATAGCAAAATAGTCAAAGGGAGCAGAGTGTTCATTACCCCACGCTTCGTTTTGAGTGCACGCTTTGTTACCGCAGCGAGAAACTAAAGATAATTATTTCCCCTCAGTCGAATCTAACTCACAACCGTCGTGAGTCTCTCATTGCCTCTCTATACGTCTCATTTTTTTATTTTTTAAACTTCACGCTGCATGCCTAGCGCGATAACCAGAAAAACGGATCGTCAAACGCTACGGTATGCAGAGGTCTGCATACCTCTTTCACCTCGACCACTGTAATTAACCTCTTCATATAACCCTCTGGGGGGGCCATCATATTTTTTTACGTGATCTTCTTGGAGTATCCTCGATACTGTGTTTTCGAAGGTCAACCCAAGTCTAATACAATAGTAATTCATTCTATCCTCTTAATAAATAAGAGACTTTGTCTAGACAGCAAGACGAGATCTGGTATTTACAGAATTAACCTAAATTACTTATCCATTTCAGTGGATTCTCAAAATTACTAGATTAAATTAGTTTTGTTTAAATGTAAACAATGAAATATCATTTTCTTTACAAATCTTCCTTTAAAGCATTAAGATTTAGATTGTATTTTTTTTTATTTTGGACTGAACACATAATGATAATGTTTTATCGTGATTGAAGATCAAACCGACAACCACCGTATTTACAGGTAAATGCCACTACACCATATCAGCCTAAAACATTTCATACTATTAGTATCAAAAATATTATTCTATCACCTTAAACAACTATAAAAGACTTACTATTCGAAACATCAACATCAAAACCTGTAATCATCTAGAAAGGAACCAGATTGCCAAATGGCCGTTGAAAATGTAGTGAGATAAATACATCCCCCATTGTACAACTTATTCTGTAAACATGAAAACTGTTAAACGTATATTGAACGACGTCGGAACAACGAATCGAATTACTTATGTAAATTGTATACCACCCCGAGGACCGACGACTTAGAGGCAAGAAAAAACATGATTCCCTGTGTTAATTGTTAATGTATCTTAATTTAATTTTTAATATAAATGTATACCTCTGAAAAATCAACACAGATTATGAATATTATAATAATGGATTAATTTTTTTGTAATACAATGTACTAAAATATATATAATATGTAACTATTTTAAATACTATGACGGCGTTCCTTATAATCACTCCTCAAGAATGTAGCTTTCATACAAAACAAATAAAAAGTAATCAGACAGTAGATCCAGAGATCTTAGCGTTTAAACAAACAAACAAACAAACAAAACAAAACAAACAAACAAACAAACAAACAAACAAACAAACAAACAAACAACAAACAAACAAACAAACAAACAAACAAACAAACAAACAAACAAACAAACAAACAAACAAACAAACAAACAAACAAACAAACAAACAAACAAACAAACAAACAACAAACAAAACAAACAAACAAACAAACAAACAAACAAACAAACAAACAAACAAACAAACAAACAAACAAACAAACAAACAAACAAACAAACAAACAAACAAACAAACAACAAACAAACAAACAAACAAACAAACAAACAAACAAACAAACAACAAACAAACAAACAAACAAACAAACAAACAAACAAACAACAAACAAACAAACAAACAAACAAACAAACAAACAAACAAACAAACAAACAAACAAACAAACAAACAAACAAACAAACAAACAAACAAACAAACAAAACAAACAAACAAACAAAACAAACAAACAAACAACAAACAAACAAACAAACAAACAAACAAACAAACAAACAAACAAACAAACAAACAAACAACAAACAACAACAACAAACAAACAAACAAACAAACAAACAAACAAACAAACAAACAAACAAACAAACAAACAAACAAACAAACAAACAAACAAACAAACAAACAAACAAACAAACAAACAAACAAACAAACAAACAAACAAACAAACAAACAAACAAACAAACAAACAAACAAACAAACAAACAAACAAAAACAACAAACAAACAAAACAAACAAACAAACAAACAAACAACTCTTCCGCTTTAAATAAGTTGAGAGATATTAGCACTTTTGTAATATTTCCAGTATAAATAAGTAATACAAATAAAAATAAGAAAAAAATAGATAATTTGCCGTCTTATCTGAACGAGCGAAAAATATTATTCTACGATCCAAAAAGCTATTTTCGTAAATCGTTAATCAGCCGGTGAGGCAGAAAACTGATAAGGCTCCTTGCAATTAACTTAATGGCTATTTCTTTTTCCGGTATAGGTAGGTACCCGTAATTAGCGACGTCTTTACCTTTCATTATTTATATCACTAGTAAAGCTCGAATAATAATAAAAAATAATAATTTCAGTAGCACTGTTTTGTTATATAAAAATATATTTTCTATTAAAAACAAAAGGAAAAGATGACACGATAATTGATGTGACATCCATATGATGGTCGTACTATATGAAAATAGAATAGTTGTTAAAAGAAACGCGTCGTGAAAAATAAATACCAACTGATTATCTAATAAAAAAAATAGAAGTGCAACACTAGCCAAGTTCAATTTTGAATTATGCGCCGGTCTTAACTTCAAAGACGAAAGAATCAAAATCTATATGGAAGCCAAGTGCTGTTTTTCCTCGGGATGTAACTTAAGATGTGGCTCGATTATTTTAAGTTAGTATACTACTTGTACTGGACTTATAGGTACTATTAGATTCATATATTTAGGTTGATAGGAAAAAAAGAGCCAAGTCAAATTTTTGAGTTGTAATTACTTAAATTTGAATTATTTACAAGATTTTATAAATGTGCCAAGTTAAATTATCGTGACGCGGAGAGCACATTTTTTTTTCTAGGGTCACACAATTTCTAGATAATGTATTATTTATAACTAACGCAGTTATAATATACTATTTGTACTATTTATATTTTAATATCTCTACTTGAGAGTGCTACGCTTGGCAATTGAATCAAGGCGAGAAAAAAATTACAAAAAAAGTTTTTATTTTTATTATATTCATTAAAAGCTATTTTCATTGTTTTATAGTCGTTTTACCTACAACTACCTTTTTTTTTTCTCTTTTATAATAACAGGCACAATAGAATTATGTCCTGCTAAATGGAAGCATAAAAATGGAGTCAAAAAGGAACAAAAATATATTTCGTATTCTTTTATTATAGCATTTGTAAAATAATAAGAATTTTCTACAGCTACGAAACAAACACAACAGTATAAAGTATCAAAGAAAGATGATACGTAGGTGTACAATATCAATTTCTATTTGAAAACTTCACAAACTGAGTATATATTTTATTATTTATAATGTTATTCTCATTATATGGCTTTATATGAATATATTTTTTTTAATTTCACGCTGTATTAACAGGGATTTACATATAGCAGGATAAACATAGGAACCTAGTGTTAAAACGGTCCCCACTCTCCGTCGAGCGATTTTCAAGGCATCGCGTGTTAAGTAGTGAAAACTCAACACAGCGCTTTGCCTTGATACCAGAGCGTCAAATATTAATATATAATTCATTCTCCTTAGTGGGAATCGAAGCCACAACCGGTTACAGTCACATAGATTGGCATTTCAAAGTGTGAATGATCTTACATAATATAATAACAAACAAATATTATTACATAAAACCAAGATATTTTTATGTTTATTTAAGGGTACCAATATAATACATTATATTAAATTTACATTCGCTATTATTCATTTGTATTAGAAACAAAAGGAGTTTAAAATACATTTGGAACAAAGTTTTCTTGTAAAAATATAAGCTTATTTAAGATAGCAGCCCACCTCATTATATTGTCCTGAAAACAATATCTTTGATGTTCCCCCTCTATTAAATCCGTTGTGTAAATTAAACAATAAGAATTTTTGCTTATAATGCTATTCATATTTGTAAATAATACACAGCTGCGAAAATTAAATACCGTCGTAAGTAATTTATAAATTATTTTGAGTTTTATATTGAGTCAGTCTTATATTTATTTACTTATAAAAATACATTAAAAAAAATGCTTGACGCTGTATCCCGCGTATAGCAAAATAGTCAAAGGGAGCAGAGTGTTCATTACCCACGCTTCGTTTTGAGTGCACGCTTTGTTACCGCAGCGAGAAACTAAAGATAATTATTTCCCCTCATCGGAATCTAACTCACAAACCGTCGTGAGTCTCTCATTGCCTCTCTATACGTCTCATTTTTTATTTTTTAAACTTCACGCTGCATGCCTAGCGCGATACCAGAAAAACGGATCGTCAAACGCTACGGTATGCAGAGGTCTGCATACCTCTTTCACCTCGACCACTGTAATTAACCTCTTCATATAACCCTCTGGGGGGCCATCATATTTTTTACGTGATCTTCTTGGAGTATCCTCGATACTGTGTTTTCGAAGGTCAACCCAAGTCTAATACAATAGTAATTCATTCTATCCTCTTAATAAATAGAGACTTGTCTAGACAGCAAGACGAGATCTGGTATTACAGAATTAACCTAAATTACTTATCCCATTTCAGTGGATCTCAAAATTACTAGATTAAATTAGTTTTTGTTTAAAATGTAAACATGATAAATATCATTTCTTTACAAATCTTCCTTTAAAGCATTAAGATTTAATTGTATTTTTTTTTATTTTGGACTGAAACACATAATGATAATGTTTTATCTGGATTGAAGATCAAACCGACAACCACCGTATTACAGGTAAATGCCACTACACCATATCAGCCTAAAACATTTCATACTATTAGTATCAAAAATATTATTCTATCACCTTAAACAACTATAAAAGACTTACTATTCGAAACATCAACATCAAAACCTGTAATCATCTAGAAAGAACCAGATTGCCAAATGGCCGTTGAAAATGTAGTGAGATAAATACATCCCCCATTGTACAACTTATTCTGTAAACATGAAAACTGTTAAACGTATATTGAACGACGTCGGAACAACGAATCGAATTTACTTATGTAAATTGTATACCACCCGAGGACCGACGACTTAGAGGCAAGAAAAAAACATGATTCCCTGTGTTAATGTTAATGTATCTTAATTTTAATTTTTAATATAAATGTATACCTCTGAAAAAATCAACACAGATTATGAATATTATAATAATGGATTAATTTTTTTGTAATACAATGTACTAAAATATATATAATATGTAACTATTTTAAATACTATGACGGCGTTTCCTTATAATCACTCCTCAAGAATGTAGCTTTCATACAAAACAATAAAAAGTAAATCAGACCAGTAGATCCAGAGATCTTTAGCGTTTAAACAAACAAACAAACAAAACAAACAAAACAAACAAACAAAAAACAAAACAAACCAAACAAACAAACAAACAAACAAACAAACAAAACAAACAAACAAACAAAACAAACAAACAAACAACAACAAACAAACAAACAACAACAACAAACAAACAAACAAACAACAACAAACAAAACAAACAAACAAACAAACAAACAAACAAACAAACAAACAAACAAACAAACAAACAAACAAACAAAAAACACAAACAAAAACAAACAAACAAACAACAAACAAAAACAAACAAACAAACAAACAAACAAACAAACAAACAAACAAACAAACAAACAAACAAACAAACAAACAAACAAACAACAAACAAACAAACAAACAAACAAACAAACAAACAAACAAAAACAAACAAACAAACAAACAAACAAACAAACAAACAAACAAACAAACAAACAAACAAAAAACAACAACAAACAAAAAACAACAAACAAACAACACAAACAAACAAAACAAACAAACAAACAAACAAACAAACAAACAAAAACAACACAAACAAACAAACAAACAAACAAACAAACAAACAACAACAAACAAACAACAAACAAACAACAAACAAACAAACAAACAAACAAACAAACAAACAAACAACCAAACACAACAAACAAACAACAACAAACAAACAAAAACAACAAACAAACAAACAAACAACAAACAAACAAACAAACAAACAAAAACAACAAACAAACAAAACAAAGCAAACAAACAACAACAAACAAAACAAACAAAAACCAACAAACAAACAAACAATAACAAACAAACAACAAACAAACAACACAAACAAACTCTTTCCGCTTTAAATAAGTGAGAGATATTAGCACTTTTTGTAATATTTCCAGTATAAATAAGTAATACAAATAAAAATAAGAAAAAAATAGATAATTTGGCCGTCTTATCTGAACGAGCGAAAAATATTATTCTTACGATCCAAAAGCTATTTTTCGTAAATCGTTAATCAGCCGGTGAGGCAGAAAACTGATAAGGCTCCTTGCAATTAACTTAATGGCTATTTCTTTTTCCGGTATAGGTGGTACCCCGTATAGGCGACGATCTTACCGTTTCATTATTTATATCACTAGTAAAGCTCGAATAATAATAAAAAAAATAATTTTCAGTAGCACTGTTTTGTTATATAAAAATATATTTTCTATTAAAAACAAAAGGAAAAGATGACACGATAATTGATGTGACATCCATATGATGGTCGTACTATATGAAAATAGAATAGTTGTTAAAAAAACGAGTCGTGAAAAATAAATACCAACTGATTATCTAATAAAAAAAATAGAAGTGCAACACTAGCCAAGTTCAATTTTGAATTATGCGCCGGTCTTAACTTCAAAGACGAAAGAATCAAAATCTATATGGAAGCCAAGTGCTGTTTTTCCTCGGGATGTAACTTAAGATGTGGCTCGATTATTTAAGTTAGTATACCCTACTTGTACTGGACTTATAGGTACTATTAGATTCATATATTTAGGTTGATAGGAAAAAAAGAGCCAAGTCAAATTTTGAGTTGTAATTACTTAAATTTGAATTATTTACAAGATTTTATAAATGTGCCAAGTTAAAATTATCGTGACGCGGAGAGCACATTTTTTTTTCTAGGGTCACACAATTTCTAGATAATGTATTATTATAACTAACGGCAGTTATAATAAATATTGTACTATTTATATTTTTAATATCTCTACTTGAGAGTGCTACGCTTGGCAATTGATCAAGGCGAGAAAAAAATTACAAAAAAGTTTTTATTTTTATTATATTCATTAAAAGCTATTTTCATTGTTTTAGTGAGTCGATTTTTACCTACAACTACCTTTTTTTTTTCTCTTTTATAATAACAGGACACAATAGAATTATGTCCTGCTAAATGGAGCATAACAAATGGAGTCAAAAAAGGAACAAAAATAATATTTCGTATTCTTTTATTATAGCATTTGTAAAATAATAAGAATTTTCTTACAGCTACGAAACAAACACAAACAGTATAAATTATCAAAGAAAGATGATACGTAGGTGTACAATATCAATTTCTATTTGAAAACTTCACAAAACTGAGTATATATTTTATTATTTATAATGTTATTCTCATTATATGGCTTTATTGAATATATTTTTTTTAATTTCACGCTGTATTTAACAGGGATTTACATATAGCAGGATAAACATAGGAACCTAGTGTTAAAACGGTCCCCACTCTCCGTCGAGCGATTTTCAAGGCATCGCGTGTTAAGTAGTGAAAATCAACACAGCGCTTTGAGCCTTGATACCAGAGACGTCAAATATTAATATATAATTCATTCTCCTTAGTGGGAATCGAAGCCACAACCGGTTACAGTCACATAGATTGGCATTTCAAAAGTGTGAGTAATCTTTACATTATAATAACAAACAAATATTATTACATAAAACCAAGATATTTTTATGTTTATTTAGGTACGCAATATAATACATTATATTAAATTTACATTCGCTATTATTCATTGTATTAGAAACAAAAGGAGTTTAAAATACATTTGGAACAAAGTTTCTTGTAAAAATATAAGCTTATTAAGATAGCAGCCCACCTCATATTATTGTCCTGAAAACAATATCTTTGATGTTCCCCCTCTATTAAATCCGTTTGTGTAAATTAAACAATAAGAGATTTTTGCTTATAATGCTATTCATATTTGTAAATAATACACAGCTGCGAAAATTAAATACCGTCGTAAGTAATTAGTAAATTATTTTGAGTTTTATATTGAGTCAGTCTTATATTTATTTACTTATAAAAATACATTAAAAAAAATGCTTGACGCTGTATCCCGCGTATAGCAAAATAGTCAAGGGAGCAGAGTGTTCATTACCCACGCTTCGTTTTGAGTGCACGCTTTGTTACCGCAGCGAGAAACTAAAGATAATTATTTCCCCTCAGTCGGAATCTAACTCACAACCGTCGTGAGTCTCTCATTGCCTCTCTATACGTCTCATTTTTTTTATTTTTTAAACTTCACGCTGCATGCCTAGCGCGATAACCAGAAAAACGGATCGTCAAACGCTACGGTATGCAGAGGTCTGCATACCTCTTTCACCTCGACCACTGTAATTAACCTCTTCATATAACCCTCTGGGGGCCATCATATTTTTTACGTGATCTTCTGGAGTATCCTCGATACTGTGTTTTCGAAGGTCAACCCAAGTCTAATACAATAGTAATTCATTCTATCTCTCTTAATAAATAAGAGACTTTGTCTAGACAGCAAGACGAGATCTGGTATTTACAGAATTAACCTAAATTACTTATCCATTTCAGTGGATTCTCAAAATTACTAGATTAAATTAGTTTTGTTTAAATGTAAACAATGAAATATCATTTTCTTTACAAATCTTCTTTAAAGCATTAAGATTTAGATTGTATTTTTTTTTTTTTGGACTGAAACACATAATGATAATGTTTTATCGTGATTGAAGATCAAACCGACAACCACCGTATTTACAGGTAAATGCCACTACACCATATCAGCCTAAAACATTTCATACTATTAGTATCAAAATATTATTCTATCACCTTAAACAACTATAAAAGACTTACTATTCGAACATCACATCATCAAAACCTGTAATCATCTAGAAAGGAACCAGATTGCCAAATGGCCGTTGAAAATGTAGTGAGATAAATACATCCCCATTGTACAACTTATTCTGTAAACATGAAAACTGTTAAACGTATATTGAACGACGTCGGAACAACGAATCGAATTTACTTATGTAAATTGTATACCACCCCGAGGACCGACGACTTAGAGGCAAGAAAAACATGATTCCCTGTGTTAATTGTTAATGTATCTTAATTTAATTTTTAATATAAATGTATACCTCTGAAAAATCAACACAGATTATGAATATTATAATAATGGATTATTTTTTTGTAATACAATGTACTAAAATATATATATATATATTAACTATTTTTAAATACTATGACGGCGTTCCTTATTAATCACCTCCTCAAGAATGTAGCTTTCATACAAAACAAATAAAAAGTAAATCAGACCAGTAGATCAGAGATCTTAGCGTTAAACAAACAAACAAACAAACAAACAACAAACAAACAAACAAACAAACAACAAACAAACAAACAAACAAACAACAACAAACAAACAAACAAACAAACAAACAAACAACAAACAAACAAACAAACAAACAAACAAACAAACAAAACAAACAAACAACACAAACAAACAAACAAACAAACACAAAACAACAAACAACAAACAAACAAACAAACAAACAAACAAAAACAAACAAACAAACAAACAAACAAACAAAACAAACAAACAAACAAACAACAAACAAACAAACAAACAACAACAAACAAACAAACAAACAAACAAACAAACAAACAAACAACAACAAACAACAACAAACAAACAAAACAAACAAACAAAACAAAAAACAAACAAACAAACCAAACAAACAAACAAACACAAACAAACAAACAAACAAACAAACAAACAAAACAAACAAACAAACAACAAACAAACAAACAAAACAAACACAACAAACAAACAAACAAACAAACAAACAAACAAACAAACAAACAAACAAAAACAACAACAAACAAACAAACAAACAAACAAACAAACAAAAAACAAACAAACAAACAAACAAACAAACAAACAAACAAACAAACAAACAAACAAACAACAAACAAACAAACAAACAAACAAACAACAACAAAACAAACAACAAACAAACAAACAAACAAACAACAAACAAAACAAACAACAAACAAACAAACAAACAAACAAACAAAAACAAACAAACAAACAAACAAACAAACAAACAAAAACAAACAAACAAACAAACAAACAACAACAAACAAACAAACAAACAAACTCTTCCGCTTTAAATAAGTTGAGAGATATTAGCACTTTTTGTAATATTTTCCAGTATAAAATAAGTAATACAAATAAATAAAATAAGAAAAATTAGATAATTTGCCGTCTTATCTGAACGAGCGAAAAATATTATTCTACGATCCAAAAGCTATTTTCGTAAATCGTTAATCAGCCGGTGAGGCAGAAAACTGATAAGGCTCCTTGCAATTAACTTAATGGCTATTTCTTTTTCCGGTATAGGTAGGTACCCGTAATTAGCGACGTCTTTACCTTTCATTATTTATATCACTAGTAAAGCTCGAATAATAATAAAAAATAATAATTTCAGTAGCACTGTTTTGTTATATAAAAATATATTTTCTATTAAAAAAAAAGGAAAGATGACACGATAATTGATGTGACATCCATATGATGGTCGTACTATATGAAAATAGAATAGTTGTTAATAAGAAACGCGTCGTGAAAAAATAAATACCAACTGATTATCTAATAAAAAAAATAGAAGTGCAACACTAGCCAAGTTCAATTTTGAATTATGCGCCGGTCTTAACTTCAAAGACGAAAGAATCAAAATCTATATGGAAGCCAAGTGCTGTTTTCCTCGGGATGTAACTTAAGATGTGGCTCGATTATTTTAAGTTAGTATACCTACTTGTACTGGACTTATAGGTACTATTAGATTCATATATTTAGGTTGATAGGAAAAAAAGAGCCAAGTCAAATTTTGAGTTGTAATTACTTAAATTTGAATTATTTACAAGATTTTATAAATGTGCCAAGTTAAAATTATCGTGACGCGCGGAGAGCACATTTTTTTTTTCTAGGGTCACACAATTTCTAGATAATGTATTATTTATAACTAACGCAGTATATATAATATTGTGTACTATTTATATTTTTAATATCTCTACTTGAGAGTGCTACGCTTGGCATTGAATCAAGGCGAGAAAAAAATTACAAAAAGTTTTTATTTTTATTATATTCATTAAAGCTATTTTCATTGTTTTATAGTCGTTTTACCTACAACTACCTTTTTTTTTTCTCTTTTATAATAACACAATAGAATTAATTATGTCCTAAAATGGAAGCATAAAAATGGAGTCAAAAGAGAACAAAAATAATATTTCGTATTCTTTTATTATAGCATTTGTAAAATAATAAGAATTTTCTACAGCTACGAACAAACACAACAGTATAAAGTATCAAAGAAAGATGATACGTAGGTGTACAATATCAATTTCTATTTGAAAACTTCACAAAACTGAGTATATATTTTATTATTTATAATGTTATTCTCATTATATGGCTTTATATGAATATATTTTTTTTAATTTCACGCTGTATTAACAGGATTTACATATAGCAGGATAAACATAGGAACCTAGTGTTAAAACGGTCCCCACTCTCCGTCGAGCGATTTTCAAGGCATCGCGTGTTAAGTAGTGAAACTCAACACAGCGCTTTGCCTTGATACAGAGCGTCAAATATTTAATATATAATTCATTCTCCTTAGTGGGATCGAAGCCACAACCGGTTACAGTCACATAGATTGGCATTTCAAAGTGTGAGTGATCTTACATTATAATAACAAACAAATATTATTACATAAAACCAAGATATTTTTATGTTTATTTAGGTACCAATATAATACATTATATTAAATTTACATTCGCTATTATTTCATTGTATTAGAAACAAAAGGAGTTTAAAATACATTTGGAACAAAGTTTTCTTGTAAAAATATAAGCTTATTTAAGATAGCAGCCCACCTCATATTATTGTCCTGAAAACAATATCTTTGATGTTCCCCCTCTATTAAATCCGTTTGTGTAAATTAAACAATAAGAGATTTTTGCTTATAATGCTATTCATATTTGTAAATAATACACAGCTGCGAAAATTAAATACCGTCGTAAGTAATTAGTAAATTATTTTGAGTTTTATATTGAGTCAGTCAGTCTATATATTTATTACTTATAAAATACATTAAAAAAATGCTTGACGCTGTATCCCGCGTATAGCAAAATAGTCAAAGGGAGCAGAGTGTTCATTACCACGCGCTTCGTTTTGAGTGCACGCTTTGTTACCGGCAGCGAGAAACTAAAGATATTTATTTCCCCTCAGTCGGAATCTAACTCACCAACCGTCGTGAGTCTCTCATTGCCTCTCTCATACGTCTCATTTTTTTATTTTTTAAACTTCACGCTGCATGCCTAGCGCGATAACCAGAAAAACGGATCGTCAAACGCTACGGTATGCAGAGGTCTGCATACCTCTTTCACCTCGACCACTGTAATTAACCTCTTCAATATAACCCTCTGGGGGGCCATCATATTTTTTACGTGATCTTCTTGAGTATCCTCGATACTGTGTTTTCGAAGGTCAACCCAAGTCTAATACAATAGTAATTCATTCTATCCTCTTAATAAATAAGAGACTTTTGTCTAGACAGCAAGACGAGATCTGGTATTTACAGAATTAACCTAAATTACTTATCCATTTCAGTGGATTCTCAAAATTACTAGATTAAATTAGTTTTGTTTAAATGTAAACAATGAAATATCATTTTCTTTACAAATCTTCCTTTAAAGCATTAAGATTTAGATTGTATTTTTTTTTATTTTGGACTGAAACACATAATGATAATGTTTTATCGTGATTGAAGATCAAACCGACAACCACCGTATTTACAGGTAAATGCACTACAGACTATCCATAAGCCTAAACATTTCATACTATTAGTATCAAAAATATTATTCTATCACCTTAAACAACTATAAAAGACTTACTATTCGAAACATCATCATCCAAACCTGTAATCATCTAGAAAGGAACCAGATTGCCAAATGGCCGTTGAAAATGTAGTGAGATAAATACATCCCCATTGTACAACTTATTCTGTAAACATGAAAACTGTTAAACGTATATTGAACGACGTCGGAACAACGAATCGAATTTACTTATGTAAATTGTATACCACCCCGAGGACCGACGACTTAGAGGCAAGAAAAACATGATTCCCTGTGTTAATTGTTAATGTATCTTAATTTAATTTTTAATATAAATGTATACCTCTGAAAAATCAACACAGATTATGATATTATAATAATGGATTAATTTTTTGTAATAAATGTACTAAAATATATATAATATGTAACTATTTTAAATACTATGACGGCGTTTCTTATAATCACTCCTCAAGAAATGTAGCTTTCATACAAAACAAATAAAAAGTAAATCAGACCAGTAGATCCAGAGATCTTAGCGTTTAAACAAACAAACAAACAAACAAACAAACAAACAACAAACAA
>JALPMF010000023.1:0-162666 GCA_030704555.1 Heliconius charithonia
AAAATGCTCCGCCGTTTTTATTTTAATTTGTTCCAAAAAGTAGCAAAAGTCTTCTTCCAGAGTAGCCTTAATGATAAATTTTATTGTACCGGATCTATTCCAAATCTTTTAGATTATAAATAGTGATAAAACAATATCTTTACATACTTGAAATTTTTCGATTCTGAATTCAACGCCACAACTAACAACATTTAAATCTGACAGATTTCTTTAATGTATATTTTTTTGAAAGAATATTTTGGTAACTGGCCAGTACTATGATACTAGCCAAATAATTTTCAATGGCCAGTAATGTTATTATACTCCTACAACTTCTTCTTTATAGAGTTAAAATTATTCTATTTATTAAAATTTTAACGTAGTGAGATATGAACCCGTGCCACATTGTAGCGGCGCGTGTTCAAATCCAGCTACATTCAATATTTTATACGTTTTCTTAATTTATAAGTTATTATTATTTCCTATGTGTGGAAAAACAATTTAAAAATGTTTATAAAACAGATACAATATTAAGCAAGCACAAATTATAATGTAATACAAATAAAATTTGTTTAGAAATCCTTTTGCAAAAGCAACTTAATATTAATTTACTACAACATAAATAATATAAATAGTATTTTTAAACATTTTTAAAGTGTTATTCCACACTTAGGAAAGAAAAATACTTATTTAGAAAACTTATGTATAAAAATATGAACGCAGCGGCACTCGAATTCGCGCCTCTTGGAAACCGCCCAGGCGCCCTGACCGCTAAGCCATACGTTCATGAACTTTTCTAAATAAGTAATATAAATATTATCCGCATTCTGCCACTCACCTCAATGAACCAATATTTACTAAGTGAGTAGTGCTTGCCTTATGCTGTAACACGATCAACAAATACTTCCAGTTATAAATAAAACAAAAATAGAATGTATTTTTCGGCTAGAAATAGGTACATTTTCTTAATACTATTGCCCTTATACTAAATATATACTCGTTGATATCAATCGTGTGGGACGAAAGGGATTTTTTTCATGTTTTCCTTATTAGCTTTATGAGAAATAGGTTCATATATGTTTGTTTGAACAAACCAAAGTGGAATACTTAATATGGAATGCTTTATATTATATTAAGACGCAAAAGATTAAAAATATTTGATTTTCATTTATTGAGTACGATTAACTTTGAAAAGTTTAATTTTATACATTATTGTACGTCCACTCTGTAAAGTAATTTACGCAGACAATTTCCGAAGGAAGGCTTAACACTTTCACAACAAACACACAACAAACTTTCCTTTTGTCATTCGCTAAGAATGGACCAGATTTAAATGGATAGAGGCCACGATTTATTTCGAACATCAAATTTATCGTACTCTTTGCTTTTTGAAACGACATTTTTTTGAGGCCAGTCGCGGCGCAGGCGCACAAGAACCTGTAAACGCGACAGGGTTCGATTCCCACTCGAGGAAACGAAATATGTATTAAATAATTTTTTGGTATCCGCTAGGGACAAAGCGTAAAGTAATCTGTGATTTGTTGATACTTTTATCTTGTTTATTTTATTTTATTTATATATCTTTTTCCAATTTTCTACTAATCGTGGTTTTTATTTACAATAAATTTTATTTTATTATTGTTCCTAATTGAATTTATAAATATTTTATAGCCTATATATTTATAATATATTTTGGCATTTTTTTCAAAATATAAAACCGCATTTAAATTTAAAAAAAAGTCTTTATATATCTATATCATAGATTCATGTCAGAACATTGTCAAAACTTGAACTGCTCTTTAGTTATCATTGAAACCAAAACAATAAATATCTTTAGCAATTACTAAAAGCAATAAACAAAAATACAAATAGAAACAACAAGTAGGCTTCTTTTTCCCTTTATTGCGTCCCAATAAATATTCCATTCATTCATTCAATCGAATGTTGCTTTATTTGAGCTGCGAGCCGCAATTTTGCATCGCATTGATCAGGTAAGCGGTTATTTATTGAGAATTGCCAGTAAATCGAATATCCTGTGCTTCACGTCGCTTTGCCGCGGAACTGCCTCTTAACCAGGATTTAACGACGACTGTGAGCTTAGTTTGTACGTATATAGTATGTGAATATATATGTTAGATGTAGTTATCTATATATTTATATTAGTTACATGTTTTAAGTTTCAGTGCTTGTGGTGGCTCCAAAATGTATTTTTTTTATATAATGCTATTAATATACTATTGATGTATAGAATAACTTAATGCCTTCAATTTTGGTACTTTACAGCTTCACGCTGCATCCCGCACACAACAGGGTGGGCAGAGGGAAACTATTGTTAAAATACTCTGTTCCCCTCTTTCCAGGCGTTGCGTTTTGAGTGGTGGAACTCAACGCCGAGCTCTTGCCTTAGTGACAGAGTGGAGAAATTGAAATATTAATAAATGATAATTAGAGGCCAGTCGTGGCGCAGTGGCACAAAGGGTGACTGTAAAATCGACTGGTTGTGGGTTCGATCCCCACTTGAGGAGATGAAATATTTACTTAAATTTATATTTCCAATTCTTAGCTCTGGTGTCGAGGCTAAGCGCGGCGTTGAGTTCTGCCACTCAACACGCAATGTCCCCAGAATTCGGCAGAAATTGGGGAACGGCGTGTCTTAACACTATGTTAACTCTGCCTACCCCGCTGTATGCGGGATACGGCGTGAAGCTGATTTATTTATTTTATTTCATTCCTTCGAGTGGGGATCGAACTCAGAACGGTCGCGTGACAGTCACACCTACGTACCCCTGCGCTACGCCGGCTTCGAAAAAATATCAATTTTTTTCATTAAGTATTTTTCACATTACCTTTATACAATCTGAAATTACACTAGGTGTTAGTTTCTCGTAATTAAATTTGTTATTTGCACTTATTTGTTCCTTAATAGATTTTTTGCTTCGATTCATTTTCTTTTTTACTATCTCTGATTAAGTTGGCAATACAACTTTTCTGAAGAAAATTCAATTTGCGTTAAGAGACGTAAACGGAGTTTTATTCCTTGCATTTATAAATTGTATCGCAATCTTTGCTTTAAATCGTATCAAATAGTTTCACTGAATTGCTTCACGAAATAAAGATGTAGTAAATTTCTAGTTTTTCTTTTAACATAGGAATTAGAAATAGCTTTACTTGAGACTTTTAATACTTGAAAAATATAAATAAATTCAATAAGTCTTGTCACAAATTTTTAAGATTTTTTTCATCAGCTTCATGCTGTATCCCGCACACGGCACAGGCAGAAGGACAGAGTTGAGACACTCGGTTCTTCATTTTCCTTCAAATGCTGGGGGCATTTCGTGTTGAGTGGCGGAACACGCGCGCAATAAATATTTCAAATCTTCGAGTGGGATCAAATCCACAATTAGTTTACAGTCATACACTTGTACCTGCGTCATGATTTGCCTTCTTATAGCAGCATATAGCATTTGCAGTTTCACGCTGTTTCCGGCACAGAAGCAGGGTAGGCAGAGAGAACCTAGTGTTAAGACACTCCGTTCCCCACTTTTTCTAGACACATTGTGTGTAGAGTTGAGACACCAGAGCGAAGAAATGGAAATATAAATTTAAATAAATATTTAATCTTCTCGAGTGGGAATCGAACCCACAACCAGTCGGTTTTACAGTCACACTTTGTGCCACTGCGCCATGACTGGCCTCAAATTATATATTATAAGTAAGGATTTATAATGAACTAAATATTTTTTTTATTTTAGATATTAACGAGTCTATAGCATTTCGAAAAATGTCAGCTGAAAAATCGAGATGAATTGTTGCGCCGCACCGTAAGGAAGGCAAACGAGAAGCGACGAAATTCTCCTACAGGGTAAGCTCAGTTTTACGTAGGGCTATCAGTTTCCCAATAATTCGCTAGAAAACTCTTGGAGTGATAACTTTTGGTGTATTTTGTTTAATGGATTAAATTAAAATGTCATATTTCATAAAGCAACAAAGTTTGAAGTAAGCTTCACGTTGTATTCCACACATAGTATGGTAAGCAGAGGCAGAGGGAACTTAGGACCCTAGTGTTAAGACACTCTGTCCTCATTAAGATACTTCTGTTCCCCACTTTCCACCGAATAATTAATAATTAAAAATATAAAATATTTCATTTTCTCGACTGGGAATCGAACCCACAACTTGTCGCTGTTACAATCGCATGCTTAACTCCTGCGCAACGACGGGCTTCAAACTAAAAATATTTACTCTACTCTAAGTATTTTGAATGTCTAATAAAAATATTTTAAATCATAAAGTTCATCTACAAAAAGAAATAAAATATTATTAAGTATCTAACTCTGAAAATATTTAAAAAAAAACACAATAAAAATAATTGCTTCTTTATAAAATGTGACTAAACAGTAAAAAGTAAACTTGGATGATCAAATTTCACCACGAGATTGTGTAATTTAGGCCATGGTGACGCAGTGGAGCAGCGACTTACTGTAAACTAGATGAATTCGGGTTAAATTTGCCATAAAATCATTAAAGTGTTATTTAAGATATTTCTTATAAAAACAAAAAAATGTAAGCTTATATTATATTATAATTTCATTACTTCAATTATCTACAATTTGACAGCAAATATAAATATTAATTAAATATGGAAAATATTTTTAAAATTGTATGTATTTACATATAAACAATAAAATTGTAGCGTGTACCAAAGTACTCAGAAGTTATTTTGAGGTCATAGACTGAGGGTAGACTGTTTTTTAAGTCATTTAAGAGTTACGAAAATGGATTGTGTAAATATTTATATATTTGGATGATTTTTTAAAGTATTATCCCACACTCGAGAGAGAGGGAATTCCTTGCAATTTAACTGACCGATTCATTTATTCCAATTATATTTTAATGTAATATTACTTTTAAAAAAACTAGATATATTACCATAGCCCTACGGTAAATCACTAACTGGCTAGTGGAGCGAAACGCGGGTGCAACAGGCGTTTCATTAGTTTATTTAAAAATTAACGAGACTTACTCGAGTAAGGTATATGGAAAACGAGTGGATGAAGTATATATATGTAATATTATGGCATCTGTATACCAATATTTCTATTATATGGAAACATAAATATGGAGAAACATCGAATAATAATAAACAGTGCCTATGCCAAATTAAATAAATATAAATATGATGATATAATTCTATTTTTTAATTTCTATGTGTTAATTATTAAGCATAATGTGTAACGTTGTGTGTGATCTCCAAAATCAATATTGATTATAATTTCGATATATTGCTTTTAATTTTTATAACTTTTAAGGTTTAGTTTCACCACTTTCTGATAAAGTTCCGAAGAACCTCATCTGCCAGACAAGCTATATTTTTTTTATTTCACAGCATTTCATTTTCACATACTTATTTATAATTTATATGATGTTATTTTTTTTTATGGCTTCACGCTATATCCTGAGTAGCAGCAGCAGGGTAGGTAGAGGGAACCTAGTGTTAAGACATTTCGTTCCCCACTTTCTGCCGAATTTTGGAGCGAAGAAAATGGAAACATAAATTTAAGTAAATATTTCCTCCTCGAATGAGGATCGTACCCACAACCAGTCCGTTTTACAATTATGTTATATAATGTAACAAACCGTATGAATTGTTATCTACTATTATCGTTTAAAAATACTAATTTTTGTTTTTTCGTCTTCGTCTGTGAGAAGCATTAATTATTAGATAACTATCTGAAACTTCTTTCCTAACCGGTGAAACTGGCCCTAAATTTCTTAATAACGCCTAAATCCGTATTGATAAATCGTTCTCATGACTAACATCGATAATGAAATGCCGTTTTTATTCATATATATAAGATTTAGTCATGAAAACGGAATTACAAGATCAATTTCAGATTCGAGAGCGTTCTAAATTTTACAGAAAAAAATAGCATTTTCTCTCACTAATATTCTTTTATAAATGAAAAAATAAAATAAATAAGTTAGCTTCACGCTGTATCCCGCACACAGCATGGTAGGTAGAATGAACCTGAACTGAACGCCCCGCTTTGCCTCGAAGAAATGGAAATATAAATTTAAATAAATATTTCATCTTTTCGACTGTGGATCGAACCGACAACCATACGATTTTGCAGACACACTTTGTGCCCCTGCGCCACGATAAAGATTCAAAAAATCCCAGTAAAATGGAGAACAAAGTATACCTTTTATCGACATTTATAAAAAAAACAATTTCCATAAATTTTTGAACGTTTCATGCAAATAAAGTTTTTCATCCAAGATAGTTGAAATGTGTGAAGGCACGTAAATCAAATATAGCACTGACGCCGTCACGTAGCAACATTTGTCGGCAGTATCACGTAATGCGATTGCATTGAATTTGCTACGAGAAAATTGCATTATTTGAAATCCATTGCCTATATATAGTTACTATGGATGACCTTAGTTATGTTTGTCTGTTTCAAATCAAATGAAAAAAAAAATAACTGAATTCAGTCGATATGTTTAGCGTTGTTTAAACTATGTAAAGTTTTAAACAACTGACGTGTTTACAACAATTGTCACTTGGATGTTCCTTATCACTGAGATCAAAGACAATCACTAAACTGACCATTATCAAGATTACTTATAAAAGTTTACATCTGATAGAATTTCTTGAGGAGCTTTGATTCTTTATGAGGATTCGTATACAATGAGTAAATTAATACATACATACATACATACATTCTGTAAAGGCAACTTTAATTAATGGGATTCTTTTATACAAAGGAATCACTAAGAAGGCTTTGCGATTAATGTTATATTTGTACATTGAGGCCAGTCTAGCGCAGAGGTACGGGTGTGTGACTGTGAACGCGACTGGTTGTGGGTTCGGTGGCTTGAGTGTGGAGTGAAATATTTTTTATTTTTTTATTTTCATTTCTTCGCTCCGGTGCTTGCGCGAAGTGCGGCGTTGAGATCCGATCCACTCAACACGCAATGCCCCTGGAATTCATCGGAAAGTGTAAAATTAAAGCGTGATGCAGATTTAAGTATTTTTGTACATTAAGCCCCAAAGAATAGTATGTGTATCTGTCTGTCCCAAGTCTGTCATTATGGTATCGTAGCTCTTAAATTAGAGTATTTTTAGCTATAATTCAAGAAAATATTATGTTCAGCCGTTTAAGATTATCAGCTCTTTGCTAGTTGTTTAGTTACTTTTACTTGTGTGTGAGTATTTCCATTTCATGAATTATGAAATTCTGTTCCTCGGTACTGTAAATATAAAAAAAAATATATACGACCTTTTCACCATTGCATGCAAGATCAAAATCAACTTATTTGTTTTAAATACAGAACTGTTACTTTTCACAGTTGTACGCCCGAAAAGTATGGTGATAATTTTTATTACGACTTATTTGTGAGCGTTTTTACTATCTCTTAATTACTAATTATTTTAAATAATCATAAACGACTTAAGTACCTATTTAAATAACGACAATAAAAAGTATAATAAGCGATAGAGAAAAAATATAATATAATACATTTGTTTGTTAAATAACAAAATAAAATTACATACATATTTAATAATTGTTTCGGTAGTGTTTATTTAATTATATAAAATTTAATTATAGGGTTAGGCAAATGTGCTTTATATTATAAAGGGTTTCTCGGCAAGTTATAAATGAAGTTAATAAAATTTGAATTAACAGCGAAAACTTTATCTTAAAATAGGTCCCAATACCTATAACTTTTTTGCTTTATTCAGTTGATATATTATTAACACATCTTAACGAAACACCTTAACTATATTAAATATTTGAATGTTTATATTTCTTCGCTCTGGTAACTCGACTCAACTCGTCACGGTGTGGAAACGGAGTGTTTTCCACAAGATTTCTAGGTTTTGGTCTGCCTATGGTGAACTAACTGTGCGAGATACAACGTGATATTACAAAAAAAAGTAACCTAACTAGTATTACTTTTTCGCCCTTGTTGGGCGAAAAATATTTTTAAGCTTATTAACATATTTAAATACTAAAGTTAAATAGAATTTTAAAACGCTACTAAATTACTTAAGTCAAAGTTAGTTCATATATTTTTTTTAAATAAATAGCATTTCAGATTCACGTTTTTCTTACTTTGGCAGACTAGGCGGTGGAATCCGGGTGTTAAGACATTTCATGCCCTATTGTCGAGATCTTGAGTGTGGAATAGAAAGAAGATACCTGTTAGATATCGCAACCCGTGTATGGGGCAACAATCCCATTCGGGGGAGCTTGTAAATATAATAATTTATTATTTTGATGTAAGACACTGTTATTTAATGAACATGGATTTTGAATAATCGAAAAAGAAGTATTTTGTAATTTCTGTAATCGCTCAGCGATATATAGATAGACCTACGAGGAAAAACTTTGTTAGGAGCATTTTTTGATGTAACAGAAGCCAAAACAATTGACAGAAGCAAAATTTTTAATTTTTGCATTTGTCTGTGCATAGACAAAAAAGTTATGCCAATATAAAAAAAATGTAATTCAATAAATTGGCTGAAACTTCAACTATCGATGTATCTTAATATATGATAACGAAAGTAATTCATTTAAGAAAATAAATAATTATAGTATAGTAAAAACGGGCGAAACCGTGAGCGGGCAAGAAATAAATTTATTTTTAATATTTTCCTAATAATTGATTGTTTATTTGTTTTAGGTAGGTACCTACCCACTTATAATAAATTTGACATCCATCAAATATTGTAAAAAATCGTTATGTCTTAAAAAACGAGTTTACGCAAACAATCTTCCAATTTGCACCCTTGCGTGTCGTCGCGCCCCATTACAATTTGCACATTTTATTTTCCGTTTGGGAAATCCCAAATGAAATTTACTTGTAGCGCCACGTAAAGTGGAAAATGACTAAAACAGTACCATTTTACCTTCGTGTAGTATATTTTGAATTTAAAATGGTTAATCCGTAACGCGTTTTAACTATATGATTTAATTACTGAATGTGATTTAACGTACCCTTGATTACACAAAACGTTAATTTTGCGTATATGGTAAGACCTAGGAAATGGAAATAGTTGATTTCCTCTAGGTAAAATCGAACCCATAATCGCCACCTTTATTGTCGGACGCTTCGACACGGCCGTTCTAATGTAAATTTACTTATAGCTACTTTTAAAACGTTTTTTTTTTACTTTTGAAATATTTTATATTAACTTATTTTGCCTGATTAATTAATTATCTGTGTCCCTCTTGTTTATTTTAACTATTTTTGATTATATACACTGCCATTTTAGGACAATAATCTATTTTTAGCTCAAAAAAATATAGAGAAATATTGTCAAGGAACATTTTTTAATTGTACATAACTTTTGGAATTTGCTCTTCCTTCATTCATTTTAAAAGTATTGTCAAGATCTACGAGATCTTTTAAACAGAGACTCAAAGAAAAACTCAGACAATTAAAGATTTCTTTTTAAGATAAGAAATAAATATATAACTTTAATATAATTTACTTCGTGAAAAGAGGGATACTACTTTAAAAAAAAAAAGTTTTTTTTGTTTTTTTTTGCCTATTTTGATATTTTTCAAACAAAACATCCAAAATTGAAAAAGATTTGTAGACTTACTTATGACTTATAAATTGGTTATATTAACTTGAAACCATATTGTGATTGTTTAATCATATTTTTTTTAATACTGGGTTTTGCCCTCTACTTTGCTTTGCCATTTAGTTGCTATCATAAAGCTTTATCGATATGCTATTCTTTCAATATATTTTTTTTAAAATATCTTATTGCAGTATTAACTGGAAAATGTTACCTAGTACTCAGGTCTACGGATTATTGGAGAAAAGATAATTTCTATCATAATGTCTCAAAAATTGTTGAAAAAAATGGAAAAAAGGAGTGGCTTTAATTACTAGATTTCCTCTGCCTACTCTGCTATATGTAATATACAGCAGCAGCAGAAAAAATCTATAGTTATAGACAAAAATATATAGAACCTATAAACCTACATTAAAAACGTGTTTACTTTTTGGTAAATTCTTATTTACACTACATAATCTATATGGATGTGGTTTTGTGACTACAACGTAAATAATAAAAATTTAGATATGATTTGTTCTAATTAAAATTTTTTTATTTATTTCGTACAATTTTAAAGTATCACACTTAGGAAGAAAAAATATTTTTAAAAAACGTATAAATATTTGAACATTGGTTCAAATATTTATACGTCTCATCATCCTACTTGTTGCAGTTGTGTGTTCGATGCAGTGATCAATCAACCAGTGTTGAGGGTATGCTATATCAAAAAAAATTGAAATGATAAGAAAAAAACGTGATATTAACGGGTTTCACCACCCAATAGGCAATGTCTCCAAAGGAGAGGAAAGTAGAGAACAATATTTCTTAATAATAGTGCAGTTTTGCGTTCTGCAATATTCGATAAAAAATAGAAATAAAATCTTAAAAGCTGTTGTAAGGCTTCTATTATGGTAATATTTAAAGTTTTATAACAACAAAAACAACTTTAACTTTACGGGTAACTTAAGATAACCAAGGAAACTTTGAAAAATAATATATGCCACACTTTTACACAAATAGGTAGAGAGAATAAAACAATTTAAAATTAAAATCCATACTGATGAATTGAAAGTATCTCTGACTGCCTGTCTGTCTTTTTGTGACATAATCACGGCCAAATCGCTGATCAGACCGTAGATAATTTCACATTCATTTATACTTGAGGGTCTTTCGATGAACTTAGGCTATTTTTTTCTTATTTTTTTGTTTTTTGTTTCAGGAATTTTGTTGTTTTAAGTAAATGTCGCCAAACATGGGCTTCCTGAACTCTTACATGTTGTGCACTGTCTCTGCCTTAGGAGACACAAAAAAATAATGTTTTTCAAAAATATTGTCATTTAAAAAAAATCGCCATGGTATATATTTATCTCTGAAGGTTGAGCCACAGTAACCTTTTTAATATATTTTAATATAAATTTATCGGTTTATTGTTAATATGTTTTGTATAATTTGGTGATCCTTGTCAAAATAAATATAATAGTCACTTTTGGTATTTCATCTACAATAAAAGTAGTACAATTTTATATCATTATAATAACTAGGTACATCATTCGTTAATGTTAATAATTCGTTTTTTTAGATTAGTTAGCTTTTTATGTCTTTTTTCGGGATTATATCTTGTGTCACTTTTAATTATTTATTTTAGGTTGATAATATTGATGCTGATATTGATTAGTTTTTTTTTAGTAATTTCTATTCATTCCTTTTCTTCTTAATCGTCAATTTCCTTTAGTTAGGTTTGCTTAGTAAAATTTTTGCTCAATTTCCATTCGTTAGTAGAATAATAAATCATTCCTGTAAGAATCTATTTTTTTTTTGAGTAGGTATATAAAAATGTTTTGTATAGGTCAGTGATTTTTGGAAAGCAGTCTGGAATCGAGAGAGTCTTAAGCGTTCTTTGAACATTTTTTTAATTTTTTTGATAATTACAGCAAACGAAGCGAGCGTGGCTTGACGAGTGAAGCGAAGATGGACAACGCCCGAAAAAGAATAATAATAAAAAAAAATAGTACATATTTTAACACTAGTCATTAATTAATTTATAATTATCGTTATCTCAATATTTCTTTTTTAATATTCTTTTAATTTATAAATTATTTGGCAGATTTGTTAATTACATGTACTTTGTTAAATAACAAGTAATTGTTAACTGATAAAACAAACATAAATTATATATAAATAGCACTGCTTTTAAATACAACAAACGTGACCGAAAAGAGTGTGTTAACACACTCTTAAGTGCCGCGCCGTACATTCATAATAAACTTTAAAAAGTAACACAAAATAAACGTATATATAGTAGTAATATTAATGATAGCTGATAGCAAATTTTACAGATCATTATTATATGTAAGAACAAACTAAACTAAAGCTAAATCTTACGAAACTCTTTTTTGTTTAAATCAACTCGTGATTGGTGTAAAGTGAGTGAAATTTACTGAAGAATTCATCACCATAATTTTCGAAAATGGAGGCCCGCTTACCTGACGTAATGAAATATGTAGCGGAATATTTGAGTTTAAAAAAATGGATGTTCACGCGAGGACGATTGAGTAAGAGCATTGAAAATTATTTTGGCGTACTGATACCAGTTACTTTAGTTGAAAATGATAATACAAAGCAAACAGAAATATCGGTTTTCGTCAAATTTGCACCCAATCCGAGCGTTGAAGAATTGAAAACTGTTATGAAGCAACATTATGAAGCTGAAATTTATACTTATACCGTTTTGATCCCGAGTTACAAAAGAATGACCAATTTAAATATAAATGAATTCTTCCCTGATTGTTATTACACAAGTTTAGAGGAGGAGAGACAAGTCTTAGTTTTAAGCGATATGAGAAGCAAAGGGTATCAAAGGTATGAGAAATCTAGATATTTTGACTTTGATCATACAATCACGTCATTAAAGGCCTTGGCAAAATTCCATTCATTGTCAATAATTTACAAGGAGAAAGGAAATACCTTTAATAAAGAAAAAATGAAACCTTACTCAGAAAAACATCCTGAGATGTATTATAGCTATATAAAAGCTTCACTTCAGAAACACTTAAATTTGTTTGTCGGTACTATCTACGAGGATTATATGAAGAGCTTAGAGAAAGACCTCTCTTCTAACATTCATCATGCTTCTTCCAACGTGAGATATTTAATATACGGTCACGGAGATTTTTGGAAAGAAAATATACTGTTTAAATATGAGGTCTGTATAAAAACTATTATACGTTCTCGTTAATACAATTGAGGCCAGTCGTAGCGCAGCGGCACGAAGTGTGACTGTAAAACTGACTGGTTGTAGGTTCGATCCCCACTCGAGGAGATGAAATATTAATAGTTTATTTTTATTTTATGGTCATGGGACATTGGGACTGTTAACATGCTGGCTATGGGTCCGATTCTCACCAGTGCAAATAAATTATTTTCATTTCTCTGCTACGGCAAAACAAAGCGAGGCGTGAAGTCCACCACTTAACATAGAATTTCTGAAATTTGGGAGGAATGTGAAATGTCTTTATACTTGATTCTGTAAACTATATTTTAAATGTGTCTAAAAAGAAAATTCCACAGCCCACGGTAGACTGAGAGAATTCAATGTAACTTTAACTTCTTTCCGCCATTTACATTTGGGAAAATGAATTTATTTTACCTTGATTTCGAATTAAAACGCAGCATTGAGAGCCGCCAGTCACGATATGACCCTAAAATTGCGAAAAGTGAGAGACGTAGTGTCTTGACTTTCTATCTATTTTACTTTAAATTAAAAAAGAATCAGCTCAACAACTGTGTATATTGACATATGTTAAATACATTTTTTTTTCAGAATGGGGCACCTGTGCAAGCTTGCGTATTGGATTTTCAAAAGTCAAGAATAATGTCACCGGCCCAAGATGTAATACAATTTCTTATCACAAACGTAGAACTAGAAAACGTACGCCAGCACCTCCAAGACTTTTTTCAAATTTATTTACATGAATTACACTGTATTCTTCATAATAATGGACTTAGTGACATGTATTCTATGAATGATTTAAAGTACGATGTTAAAATAGTTCTTCCGTACAGTTTATCTATAACTTTTATGAGTTATTCACTATTCCTTGGATTAGAGAATGACAGTTTTGTGCCGAGTAAAAATACATGTGACGACGAGAGCAAAGATTCAGCTGAAACTCTATATAAGAACACTGTGATTCATGTTTTAGAATATATGAATAGTATAAATTATATAAAATTGTAATGATTATATACTATATGTATATTGATATACTATATGTATTTTTGTATATAATTATGTACATATTTTTGTGCAACCAGATAAAACTAACAATAAACTTTTTGGGACAGGCGTTTTACGTGGTGGAGCTCCACATGGTTGACTCACTATGGTAAAAGTAGCGGTCGAACTCCAATCGTCCCTGTGCTACTGCACCATGACAGCCTCTATAAGAACTCGTCAAGTATAATTAATTTATGAAATAATCTTATGAATGTAAGAATACATAATAAACTGATACAGATATATAGTTACGCGTTAACATTGAGATGGACCATGAGATGAGAGTGCAACAATTATTTGTTATTAAAATGATAAGCTAATAAATATAATAATATATAAATATTATAAAATATTTATTTTACCTTGTCCAAGTAAATGTAATCAAATACAACGCTTTTCTTAACTAAACCAAGTCAAAATATTTTTTATAAATTAATATTAACATTATTGGAACCTGTTGAACTCTTTCGATTGTTGACTTCATGGTATTGAGTCCTAAAGTCTTCCGCGCTGTACCTGTCTAATTTTTTTGGAAATTTTTGAAAAAAAAAAACACTTGAAAAATTCGATTTTTCTCATTCCTTTTGATTTTTTACCTGCACCCTCCTCCTCCTCCACCCTCACCCTCGCGGTTTATACATCATTTATATACACATCACCAAATATTAATAGAATATGTACAGATTATATAAATATTTCAAAGAACTATTAACAATAATATTGCTGCCGGTAACAAGGTTAACGGAGCCTTAGCTGCATTAATGAGACGGACGAAACAAAGTAAATGTCAGCACAGCTGCGCATTTGGCCGTACACAATGTAGTTTTGAAGAGATGGAGACGAGGATGTCACGGTGAGAATGAAGAAGAACGTGCTCAGCTGGTTTGGGCACGTCGAACGAATGAATGATGAAATAATGGCAAAAAAGATTTATGATGGAAAAGTGAGTGGTAAGAGAGGTAGAGGGAGACCACGGTTGACCTTCGGAAACACAGTATTAAAGATACTGGATCACGTAAAAAGGTTGAAGACAGTGGACGAGGCGAAAGAGGTATGTTGAGACCGTTTAGCGCTCCATGCTCTCTGACTACCCCGCTTAAGCGTGAAGCTAAGTTAAGTTATGTAACTATTTACCTTGATTGTTGGGTTGCTGGAGTACATCTATATATATTTTCTTTTTATATATTATTAAAAGTCTTACAAATTGAGACGGTAGGCCTGGAGAAGAAAATTATATTTTGTTTGAAAAACGTTACAGTTCTTCTCACCATATACTTATATTATAAACTACTTCTCGTATCTTCTGATACTTCAGCAAATCAATCTTGTTTAGTGTAAATGGATAGACTACTGGGTGGCCTTTTACAATACCCAGTTTAATAAATTCGACGAGTCCCTCTGAGAAATTAGTTTGTTCGGATTCCGTCGATTAGCTCGTCATTTAAATCGACTTACGTTATGTCTTCCTCTTTTTCTTAAGTTCTACTAGTGTTTTTGAAACTTTATGCGCAGTTTGACTATTCTTCCGCCACTGGATGCGGACGAAACAGGTTTCCTCGGTCATGACAATAAAGATGGAGTTTAGCATACAATACGGGCAGCTTGTTTGCAGCGATTTCTACGCCTCTTATTGGAATAGTTTTAAGCATACTGATGTATGTGTTTATAAAATCAAAAGTAATTAAATATGATTAATACAGAAGACATCCATGTTCTGTATGAAAAACAGCTGAGTTACAAAAGAATATTGTGAAATGTCTTAACATTTGATTCTGCAAACTATAATTTAAGTGTCTAAAAAGTAAATTTCTCATCCCAGGGTAGACTGAGAGAATTCAATGTAACTTTAACTTCTTTTCGCCATTTACCTTGAAACACAACTGAGTTATAAAAGAATATTGTTATATTCTTTTAAGTTCTTTAAATATATAAATAATTTTGTAGGATTCCTGACTACTACAATTAGTTGAAAATAGCAACAAAACACTCGTTAACTGAATATTTGTGTTTACTAAAGAGTGTAATTCATAAAAGACTTTTAAGTAGAAAAAACTAGAATGGCCCATCTAAAAAAGACGTAAATGGCGGTGGTGTTTACGAGTAGTACAAGGTATATAGCTGTGTAGGAGAAAATTTTGTATTATGTTTATTATTCAAAATTTCACGTCTACCCAAAGCACCTAACAAAAAGAAACAGCATTTTTGTTTTAAATTTTGTTACTTTATATTGTTGTTGTAAATTTAGAATTTAAAACAAAAAACAACCATGCAAAGCGCGAGGGGACATTTATGAAGTTAGGGGTAAAAAGTTAGGCTGTTTAGAGTCAAAAAATTGGTACTACACGAGGCTTAATAATTTTTTGACAGTGCGAACCATCGTTTTGGCAAAATCTTACATGAAAATCTTATTTTTGTGAGGTATAGGTTTATCATTTAAAAAAAAACATAATTGGAAAACAAAAGTGGATCTCTCTAACTTATCATATTATTTACATCAAAAAGGCTACTAACAACAATGATATTCAAAGTGCTTGGTCCAAAAATACATACATATTTGTTGCTCCCTATAAAAAAGTATATAAATACATGTCATAAAAGATATTTACGTACAGCTATTATCCGATGAAATACAATATTCTTATGCCGAACACAAAACCCGCAACGTTTAGAGAGCTACTCCTTTTATAATATCGCATTACGTTATCGTTACTTTATTGATTCTCTTTTGGACATATAGTTTCACTATATTGTAAAATGCTATAGCTATACTATTATACCAGATATTATACTGAGGCCAGTCGTGGCGCAGCAGCACAAAGTGTGACTGTAAAACTGATTGGTTGTGGTTTCGATTCCCACTCGAGGAGATGAAATATTTACTTAAATTTATATTTCCATTTGTTCGTTATGGTGTCGAGGCAAAGCGCGGCGTTGAGTTTTGCCACTTAACACGCAATTCCTAGAGAATTTGGCAAAAAGTGGGGGACGGAATGTCTTACACTAGGTTCCCTCTGCCGTGTGTTAGATACAGCGTGACGCAGATTTTTTTACACTATTATATTTGGCACATTGTCTGGATGTAAACACGCAGGTTGAAGGTTTGATTTCACTTGGAGAATAAATTATTTTAAATTGCTGACATGTGTCCAGTTCGCCGCCACCGAGACAGACGTTGGTGCTCTTGTGCTTAACACGCAATGTCACGACATCTGGCGGAAAGCGGTGGAGGGAGTGTCTTGTCACTGTGTTAATCTGCGTAGCTATTCGCGAAGAAACGTAAATCTGCACTTATTTAGAAAACGTATAAAAAAATAACGTAGCGGCACTTAAACTTGAGATTTTGTGATTTTTTAAAAAAAGTTAGATTCATTCTTCATTAGATTAAATCATAGCTTTATAAAACATTTTTAAAAAATCATGGAAACAAAAAAACAGTGTATCCTGTATACATGTTTATATAGTTTTAATCGTAATTAGACAATCAATATATAATATGAATATTTAAAATAATTTAAAACTTTAGGGGTCAAAGAGCTTGGACGGTTTGCGAGGTGGCGCGGGTTCAAACCCCAATCAATACTTAAAACTTTTTATACGTTTTTTAAGTGTGGAATTACATTTTATAAATGCTTGCAAATCGATTGTAGTCGTAATAGCTTACAGTAAAAAGGTTGAGAGGTCATTTATTTTGTGTGTCGAGATAAAAAGAGTAAGAATTAAATCCATCGTTATTAATGTGTCAGCATCCAAGAAGTCCATTTATTTTATTTACTGCAATATGTATGTATAGTCTAATTTTATAAATACGCATATCTATTGATTTCTATAATAATGTTTTTTAAATTATCAATTTAATATAAAGTAAAACCAGAATCCAGGATCAGACCACGTTTTTCAAAAATATTTATTTTATTATTTACTACATGTTTGTATAATACAACAGATGTTTCATCTATTGTGTAAACCTATTTTTGTGAACATAACGAATAATGGTTTGAGTAAATCCTGTTTTATTTGACCTCTCGAGGCTTTCCTCGAGATGTCTTTTGAGATTATTCTTTGATAGTTTCAGGAGACTATCCTTTGATATTTACCTGTTGTGACGAACTGTTGCTTAATGTTTAAATCTAATCAACGCCGCGCTTTGTCTTTTTACCAGAGCGAAGATATGAAAATATTAAATATTTAATGGGAATTGAATTGCTCTAAAAACTTACAATTTTATACAGAATTGCAAATTTTTGTATAAAAGTTAAATAAACCAAAATGTCTTCTTAATATGTATATTCTTTATTATCGTTGATTTTTGCAACAAGGGTTCTAGAAGGGAATTTCACTGAATACAGCATGATACTGATATGATTTTATTTTTTTTAAATTTTAAAATCACTTTATTCTTTTCTTCATAATAAAAAAAATATTGACCGTTAAAAAATAATTTCATTGAAATATTTCAAAATAATATAAAATTTATCAAATATTCTGTTGAATATCTATCGAGAATTTGAAAACTATTCTGGCGCCAAGTAAGTGCTACTTGATACACGTCATTGATGTCTTAATGGTATAGCAAAATTGCCGCTTTGAGAATCTATGAATGTATTTATGTTAACCTTACATATTATAATATAGTTTTTATAGTTGCACACAGTTTTTATAGAAAGAAAAAATGTTTTTTTAACAATTTTTCCATATCTAATTTTAAGGCTGTCGTGCCGCAGAGGCTCTAGGATGTGTCTGTAATGCGATGGTTGTGGGGTGCGTCCTGACTCGGAGTAATGCATTATCATTTATTAATATTTTCGTTTCTTCGTTCTAGCACCAAGGCAAAAGCCCGCCACTCAACACGTAATGTCATGAAAAATTAGGCGGAGAACGGAGTGTCTGAATACAGCGTGAAGATGTTTTTTTTTATAACCCTCCACACAAGCTGTGATAAGATGTAGATTAAAGGAAAAAATATTTATAGCAATGTATGGTGGTTATTTAATTCTCTTTATTTTTAAAAAATATTTACCTTTTAGTGCACTCGGTGATTTCAGCGACTGTGATAGTAAAAACATACGAGACATATCACATGAAAGCATTCAGAAAGAGAAATACAAGTGACTGAGAAACATTACATATTGAATATAATATTGTGTTTGAAATAGAAAAAAGCGACGACTCTTCAGCCAATAAATGAGGAAATAACAGTGTTTATATGACAATAGTTTCAAACAGGTAAAAAACACCACCTTACACAGTTCCATTTTTTGTTTTTATTATTATTATTTATTTTCCTTACAAGTACGTATTAATGACTGTTTCTTCAAATCAAATCAATCAATCAAAAATCAAAAAAATTGAAGAAATCAAATCAAATCAGCCTCACGCAAACTGTATGCCGCACCCAACAGGGTAGGCAGAAGAAACCTAGTGTTAAGGCACTGCGTTCCCCACTTTCTGCAGAATTCTGGAGGCATTGCGTGTTGAGTGGCAGAACTTAACGCCACGCTTAACCTCGACACTAGAGTGAAGAAATGGAAATATAAATTTAAGTAAATATTTCATGTCCTCGAGTGGGGATCGAACTCACAACCAGTCGGTTTTACAGTCACACTTCGCGCCGCTGCGCCACGACCGGCTTTAAATATATTTGAAACTCCATTATATGAAAACATCACTCATATATAAAGTCGTCACTTCTGGAGTCACTGGATACTTTTCAAAATTAGCACCAAATGGTACATGTGCTAAGTTAGAGTAAGATACGTATAATTTATATGAGGTCGAGCCAAGAGATAATCTTTACCACAAGAAGGGTTTTCGTAGATAATACTCAAGGGACTTATTACTGACATGAATGCCTCCATTTTATATATACATACATACATATATATACAGATACTATGAATTGGAGGGTATTTGGGAAACGGAATGACTGTTCAATTATTTCACCTTACATATAAAAAGCTTAGTTTAGTTTTTTTTTACATTTGCTTAAACCTCTTTTTCTTCGCATACCTACTATAGAATAATCATCCATCCATTTTACTCAAATCAAAAATATTTTCTTTTGTTAATAAAGTAGACCTTTAGCCGTATTTTTATATTTTTCAATAAAGTTATACTCGTATAAGGCAAAGTAGTGTAGGTATTGTAAAAAGACATGAAGGAAAGTAAAAGAGAAAAGTTAATATATATAATGAAGACAATACACCGTGAGCTGAGTCAAGTTTTTAATACTAATAATACTATTCATTCAACAGTTTCGAAACAATCGGATTTAATATATTGTTATATTGCTAACAAACGTCAAATACAAGGAGTAACCGAGAACTGTTGTACAGCAACTCTCATTTACTACTCTTTGTTGGAGGAAAATGAAATATTGACTGAAATAAATTGAGTGGAAATAAGCCTAGCCATTAATCAGTAAAAGTAATTGTAGAATGTCTATTCAGTGTGTATAATTTCTATATAATATTTCATAATCGATTAATAGGTTTTTTTTGTAAATAAAATAAATAAATCAGCTTCAGAAATATAAATTTAAGTAAATATTTCATCTCCTCGAGTGGGGATTGAACCCACAACCAGTCGGTTTTACAGTCACACTTTGTGCCGCTGCGCCACGACTGGCCGGTTTTTTTTGTTATAATGAATAATATTAATTCCAATTCATATTTCCATCCCAATTTCATATTTATTTGGTTATTTTAAAAAACAACTTTTAAATTGTTTCCCTAATCAATATTTTCTCAATTGCCAGTCGTGGCGAAAGTAAGCGCTACAGGTTGTTGGTCCGATTCCCATTCGAGCGCGTTTGTGTGGTCGTGGCGTTGAGTTCCGCTATTCAACAGGGAATGTCTCCAGAATTCGGCGGAGCTTAACACTAGGTTCAATCTGTCTACCCTCCTGCAATGCGAGGACGCTAAAAAAATATGTTAAAATCCATAAAATTCTAAATAAAGCATATTAATTTACCTTATTTATGAGTTGTCTTAAGCCATTAAAAGTAAGAAGGCTATGTAATAAGGAGAATTAGAAACCAAAATATTTATATACAAAATTAAATAAGAAATTACTAGTGATCTTTCTATAACATAAAAATATATTGCGTCGATACGGTAGACTCCGGATGTCGATGGTTGGTGAGCGAAGAGAGCAGGAGGCGAAGCCTCTTTCTTTTCTATAAATTCCTTTTCGTTTTATGTGTATTAGAATAAAAATTGAAACAAGGATTGGAGAGATTGTTTTCACATTTTAAATCCTGACTCTGCTGTTATCTTATCGTCAAGTGAGCGCCTAAGAACTGAGACGGAGAGGCTTAAACAAAGGATTTGGAAAATAATTTGGAATTTTTGTCAAGAAATCTCAATGGAAAGTACCTTGTTTGATTCTTCAATTTAAAATAGAAATTTACCAATACTAAAAAATGCTATTGTGAATCCTGAATATATATTTTTTAGTTCGAATATAGTTTTTAATTAACCTAGTCAAATTCTATGGTGACATATCCGTTCGAAGGGGCTTTAAAACATTGCACACATCTATATATAAAAAAAATCACTTTTTTGATTGTACAATCAATATAATATTTAAAAAATGTAGGGCGAAAGTTAATAATACCATTATTTTTTTTTGTTAACATGTACGTGATACGAATAATCGTAAACACTAGGATCTTTAAGGGGATTAGAAAGTTCTTTAAGTAAAATAACTAATTAAGTAAATTTTTATATAAAGTATAGATATGCATAGACATTCTCTTTTGAAAAAAAGAACAAAACTCATCACAATTATAAGTGAAGTGCATACGTAGACGCGTACCTACTCAATGGAAAATAAAATAAAATGTATGCTAGAAAATAGGTTTCCTTCTGATATTCTATAATAAATAATTTACTTTTTAGATTTAATAAATAATTTAATATTACTTAACTTTTTTTGTTTTTTTTTAAGAATTAAATTACAAACAATAAGTAGAAGTAGTCGAAGTCAAATTCGAATCCATGGTTCTTGCCCGCGTGTGCTTCTTGCTTAAACCGATTTTACTTTTCTCTCTTTAAAACAATTAGAGTAGAGATTTATTAATATATTAGTCGTTTTTCCGAATCATATTTTACGTAAACATAATTCAACCACAAATCCATTTGAATCAAAAAAAAGCAACGCTTTCTAGTTTATTATAAAATCATTCTCTTGTCAGTCAGTTGTCGTTGCGAACAAAAGATCTTCCTAGACATTTTACCTACGAGCACATCACTATTACGGATAGTGATCAAGCTTTACAGGGTAAAACCCAATGATATAACCTCTTTTTTTTGCGCGACGCTTTTTCCCACAAACAAAAAAGATAGAAATTTACAACATAGTGTCAAGGCACATCGTTTCCCCATTTCCAGACGCATTCGAGATATTGATTGTTGAACGCTGCAACGAAAAGAAAAATAGTTCCTCGTGGAGATTGAATCCACAACCTTTGAAGTTACCTTTAGACACTGACCCTTTGCGCCATGATTGCTTTATGGACATATTATCAGAATCGTAAATTTAAATGCCTCGAGAATTCGATGTAACGTGGGGAACGGAGTGTCTTATTACTAGCTTCCCTCTGCCTACCCTGCGGTGTGCGGGATACAGCGTGAAGTTGATTTATTTATTTATATTAATTTGAATTACATGCTTCATTTAGAAAATATTTTTAAATTTTCTTGATGTAGCTTACATACAATGTATAAATAAAAGTATATACTTACATATTGCAGCAAACATAATAAATGGACTTCTTGGATGCTGACACATTAATAACGATGAACTTAATTCTTACTCTTTTTATCTCGACATAAAACAAATGACCTTTCAACCTTTTTTATAGTAAGCTATTATGACTACAATCGATTTGTTATATGTTAAACAAGAGTTAAGCGGTTTTTTTTCTTTTTAACTTCTCGTTGTATCCCGCATACAGCAGTGTTTGGTAGACGAAAGCTAGTTTTAAGACACTCCGTTCTCCACTTTCCGACGAATCTAGAGGAATTGCATGTTGATTGGTGGAGTTCAACGTCGCCGTCAATCAAATTGAACAACTGAGCGAATAAATAAAAATATGACATATTTCATTACCTCGATTGGGAATCGAATCCGTTGCATAAATTTACAACATTTAGTAGTTTGTACTTTGATAGTAAACAACGCTTGTGAGGTGGGCGTTTATAGCCGCGATACAGTGTTTCCCTAATTCGGTTATTATCGTACAAAATGTTTCTTATATAACTTTGCAAAATTTTATAAATAAATTCACACATATTTCTTTATATGTAAAATTTGGACTTGAGTCCGATGCACCGAGGTGCAAATGCAATTTTCTATACAAAATTTTAGTATCCACCTGGGTTCCTCTGGGAAATGAAACAGACGGATGTCTATGTCATTGCTATATAATATTATAGGTTGTCGTTATATCAAATTGTCTTACGATAAAAAATATAGTAGGGTCAAATTTAATATAAAGTAAATTAAATCATCTGCAATGGTTCTGTAAATTTATATATATATATATATATATATATATATATATATATATATATATATATATATATATATATATATATATATATATATATATAAATATAAATCACATACACATCACTACTGCATTCAACACGCTTCTACATTCTCAATTAACTACGCCGTCAAAATTTCTTCTATTCTTTAAAAAAAATAAATCTTAATAGCGTACATGTAGCCGAAGACTAATAACCTATATAATAACCTATATAATAAAAAAATAGATATATTATTATATATTAATCGTTAAAATTTAACATAATTTATACTATTCATGTAATCTAAAACATTAATTACACTGTTCTTATATAGAGTTTCAGCTGAATTTTTGCTCTCGTCGTCACATGATTTTTTACTCGGCACAAAATTGTCATTCTCTAGTCCAAGGAATAGTGAATAACTCATAAAAGTTATAGATAAACTGTACGGAAGAACTATTTTAACATCGTACTTTAAATCATTCATAGAATATATGTCACTAAGACCATTATTATGAAGAATACAGTGTAATTCATGTAAATAAATTTGAAAAAAGTCTTGGAGGTGCTGGCGTACGTTTTCTAGTTCTACGTTTGTGATAAGAAATTGTATTACATCTTGGGCCGGTGACATTATTCTTGACTTTTGAAAATCCAATACGCAAGCTTGCACAGGTGCCTCATTCTGAAAAATTAAAAACAGTTAGTAGTTGAGTTGAACCTATATTTTTTTAATTCACGGTGTGTTTTGCGTAGAATAATGTAGAAAAAATACAAAAGCTGCATCAGCTATGTATAATTTATAATTTTATAAATTATTTTAAATTTAGAAAGCAAAATCATAAAAAAAAAATAACGTAGAGTATTTGGAATCTTGGAACGCGCTTACAAGCGATAGTCTTGAGTTCAAATTCCACGTATTATTATCAGGGGAATATTTTATAATACTTATTTAATTAATGCAAATAGTTCCTGGTCGGCCATAGCAATATACCGTTTAGATTTTTTTGTCGGTCGGCGTAGAATGTTACTAGCAATGAATTGATTAATGGTGGAGAGTGGAATTTTGTGGAATTTACATCAAAGCCAGTTAGTTTCATGGTTTTGTTGGATGTCAAAGTAGACAGAAAGAATCTAGTATTAAAACACTCCGGTTTCTACCCGAATTCTAGATATTGTGTGTTGCGTAAGGGAAATTGCCTCATGCATGCCTCGCTCTGTCTTGCCATAGTAAAGAAATATAAACCCTAAATTTCCTCTGATGGGAATTGAACTTGCTTACAATCATAAGATTTCCCATGGCGCCACGATAGTCTTGAAATAAAAAAAAAATGTATATTTTTTGTACAGACCTCATATTTAAACAGTATATTTTCTTTCCAAAAATCTCCGTGGCCGTATATTAAATATCTGACATTGGAAGAAGCATGAAGAATGTCAGAAGAGAGGTCTTTCTCTAAGCTCTTCATATAATCCTCGTAGATAGTACCGACAAACAAATTTAAGTGTTTCTGAAGTGAAGCTTTTATAAAAGTATAATACATCTCAGGGTGACTTTCCGAATAAGGTTTCATTACTTCGTTATTAAAGTGATTTCCTTTCTCCTTGTAAATTATTGACAATGAATGGAATTTTGCCAAGGCCTTTAATGACGTGATTGTATGATCGACGTCTAAATATCTGGATTTTTCATACCTTCGATACCCTTTGCTTCTCATATCGCTTAACACTAAGACTTGTCTCTCCTCCTCTAAACTTGTGTAATAACATTCAGGAATGATTTCATTTAAATTTAAATTTGTCATTCTTTTGTAACTCGGGATCAAAACAGTATAAGTATAAATTTCAGATTCATAATGTTGCTTCGTAACAGTTCTCAATTCTTCAAAGCTAGTCTTAGGTGCAAATTTGACGAAAATAGGTATTTCTATTTTCTTTGTATTGCTATTTTCAACTAAAGTAACTGGTATGAGGACGCCAAAATAATTTTCAATGTTGTCACTCAATTGTTCTCGTGTGAGCGTCCATTGTTTTAAGTTCAAACATTCCGCTACACATTTCATTATATCAGGTAAGCGAGCCTCCATTTTCAAGAGTTATGATAATAAATTTCTTACGTAGGTTAATACAAATGAACACTTTTCCTCATGACTTGCCTTAGAAGAAAAATGTGAGTTACAAAATTGTTTTTTGTTATTGAAAAAACACAACTAAATGTTTATTCTCATATATTATAAAGATTTACTTTATTATTATTGTAAACTCACTCAAGGCACTCTCCTTAGTAACTGTATGCTGTATTAAAAAGCAATTGTATTTATATGTTATAGTCGAACGCCGGCGCTTCTAGATTAGACAAGTTAATCCTTCGGTTTGACTTTAGGCCTTTAAACAAATTACGATTTTCGACCTTTGACTAAAGAATTTTTATCAAACCTACTAATTTGGCTATTAAACGTCAAAACTTAATTTCATGAGATCGGAGTTTGAGAAGTAAAACATTTCTTAAGTATAAAATTATCATAGTTCGTTAGATTAGGTATAAAAAAACTTTTTGTTAATTTTTTTATATTTTTTGTTTTATTTTTGTCGTAATAAAAAATAAAAATAAAAAGTCTTTCTTGTCAGATTGTAAGTCATATTTTATATTTTATTTGTATGTAATTTTTTATTTAATTATTTTTTTTATACAAAGCCTAACCTATTGAAATCAGAAGAGGTGGTGGCACAACTGAGCCGGGGCAATTATCTGCTATGATCGCACAAGAAGCGAGTTCAAGTTGCCAACAAAGTTAATCTTAAAGGTGTCTGGTGGTTTTTGTGTCTGTACGGGTGCAATTGTTGAAGCCTTGAGTGCAGCGATGCCTCCGTTATCATGAAATGGGGCACATGGCAACGAAATAACTAGACTGAAGGAGTAAATGCTAAATGCGGATCCTGGGCACCTGGGCACAAAAAAATATAAGTGATCGTCTGAGCCGCACTGCTCGGTAAAAAGGACGCCGAGGTGTCAATGGAACAACAATAATCACCTTTCAATTCCTCCAGGCGAACATCATTCACTGTGCAAGAGCTCATTAGTTCAAAGTCTGGCGAAGTGGTCAATACATGTAGCAATTGCTGCGACAATACCGGAGTGGTATCCTTGATCACCCAGGTGGCTGTGGGTTCCCGCCTTTTTCACTAGTATAGAAAGACGGGATGTATCGCAGCATTTGTCCTTGGAACCTTGTTTCTCCCAATGGAACTCTTGCGGAGTACGAAAAGTTTTATATTCTATATTTTCATTTCAACGTTTGACTAAAGGTAAGGACTTCTTCTATGTTTGACTAAAACAATCTTTAGTCAACGGTCGTAAAACATTGTTTGATTTTCACTAAGACCTTAAGTCTGACCCGAGAATTGATTTATCAAACGTAGGTGCGTCGTGGGTTAGACGTTTGAATATAAGGTTTTATTTATATATGCTTTATTGTACACCTAACAATATAAAAAGAAAAACAAAACACAAATGCAAATAAGGAATGAATTAAATGTACAGCAGGCGATCTTAACTCTATAGCGATCTCTGCCAGGCAACCTTAAGTATGCTAGAATTAAAAATAATTAAAAACCAATAAAAATATCTATAATTTAAACAAATCATATTTTAATGTTAATTGTTTTGACCACATCCTTATGGATAAGTAACATAAATAAGGATTTACCAAAAAGTAAACATATTTTTAATGTAGTAACCTACATACATAGGCAACTTTCTTTATAATTTCAGAATATCCTTTTTTAACTTAATTTTTTAAAACTTTTTTAACTCAACCTCGCACTTTTGCTACCATTTAATAAATCATTTTCATTTCCTTACCCTGGAAAAATAAAAATTTATGAAAATAATTTATTCCCCAAGTGAGAATTAAATCCACACCCTTCGCGTTTACAATCAGATGATGTGCCATTCAAGCAGGATGCGCCATGAGCAAACTATATTTTATAGAAATAAACAATAATTATACCTTTCTATTATATAACAAAATTTACACTTACGCAAGTGGTTTTTATTCATTCTCATAAAATAATGTGAAATCAAGAATATTGTGTAATAAGGAAGCATTGTTATCATTTTAATTATATATAAAAATGTCAAAGAACGTGTTGAGTACGCGCACTGGAGGATTCCGTACAAATTCCAATATTGTAGGTTGAGAGGAATTACAAGTTATATAAGTTTGTAGGCGTATAAATTCATTATGAAATTAACTACAAATATAAGTTTGTTTGTTTGTCAACTACAAATTATCAATTTTCTTTTTTTTTTTCTTTGTGCACTGTAAGTTTTCAGTTCCTTCTCAATTTTTATCTAGGTAGGTAGGGAAAAAGAATTGACTGAAAGTTTAATTTTACACATTTAACACGGGACATTTCATATTATTAAATAAATAATTGAATATGACTGTTGTATATATATTATTGATATAACCCACCAAATGCAAAAAACAGCGTGAAGCTAACATTTAATTTATTTGTTTTGACGGAACCCTAGTTCCGTACCTCAAAAGAAAAACAAACTAAACGCCCTATTCGCGTTGAATGCTTTGTTATTCGTCTATATGTATGTCTGTTCATAAGTGAAAATCGTTTTCTTCAAGATTGTACGGAGGTACACCAAAAAAAATATTTGAAATATCCACGGCTACATTTTCTTTAAGGTATTGCACACAAAAAAAACTAAACCAGTTGTAGCGCAGCGGCACGAAGTGTGACTGTAAAACCGACTGGTTGTGGGTTCGATCCCCACTCGAGGAGATGAAATATTAACTTAAATTTATATTTTCATTTCTTCGCTCTGGTGCTGAGGTAAAAGTGCGGCGTTGAGTTCTGCCACTCAACAATACCTGCAAAATTCGGCAGAAAGTGGGGAGCGCAGTGTAACACTAGGTTCCCTCTGCATACCCTGCTGTGTGCGGGATACAGCGTGAAGCTGATTTTATTTTTTAAAAAACTAAGCCACTAACTACTTGAAATACAAAAACATCCTAATTTCAATAGAGAGGACGGCTGGAAGCTTTCGAATACCTGGGATCCACTCATAAAATCTTTGAAGTCTCAAACCCACCATACCAGAGGGCAAGATACAGTTAGCTCATTCTGCAAGAATCCAGGGCAGTACGCGAGGAAATTAAGAAATCGTTGGCGGTAGTTTGATACAGTAATTATATCAACTGACAGACGAATGCCACCTCAGTCTGCCCGTGACCACGGACTACTGTAGTGTTCGAAACGTAGGGTTTCCAAAAATGAATAAAAATACAAAATATACGCGATTAATCCGGTTAAAATAGTTTCATTTATTTTAAATCTATAGGAAGGTCGTTGATATAGAATTATGAAATTTGATAAATAGTGAGAACTCACTTTAATTTATTGCCTGTATATAACATCGATATACCATTATAAACTAAAGCATGTTTGCATTGTGCACCCAACTTTATAAGTTTGTCAACTTTATAAATTTTACTTTTTGTTGACCACATTGTTATGAAACTCTCGGTGACTCCTACTCGGTTCCTAATCGATTTTATTTTAAAAGTTAAATGTAAAATACTTTTATAATTATTATTTTATTTTCTTAATTCTTGTTATAAGATTAAGTAAATTTAACTGAAATTAACAATAAAAGTAAAATATAATAAGTAAATATCGCGTGTACAATAAGCGTGTGATAAACTAAATTTAAATAGCTTTCAAAAATATATGTAATTAAGGCCAATTTTTATGGTCAAGAACCATTTTAATATCTTTTATCCAATCTTAAGCGGCTAAAACTAACACGAAAACTAGGCTGCTCACTTAGTTTTTTTTATCTTCACTATATATAATAGTTGTGGAATAGATCCTACAAATAGAAGTCTGGAATTAAATAAAATGTGTTAATCTATTCTAATTTTTCTAGGATACGATCACGCTGTATCCCGCACACAGCAGGGTAGGCAGAGGGAACCTAGTGTTAAGACACTCCGTTCTCCAGTTTTCACCATATTATAAGACATTGCGCATAGAGTGACGTAAATCATTTGACTGGTTGCGAAAAAAATTAAATATTTCATTTCCTCGAGCGTGAAACGAATCCAGTTGTCATTAATTTTACAAAAATAAATGAGCAGAAAAGCTGATAACGGTTATCTAAGAGGATAATATGTATTACATTATTAATTTTATGGCTCGTAAAGAAAATAAACCAGCGTAAGCCATTTTATAATGAGGTGTGAAAGCATGTGCAAAATAAAGGAAGTTTAAAGTTATTTCAAACATAAAATTTTTGGCAAATTTGTAGAAGCACTTAGTATTTATTGTTCGTACAGTTAAGTTTTTGAAATACATATAATATTAACCTAAATTCTTCTACCGACCTATTCTGAGTCAATAACATAAGTGTTACTTCTAGTAATACGTCTATAAATAATTTATTATAAAATCAGCTTCACGCTGTATCCCGCACTCAGCAGGGTAGGCAGAGGGAACTTAATGTTAAGACACTCCGTTCACCAATTTCTGCCGGAATCTGGAGGAATTGCGTGTTGAGTGGGAAAACTCAATACCTCGCTTTACCTCGACATCAGAGCGAAGAAATGGGAATATAAATTTATGTAAATATGTCATCTCCTCAAGTGGGGATCGAACCCACAACCACTCGGTTTTACAGTCACACTTTGTGCCCCTGGGCCACGACTGGTCTCTTTAATATAATGAATGATAATTTATTAAAATATTTTAATTTAATAATATTATTAAATATAATACATATAAATTTGTAAATTAAAATCGATCAAGAGCGAGTCGTATTCGCCCACCGAGGATTTCAGACCCTAACTGAAACAATATAAAGCTACCATTTTTATGTACAAACTTTGTTAAATTGAAATTAGGCCGACAACACATCTGTAGCTTCTCTGGTGTTGCACGAGGTCGTGGGCGGCGGTGATCATTTATCATCAGGTGACCCATACACTTGTTTGCCTTGTCTTCTCCGTACAAAAAAAAGCTTTAAATGAATATTTGTTTTTTTTCTGTAATATACCTATAAAATATGTATATAAGTCCTCATTCTTCCCAAATTATATAGTTCTAGGTCAAAGGTACTCCATCAAGTTTAGATGACGCAGCGAATTTCATGTATAAAAATGTATGATAAATAAATAAATCAAATAAATCAGCTTCACGCTGTATCCCGCACACAGCAGGGTAGGCAGAGGGAACCTAGTGTTTTTTAGACATTCCGTTCCCCACTTTCTGCCGAATTCTGGAGGCATTGCGTGTTGAGTGGCAGAACTCAACGCCGCGCTTAGCCTCGACACCAGAGCGAAGAATATGGAAATACAAATTTAAGTAAACATTTCATCTCCTCGAGTGGGGATCGAACCCACAACCAGTCGGTTTACAGTCACACTTTGTGCCGCTGCGCCACGACTGGCCTCAAAATGTATGATACATGCGACAAAAACGAAGCATTAACGCAAGCATTATCTTTTGAACACGTTGATCTAGAGGTTCTGTGCTCAAAGGGATTGTATACCGAAAAAGTAAAAAATAATTTCACATAAAAGATTTTATGATTTTGAAGTCTTTGCCAGAGAAAACATATAGGCCTAGTAATTCGATATTGTACTAAGGTAGATTAGCTTGAAACCGACACCGAACACATCGTCACTGAATAAAAAAAACATCAAAATCGTTTCACCCAGTCAAAAGTTGACAAACATAAAAAAACACAGTCGTATTAATAACCTCCTTTTCTTACAGAAGTTGGTTATAAAGATGTTGACAGACGGACAACAAAATAATTCTATGAGGGTTTCGTTTTGCTCACAGAATCCTAATATATAATGTTATTAAATTACGTAAATATTTGTCTATTAATAAAACTAATCACTGAATAAATCTCTTTTAGCACTTGACAAATAGATTAGAGGATTCTTAAACGAAGTGAGCATCAGTTTACATTGAACCATGTTATTATAGATTATATTATAATCATACTTTATGGCACAACAATAAATTTCATAATAAATATTTATGGTCCCATATACGTTCAGCTGTTTTCTGCTTTATTGCTTTACTATATAGTATTACAATGAAAGGAGGTGTTTTTGTCTAGGTTAGGTTTTGTTTTTGTTATTTATAGAAAGTGATTATAGGAAGCCCACGTGTTAGTGTTACTTATCAAGTGTGTTGTCTTTGATTTATAATTTGTTATAGAATATTTTATAATTTTTTTCACGTGATTATAATGGAAAATATATTATATAAATTTTAGCATAAATGAAGTAAAGTCAATAAAAAAATCAAAAAACCACAACAATAATAAAATTATATAATTCACAACTAAGTATAAAAAATACATAATAAAATAATACTATAATAATATAACTAAAATAATACTATAATAGAAGCCAGTTGTGGCGCAGCGGCACGAAGTGTAAAACCACTGGTTGTGGGTTCGATTTCCACTCAATTCCTCCTGCCTACTCTACTATATGCGGGATACAGCTTGAAGCTGATTTAAAATAATACATTCGAATAAAAATTTCATAAGAGTTCTAATATTTAATTCGTTATGCACAAAATTCATCAGACGAATAACGAACGGATTGCGTTACTACTTACTAATATATGTAGTGATGTTTTAGCTTAAAAATATTAAATACTGATTAATTTTTTAATTATTTAAATTTAAAGTCTTACTGTCGTGATATAAAACCTTAGCTATATGTATTTAATATTTGCATCTGTCATTATACATTTCACAATGCACAAATATATATGAATAAAGCCAATATTTTTTGGTTTTTTACTAACTTTCATATGAAAATAAAGTAAATATTATTGGTGTGTCTATTCAATACACCGAGGTATCGCCGACATATATATACATTGACTTTTGGGAATTCGGCGGAAAGGTTCCCTCTGTCCCCCATGCTGTGTGTGGGATACAGCGTGAAGCTGACTTTTTTAATTATAATTATTTAATACATGAGGTCAGTCGTGGTGCAGTGGTACAAAGTGTGACTGTAAAACCGACTGGTTGTGGGTTCCATCCCCACTCGAGGAGATGAAATATTTACTTAAATTTATATTTTCATTTCTTCGCTCTGGTGTCGAGGCAAAGCGCGGCGTTGAGTTCTGCCACTCAACACGCAATGCCTCCAAAATTCGGCAGAAAGTGGGGAACGGAGTGTCTTAACACTAGGTTCCCTCTGCCTACCCTGCTGTGCGGGATATAGCGTGAAGCTAATTTAATTTAATTTAATTTTATTTAATACATATTTATAAAATTATTTACTGCCTTTCAGTCAGCATGTGTGACCAATATCTCGGTCTTTAGTCGCGTCGTTTCCGCTATCGGTATAAAATCACCGTAAAAATTGTTTATATGTCCATATTAAGTCAAATGTAAGAACTCTACTGAAAGTTACGGCGGCCGCGGCAACGCGCGTTTTAACGTCTGACAAGGGTGTGTCATGTAAACATTATACAAAAAATTTGCGCGTTAACTTTTGTCAAGTGAAATTGCTTTAGTTTTTTCTGAATTTGAGACACTGTCTGTCGATAGGCGAATCCAATGTTACACTTGAAATAAAAAAAATACTTCTTTCTATATTTCTAATTAATCATAGGTTTCTCTACAGTTAACTAGGGCACGATGTTCGATGCACTCTATTGTTCTGTATTGAACCGTATCCCATTATTTAGAGACTACAATGGGTACGGTTGTAAGACACATTTCAATACCTTGCAGACGTGAACTGTAGTTATTAAGCATAGCGGTAGTAAACCATGTGTGGCCAATTATCACGCAATTATCACATTGCGTGTTTTATAGCGGAACTCAACGCCAGGCCAGAGCGAAGAAATAAAAATATCAATAAATAATAATTTATTTCCTCGATTGGGAATCGAACCAACAACCGTTGCGTTACAATCACTTCTTTGTGAACCCGTGGGCCACTACGGTCTCAACGGCATCAAACATCTTAAGTCATTGGATTTTAAGTCATTAGGATATTAAAAAAATGTGGTTTAGACATAAAATGGAGAGTCCGTTTTATGTTTAAACCACAATTTTTTAAATAGAGATTTATATACTTAAATCACAATTTTCTACTCTACTTGGTATTCAAATCTTTAGGTACATATAACGTAGGTATATTTGTTATTATTAGAACTTTCAGACAGATATTAATACAAATGTTGCTTGATCCTCCCTTCTGAAGGTAACCACAATGTCATTCATTCACCTGAATGGTAACAATGATTGATTATTCCCTTGTACTACCATTCAATAAATTTGGTCCTATTGTACAGATGGCTTTATTAGCGGATCGTTAATAAATTACAAGGAAGCCACTAAACGTGTGGCTTAGATATTTTTATTAATAACCAAATATTGTTTAAAGAGGTCAGTCGTGGCGTAGGGCACAAGCGTAAGTAAACGCAACATATTGTGGTTTCGATTCCTACTGGAGAAAACTAAATATCGCTCTGATGCGGAGGTAAAACTTCGGCGTTGAGTTCCTCCACTCATGTTTTGAAAGAATGGCCACACTACGAATGGAGTTTTTTTTTAGTGCTTAACGCACAAACTAGTTTCTTCTTGGGATTGCATTGAATCAGGTTCCTTTCGCCACATGTGGAAACAGTACCAAAGCAAGCCTCAACATAAGACTCAATAGAAGTTCTGGATGTGAAGTTCGAATAATGTCAAATAAGGATACATTGTGTGTGTCTACGTACGGAAGTGGCGTAGGCGACTTAACAAATTGGGTAAATTCATTCGCCAATCTACAGTGGTATAAAACCACTATTTAAAACCGGTTTTTAATGCCAGGAGTGGTAATGCCGTCTGCCCATGTGTTGCCATTGCTAGTGACTTGACTCTCCTTTAAAAAAACTATAACACTTTTTCACTGCTAGAAAACTATAACACTTTTAATTTTGATGTGCAGAACTCAATACGGAGGTTGGGGAAATATAAGATCTTTACATAAACAGTTTATTAGAAGGATTTCATATGAAAACTTGGTTAATCACACTCTACGTACGGAAACCTGATAAAGACTACTATTTTGGGCTTTGCGAGCTAAATATTCATAAAACTAACGACTTTGTAAGGTTTTTGTTCACTCGTCTAATGTATAATAGTAGAGTTTTCACATTATTTCATAAAACGAGTATTTTATGTATATACTTAGTGTAAGTTTTAAAAATTATTACTTACCACATTATTTCTTCTTTTAGCTTCACGCTGTATCTTGTTACTGCAACAGGGTAGGCATAGGGTACCTGACGATACTCAACGCCGCGCTTCGTCTGGACACGAGAGCGAAGGAATGGAAATATGAAATATTTCATTTCGTTGAGTAGGAATCGAACCCACAACCACCGTATACAGTCACATTTAGCGTCCCTGCACCACGGCTGGCCTCTTATATTATTTTCACATTAAAATAAAGTAAAATATAAAGCGTCGTCGTTTACTTCGTAAAGTTGTCCGAGGAACAATCTTGAGGAAAGTTCTGCTGCAAATGTTGATCGAGTTTTTAAACTTTAAAAATGAAAAGTTTGGATTTAACTCGCTCTATTCGTATGATGTACGACGGTACTTAGCTAATCCGTGCTATTGTTAAATAACATAAAAGTTAACTATTAAAAACTTCTTCTTCTTTCTCTACTTAATATGCTTAAAATGTCCTCATTTTGCTTTCTAGTCGTTGTATATAATTGTAAACAATAGGCATACGTTTCTATTTAATTTGAATTGTAATGGATCCCATCTCAAAGTTTAATGTGGAGATTTCAAGAGATACAGAATTAGGTAGCATTAAAATTTCATATTGTTCTTGTTTCTTGCCAAATTATATTCCTGATATTCGGTTTAATGGAGATGTAAAAAATTTGGTAAACGCGTCTGAGGGGGTACTATTGGTACATTTATTAACTCTTAAGTATTCTTGTTATTAATTTTCTGGCGTTTACATTTCGATATTACATTTTGGTTGTAGTTTATATCATATTAGTTATTTTCTTTTGTTTAAATGTTTATGTTAAAATAAAATTAAATTAAATTAGCTTCACGCTATATCCCGCACACAGCAGGGTAGGCAGAGGGAACCTAGTGTTAAGACACTCTGTTCCCCACTTTCTGCCGAATTTTGGAGGCATTGCGTGTTGAGTGGCAGAACTCAACGCCGCGCTTTTCCTCGACACCAGAGCGAAAAAATGGAAATATAAATTTAAGTAAATATTTCATCTCCTTGTGGATCGAACCCACAACCAGTCGGTTTTACAGTCACACTTTGTACTACTGCGCCACGACTGGTCTCTTAAGTCATCATGGTGAAATGATTGTGGGTTCGTTACCCATTCAGGCGAATGAAATAACTTTTTGGAAAAAAATATCTCACCAAAGAGATGCCAATTTAATAGTATAGTTAAAACGTTAATATTTTTATATTAAAGAAAATAAATAAAACAAGCACATTGAAAAAATATTTTATATAAATTTATACGACAACCCATTTCATACAGAGCATTACTGTTAATAGTTACATAATATTCACAAATGTTTATTTAATCAGGAGTATTGTAGATTTCGAACAGTTTAACGTAGAACGGTATCCAATATATTGCATAAAAATATTATATACAATTATATTAACATTAGTAGACAGGCACGCTGGTGTTGAATATGCTGTTGCTGCTTGACTATTGGATGATTAGAGATGGTTGGATCGTTTGATAGATATTCCCAAGGCTTTATTTTTTATAGTTTATATAAATTTCATATTGTATAGTTTTAATTTCGATGACAATTGTAATGTTAAATATATTATAGTATTACAGATCAGGTTTATACATAATTAGAAGATCTTTTTGAGGTACAATGAAATAGAAAATTAGGTTTAAATGCTTATACATACTCGTACGTATGATTACATAGATTTAATTATGTTGAGACGTATAGTTTTAAAATTTAATCTTTTTACAATTGGTTTTGTTTGTATATATTTTTTTCTTTAAATAGCAAAATTTAGAAAAATAATATTAATGTTAGTTAACAATATAAGTGTAAGTTTGAAGAAATTTTTGTAGTAAAATACAGACATATCGTATCCGGAAGGCCATGTTGGATTTCAACCAGTGTTGCCAGATGTCCCGATTTTGGCGGGACGTCCCGTTTTTTGTGCATTATTCCATGCACTTTAAGAATATTTTTTTAATAATTTATTTACAATTCCAGAAATAAAAATCGCGCTTTTAGCCGAGACCAAACTTGGCAACGCTGTTTTCAACACACGATAATCAATAATGGAGATGTCTTAAAATACAACATCACTATTTATTGCGTAACATCACTTTTACATTTAAGATATAACAAAAAAATTATAGAACTTGTCTTTGGTTAAATATTTCATGTACGAATTTTAAATACCAATATTAAATCTATAACATTTAAATCTATCATAAATATTATATATTTATCATACCACAAACTTTGGTAACATCTTTGATTTTATTAGATAGAGGATTATTTTTGGAATGCAAAACTAGCTTTTATTGTTTATTCTATAATACAAATAGTCGAGTAATATATAGTCACACTTAATTTATTACGAGGGAATGAAGCTAAACAATCACATGACACTATTTAAGTAATATTTATTATACAAGAACCCACGCCTAATAAATGATTAGTTTTAAATATTTTAATATTTGATATTCAAAATATCTAAGATTTGATCGAACGAATTATTTACAAAGTGAAGCGTTTTAATTCCCTTATTTATTTCTATTTACAATATATTTTTCTTAGAGGTTATCATGGATTCAAGTAAGTGGATCTATCTATATATAGGTACTAATATATACATAGCTAGAAAATCACAGCTCCTGATTGATTTCTTTTCACAAAGTGAAAGTCATGACTACGCACATCTACACTAAAACTAAGTTGAGATCACTTCGGCTTTGGTTTGATAGGTGACTCGTTTTTTACTATGTTTTATAGATGGTTTTCGAGATTCACTGTCTAAACTAATTTCGCTCACTGATTCTGAATCAGGACAATATGCCGTTTCAGGACAATGGTGACGTTCGAGACACTGTATAGGTTCCTCGAATGTCTCTTGTTCGATGGTCCTCAGTGGGTAGTGGTCCCGCCGCCCGTGGAGGGTGCGGCGGTCGCGACATCAAGAGCACCGAGCGCGCGGAGGTCGACAGGTCCCCGCGCGGGCCTGCTGTCACAACCGACACATCTCGTGTTGAGACACCGAAGAATACATCATCGTCGTTACCGGATACTGCAAAATATTGGAAATTCTTACATAGAAGATCGATAAATATAATTAGATACATTAAACAAAATAAGAAATAAACATCAAATGTGGAAACGAAAGAACAAAATATAGTTTTAAAATGCCGGGTGCGGTGTGTTTTGCATAAGTGGCTTAGAAACGACACGTATTCTGATATGAAAAGTCACACACATTTATTACTCAGATTGTTTCATGCAGGGAACGTGTGAACACGTACATATGTAGGTGTTATTTACGATAGGAGTTTGAGCTTAAACGATGTAGCGGGCCACTGAAACAGGATCGTATAGGTTGTAGATTTTATCGCAACTTTAAAGGAACATGCATATGCATATTTAAAAAAGTAGTATATATAGATGGTGGAAAGTTGTCCATGGGAGTAGGCAAAAGAAAAGCAATTACAATTAGACAGTTGTGAAAATATTGCGCAAGTTACATTCATTCATTCATGCCAAAGAGGGCAAATCAGTGATACAGTGCAGTGGTTAATCAGATCAAACCTACCTCTGAATTTTTATAATATATACATTATATATGGTTACATATAAGTTGATATGTTGCTAATATAAAAAATGGAGTCCAAGGAATTTGATAAAATTTCATTACAAAAGATATAAAACTGTAGGAAGATATTTTTAGAGAAGGCACTTGGAGTGTAAGATAATGGAGGCTGAGATGGAAGTTGAGCCGCTATATGTAAGTTTGTTCACAGGAGTTTTGTCGAATGGCTTGTAGTTCGCCGGTGGAGTAATAACGGCGCGTCGTACGCCACTGAAAGTAAAAGAATTTGTGAGACTCATTTTTTTAAACTACCATGTTAAGCTATTTTTTTATGTTCACTGCCATTAAGAGTCCAAATTTTCAACATATTTAGTACAAAAATATTTTTTTTTATTATATTTCAAAAATAAAAGGGTTTGTTCATGGTACCAAAGTTAGTAACATTATATTACATATTTAAAAAATATATATTATTATACCTGAGATTGTTTAAAGCGAAGCTGTGGTTGATACTTTCTTCGCAGTTTCCTGGGACAACAAACACATAATATTCTGAGAAACGCCCTGAAACAATGAAAAAAATATATATAATATTACATTTAAAATAAAAAATAGGTAGATCAAAATCAAAATCAAATCAGCTTCACGCTGTATCCCGCACACAGCAGGGTAGGCAGAGGGAACCTAGTGTTAAGACACTCCGTTCCCCACTTTCTGCCGGATTCTAGAGACATTGCGTGTTGACTGGCAGAACTCAAAGCCGCGCTTAGCCTCGCTTAGCTTTTTAAAATCACTGTCAGTAAGTACCATATAGATACATCCATTAATCTAAAACAATATACCTAATTCATAAAAATTTAAGTATGTATATAAATAAATTATAGTATATTGTTGTTTAACGAAATATATAATAGCTGTAAGTGGCCATGTTGGTCTCAGAACCTTTGTCGTGATTTATCTTACGATCTTATTAAAAGCAGCCTTTATTTGATGAAACCACAGACAAAATAATTAAACAAATAATCTCAGTCTTTCGGGGGATTAATTAAGCTTTCGTGTAAAGTTAGGACTGACTAGGGCCTCTGATTAATATACATCCCGATTATTATTACTACGGTTCTATTTCATAGAAATTGTCTTTTTTTTAACCTTTTTAGGGTTCCTTACTTGAAAAGGGAAAAATTAAACCCTTATAGGATCACTTTGTTGTCCATCTGTCCGTCTGTCAAGAACATTTATCTCGAGATCGCGAGAGTGTATCGATCGCAAATTGAATATTGACTTAGTATAATATCAAATATTGACGTAGACGGTTGCTTAGTGCACAGAAAAAGTGTCTGAATTAACGCAATCAAAAGATATGAAAATTTATGCATCAGTTTTGTATGAAATTTATCAATGTGCGTAATCAAAACCTTTATACAATACTTCCCGCGGATCTACAATTACGAAAGTTAGCAAAAAGTGAAAACTTGCAGTGTAAATAAACGAAATTATAAAACTTGTATAACAATAAAATAACAATCAGGAGACATTCTATTATTATATGCTTATAAAAAACTTCCTATGTTCGTTCAAAATTGTCATCAAGTATAAAATGGAAGTAGGGTCGAGAGCCAACGACTCCATTAACATTGTAATTTGCCCTCCTTTCAATGGCTAAGGGAAATTCGATTATACCTTAATTTTGTGGTTCTAAGAGATTCAGAAATAAAACAAGCATCTTTGGATTGGAAATCAATTATTCCTTTTGTTTACAAATATAAGTTGTTAATATTAATATTTTTATGAATCTTGTATTTTTGTATTTCCATTTCTTCGCTCTGGTGTCGAGTCAAAGCGCGGGGTTGAGTTCTGCCCCTCAACACGCAATGCCTCCAGAATCCGGCAGAAAGTGGGGAACCTAGTGTCTTAACATTAGGTTCCCTCAGCGGTAGGCTGTTGTGTGCGGAATACAGCGTGAAAGAATGAAAGTATTTTTGTAATTAATTATCTCTTTAAATTTATTTCAATGTACGCTTAAGAAATGAAACTAGTTATATGGTACTTTTCCTTGTTTAAATAAAGATTTTTACCCTTTACTTGATTAGTACTCCTTTTTTACCTAAAGTGGATTTAAAATAAACTCTTTATTTAAATCCGCGCATAGCAGGACAAGGACATGGGAACCTAATATTTAAACATTCCGTCACCAATAAGACACTTTCGTACTTCGTACTCACTCGCCGCCGAATTCTAGAGACATTTCGTATTGAGTGACGGAATTCAACGCCGCGTTTTATCTTGTTACCAGATCGAAGCCTAACGAATGTTAATAGTAAGAATACCTAATAAGTTTACCATTAATTAGTTTTACATTCAATCCAAGAGCATTTAAAGAATACTAATTTTAATCCCAGCTCGCTTTAAACTTTACCAACCCCAGAACTCAACTCATTAGTAACTTCTCATGAATTCTCAATTAACTTGGTTTTTAACGAATAGTAGTGAATTAAATTGAATTTTAAAACAATTTAACTATTTTAAATGATTTTTGATCTTATTAGAAACTTAAATCCTTTTTTACTTACCGCTGAAACTGACAGCCTATAGTAACTTCTTTGATTGTTAAGTAAGTATGTACTAGTATGTTGAATAATGAACTGTAATCATCCCGAGTAGTAATAATATAGGTACTGCCCGGTGTTCCTATCACAAAATTTAGCGTCACGCTATATCTCGCACACAGCAGGGTAGGCAGAGGGAACCTAGTGATAAGACACTCCGTTCCCCATTTTCCATCGAGTTTTGGAGACATTGCGACACTTTCCATCAACAGCGAAGAACAAGGAATCCCTTAATACTCCATTTCCTCAAATGGAATTCAAACCCAAAACCTACCACTGCGCAACGACTGGTGGTCTCAAAAAAGTAGTGTTAAGATACTCCATTCCCCACTTTCTACCCAATTCTGGAGGTATTGCGTGTTGAGTGGCAGAACTCAACGCCGCGCTTAGCCTTGACACCAGAGCGAAGAAATGGAAATGTAAATTTAAGTAAATATTTCATCTCCTCGAGTGGGGATCGAACCCACAACCAGTCGGTTTTACACTCACACTTAGTGCCGCTGCGCCACGAGTGGCCTCAAAATATTAATTAAGTGAATTATTTAGCTGGCGTTCATAATAAAACCATTAATTACCATAAATTTGAGCTGCGTTCGGTAGCTGGCTTAGAGGCAGCCTGAAACAACAGGACGCCAGTCTACAGCTCGCTTTTAATCAACTTGCGTTGTCATGTAAATATTCCAACGATAGTTTATATATTGTACGATCGGAAGGGGAATGCGTTTCGTAAATATACTTTGAACAGACGAACAAGACTATATATAATATAAAATGTCAATCAAAATGTTTTTGTACAGAGCTTAATACCAATATAGATTTACATATTTAAAAAGCATTTTTTTCATTTTTTCATGGTAAAAACATTAATATAAGTGATTTCAAGTTAAAGTGTTTTTCATTAGAAAAACAGGATTATGAGATGTTCACATTAATAATGAAGTTCGGTGTTAAGTTGCGTCGCCCCATGCCTAGCGGGTCGAAAGGATCAAAATAATAACAGATTTATCTTACACATTTTTTAACAGCATGAAGCTGTATCTCGCTCTCGTAGGTTAGGCAGAGGGAACCTGGTAACCTAGTGTTATGGAGTTCTGTTCCCATTAAAATTTCTATTCCCATTTTCCACCGAATTCTCAAGGTCATGCGTGTTGAATAGCGACACTCAACGCTGCACTTTACCTTGTTACCAGAGTGAAGAAATTGATATATTAAATATTTTATTCCACGAGAGGAATTTAACTCACAACCGTCGTTACTCTCTTGTACTCTGCCACGACGGCCTCACATATGAATAATGCGTGTAGATAAAAAAAAAACAATGTTTCTTAATATTCAAATCAATCATATTATTTTAATAATATGTAGATGTCGCTACACGTAAAATCTAAGATGACCTATAATGTAAGAAAATCTAAGTATGTAAATTGCAAACGATCGTTTTTACTATTATCACAAATATTATCATATATTGTTTTTAGAAAAAATGTAAAAACTATTTTAAGTTTAGTCATTTTTAATTTAAAACCTTACTAGCATATCTTTTCATTAAAAAGAAATAATTAAATATATTTATACAATTAATTTACATGACCCTAAAATTCATAATTAATTCCACAATACAATTTATATTACATGTGAAAGAAAATAATTGGTTAATGCCGGTAGGACCCGCCCTCTGATCCTTCCGTATTAATTTCAGGAAAGTTGTAGGTCAACGGGAAGTATAAGTTATAAAAGATAACACTAGAACTTCAGTAGTTTAGAGTTAGTAAAATTTGTTAAAAAATGCTAAAAAATAATAAAAATCGGATTTTTGAAGAATATTGGCCAATATGGCCTGTTATTCAATATAGCTCAATAATGGGTCTAGCGTATCATCTCCATCTCCATATATAATAAAAGGATAGAAAAGTCAATTCTGTACATGAAAGATATAAAAAAAATAAAAATTAGGTCGGTTAATATGTCGATTATAGAACCTAAAAAACCACTCAGCAGAATTCTTGTCTGTCTGTCTGTCTGTCTGTCAGTCGGTTTGTTTGTGCGTCAATCACGCAAAAACTACCTGACAGAAATTGATGAATTTTTGCATGGTGTTAGCCTAGGGCCTCAAGGTACATTTTTTTTGGGTTTCATTCCGAATTTCATGATAGTTTTCTTTAAAAAAAAACAAAAACTGAAAAATATAAATCACCTAAAATACCGATAACTACTGTATGAAATTAAATTAATTTTGGCATGGTAATAGTTCAAAGCCTAATGTCACTTATAGGATAGTTTTTATCATGGAGTATAAAGAATTTTTTGTAGAAAAAATTACATAATTATATTTTTTAATAAAAAAAATCGACTTCTTCAAATTCAACCGGATTTCACACTCTGAACGTAACTAAACCTTCACCAAACTACCCCTTATATGTACCCTTTCTAATAAAAAAAGAATCATTAAAATCGGTTGAATTGATATTGACTTATACGTTCATTTGTCGCGCATATACTTAATGTAAATTTGAGATTTATATGATTTTCTCATAGATACCATTGTTGGATATAAACTAAATTAAAATAAGACTACACGGGAGGCATTAGCTTTCAAATAAAAAAAGAATCATTAAAATCGGTTCATACAATCAAAAGTTCTAAGGTAACAAGGCTAAAAAATACAGCCCAATTGATGACCCCTTTTAAGAAGTCGGTTAATAGTAATCTGACATAATTAAATTACGACTATTTCATTTAACCACATTTTAAAAGAAGAAAGTAAATTGAGGCCGTTCGTTGCACAGGGGCACAAAGTGTAACTGTTGTGGGTTCGATGACCACGCAAGGAAACGAAATATTTATTTAAATTTATATTTCCATTTCATCGCTCTGGTGTCGAGGTAAAGTGTGGCGTTGAGTTTCACTACTCAGCACGCAATGCCTACAGAATTCCGAGGAAAGTAGGGAACAGAGTGTCTTAACACTAGGTGTCCTATGCCTACCCTGCTGTGTGCGGGATACAGCGTGAAGCTAAAAAAAGAAGTATAATAAATATTTGTTCAGTCTACCATAATTATTATTTTAAACGTCAACGTTGGTGATATTAACAAAAATAATAAAGTAAGTATATTTTTTGGGATTAGCTCATATGGCGATGTGTAGAGTAAAAAGTATTTGGAAAGTAAATTCTGTTTGTGAGTTCATTGTTTATAAAAATTTATATTGTGTTTAGATGGATCACGTGGTGATGTCAATACGTTTTAATGTCATCTTATGTTATCTGTTAAAATAGCGTGAAGCTGATTAAACTTAGTGTTATATTCAAAAGAAATTAATTGTATGTAATACATAATATGTAATTTATTAATACGTTTCAAGTATGAAAAAAAGAAAAAATGCAATATAATTGCATTTGTGTTTCCTTCCTATATTTTGTATTTCTATTATTTAAATCGATATATCAGGAACGTAAATGTGGGAACAGAGTTGCATGCCATTTTAGTACAGAGTAACCTCTAAAAAATGTATTTACTAAACTGAATAAAAAGAATGTGTGATTCCTCTATACAATATATTATTCTATATTATACATAAAACAGGTTAAAACAGTGCATATGAAGGTCCTCCTGTAGTATAACTATTTTCAATTACTATCAACACTACATTGTCGATACTAATGTGGTATTACAATATGAATGAAATTTTTCCGCCATTATGATGACATAGACAATTTTTTTAATTTGGAAAAATAATATATTAACTATAAGAACGTTGGTAGTTTTTCAAAAGGTATAAGAATAAAAAATTGCCTAAACTATGCTTCTTCGCAAGTGGTTGTAATAACTATTGGTATCTATTTTCCAAAAAATCACTATAAATATTAAATATGCTCAATTATACAGAGTTTTTTTGTTAGGACCACCTTAAATGAAACCACAGTTTAACTACTCTATAAAAGCCTATTACATATTAAATTAAAAACCCGAAAATAAAAAAGTTATTTTTTCAAACAAAATAAATAATAAAATTATCGTTGTAAAATAAAATACAATTTGTCAAGAACGACGCTTGCACATAAAAACCTATCAAAGGGAAACCGCCGCATACGCCTCATTGCGAAATCGAGTCGTAGGTATTGGCGGCAAAATTTAAAGTTCTAAACATTTTAGTACTATTTTTGTAGTAGTATGTGTTTACATTATTGGTACCTATGCGTAACCGCGTCATACGAAATATAGATATGAATAAACATTGTGAAATAAGAAAAAAAACCTACGTCTTCACTGTTGATGTATCTTAAAAACTATTTTACCCTATATGCCCAATTGTAACTGTAACGTGACGTTGTGGGTCTGATCCACACATGCAGGATTGAGTTATAATTTAATAATATTTTAATTTCGCACATCAGTCAAACATTATACCCAATATCTTTAGCGTGATAAAGCGTGGATCTGGTTTTAACTTTATGTGAACCGATTAAAATAAAGTCCAGTCCAGTTGAGGCCAGTCGTGGCGCAGCGGCACAAAGCGTGACTGTAAAACCGACTGGTTCTCTGAGTTCGATCCCCACACGAGGAGATGAAATATTTACTTAAATTTATATTTCCATTTCTTCGCTCTGGGGTCAAGGTTAAGCACGGTGTTGCGTTCTGCCACTCAACACGCAATGCGTCCAGAATTCGGTAGAAAGTGGGGAACGGAGTGTCTTAATACTAGGTTCTTCCCTCTGACTAGCATGAAGCTGCTTAAAATAAAACTAATGCTTAATATTTAAGGGCAGTTTGCCAGAATACAAACAAAAAAGTATTTAAATCGGTTAAGCCGTTTCTGAGATTATCGTAAAGAAACGCACATATAGTAAGTATCGATAAGTTGTGTTTTTATTTCAAACATTCAATTGAAGATTCTTATGGGAGGTACGAAAATGCGACCTAAAGTTTTAACAACTTTCTTATAAAAAATCTTCATTACATTGCAAACATACATTATAAGTATATCAAGACACGAACATAATTCAGTGTGTTAAGTAAATAGTTCTGTGGTTTAAGCGGGCGAAGCCGCGAGCGGGTCGCTAGTACAATTATATAAAAGTATCGATCTATAATAATCTTGGAAATAATATGATTTTTTTTTCTAGACGTCATTTTAGAGCTACTGGTAGGCATTTGTGTAAAATTAGTCTTAGAAGCCGGTCGTAGCACAGGGGCACAAAGTATGACTGTAAAAACGACTGGTTGTGGGTTCAATCCCCACTCTAGGAAGTGGAATATTTATTTACAATTATATTTTTATTTCTTCGCGCTGGTGTTGAGACAAACGCCGCTCAGCACGCAATTCCTCCAGACTTCGGCGGAAAGTGGGGAATAGCGTAATGACAACATTATATATATATACTTGAAGTACATTTTTTAACATGTTGTCATGAACCAGTAAATAGATATTTAATTTTTAGAATTGACTACCTAAATGTAAATCGATTTATTTAGATATTTACCGAAGTGTTTGCATTTTTTACCACTCAACTATAACAATCAAACAGTGTTTGTAGACTACATACAATATATATTTTTTTTATTTTAAAGCTATCCTAGTACAGGCGATGATTAGCTAATGCACTTGGGTGGTGGTTAATATTAACTTTCAAAAACTGTATCACAAAATATTTCACTAGTAAATTTTTTGCACCATCCAATTTAACCTTCAAGCGGGCGCGCGTAGTCGAATCGACCGCGCTTGATAAATTTTTGTTCAAATAATTATTATTACTTATCCATGTATTTCTCATTTCCAGTAGCCTGTCGTTATGTAAATGGGAGTAAAACAAAAACTATCCCTCGGTCTCCCCACTCCACAAATAGCGAATGTTTTAGTCCAAGAACAGTCATCGAAAAGACTACAAGCACCTGTCGTCGAAAAGGTTACGCGCAAAGCACTACGCGACATAGATTCGTTACATGCTCGTAGTATTTCTTCGGCCTTTGCTCAATGTTATTCACTTAAGCTTGGAATTATATATTTTTTTTTATAAAATGAGTCTTGGACAGTTATCAGGAGTTACTAGAAGACGAAAATGAAAGTGAATTAGAGTTCTTCTACCAAGGCTCTAAAACTTCCTTCTATATCGTTTTAGGAGAACCTCGATCTGCTGAGATATTAAACTGTCCGCATTCGGGTGAGGGTGATTTGTCACTTTTAGAAATAAATAGCTGTTTTAAAGGTCGCGAAAAAATCTAACAATTTTACTTTTTAGACAATATACAAAAATGTCAACGTAGCGGGATTTGAACCCGTGCCTCCCCTTTTTCGCCGGATACCGTCCAAGCGTTCTGACCAAGTAAGCCGTACGTTCCGTTAGTCAGAGCGCCTAATAAAAAAGCGCGTAATAAAAATATCTAACACTTTGTTTGCTATATGACTAAGAAACTGATTCTAATGAAAACTAAACTTAATAAATTTTTATTCTTATTTGCAATTTTTATTGTTTATTTATTAATTTACTGAAATTCACCAGTAATTACATAAATTTTATAATAATATTTTTAATTATAAATTTCTTATCACTAAATGCATTACATTTTAAGGTGAATACCGCTTGCAACATTGGAGATTAGTACACAAGAGTTTTAATGTTCATTGTTGGTTAAAGATATACAAAAAGTCTACTTACATAAATTTAAAAAGGACAAGTTACTACAATTACAATTTGTTAAAAAAAAATAACGATAATGGTAAAAATGACATAAAAGTAATAAAAATAAATATCATAAAAGAGAAATAAGAAAAAAGAAAACATCAGGGGAGTAACTTATTATATTAACTAGTCTGAGGTAAAGGGTTTTGTGTTCCTAATTTATGTGTTGATCCAAGCAATATTTAAGTTATGTTAATTGTTTTACTAATTGTTTCTTTTTCACAATTTTAATTAATAATTAATTAATTTAATTAATATTAGACTTTGAAGGCAATACTAATATATATGAGTAAAAAAATAATTATTGGATAAGTAGCGCTTTATTTCTCTTATTCATCCCTACGGTCCTGTCGGTTACGCGCGCCCGCTCCCGTTACAAATGACCACGCGCTCGCTTCAAGGTTAAAAACTACAAATACATATAAAGAATAATTACTTAAAATTTTCTTCGGAGAGCATTAAAGTATCATTGTTGTATTGACATGTAAAAAAACTAAATGTATGCTGTGACACAGTAGAAGTGAGAGACTTCAAATTCCCTATTTATTTTTTTATAGAGAAATAGGGGAAGCGCGGCGACGCATTATGCCCATCTGATACAAGAATAATATTAATGTACGAATAACTAGTGATTATACATAAATGTTAAAGAAACTCCGTAAAAGGCTGTCATACCAGCGTACGGTTGTGAAAGTTATTTTTTTTTTATTTCCTCGCTCTTAAAACGGGGCAAAGCGCTGCGTTAAGTTCTGCAATTCAACATGCAATGCCTTGAGAAATCGGCAGTAAATGGGGAAATCTCTTAATGGTAACGGTGTATTTTACAATAGGTTTCCTTTGAATATTTGCAAGTTAAAAAAAATTGCGCCTCAATAGCCAAGACCATGAAAAAAAAACTATAGAATTTTTAAGTAATATTATAAGTATTATCGAGACAATTATCGGATTATTGCGATCAGACTATTAAATTACCGTACTTTAGGCCTCGAATAAGCCGCATCTCTTTTATAGGAATGATAATAATACATTTTTACAGGAATTTTATGGACACAAAAACGTGCTTAAGAAATATTTTTGAAAATATGATAAATCAATATCTTCACCACAAACGGATAGCCATTTTTCTTCATGTACTCTTAATATTGCACTTATGTTTATCTCGATCAATGGGCACTTACATACACATGCATATATGTTGTTCATTTTACCTTCAGTAGAACCTACAGTCAAGACAGTCTGTTTTACACTTTCCGTCCATTTTTTCGAGACGTTGCGGCACCTAACGCCGCACTAAATCTACCAGAGCGGGAAATTGATTAAAACCATCGCGTTTATAGCCAGTCACTGTCACACAGCGCTACGATGATGTAGTTTTTTTTTTCGTTCGTATTCTGCAGATTTTGTGGTGCAGGGGCACAAAGTGTGACTTTAAACGCGACTGGTAGTGGAATCGGTCCCCACTCGACAAAATAAAATATTTATTTAAATTTATATTTCCATTTCTTGGCTGCGGTGTCGAGATAAGGCGCGGCGTTGAGTTCCGTCATGTATCCAGAATTTGGTTGAAAGTGTGGAACGGCAGTGTCTTAGCACTAGGGTCCCTTTACCTAACCCGTTATGTGCGGGATACAACGTGAAATAGATTTAATTTTTTTAATTCTAACAAACAATAGATGCTATTGTCACGTGTCATAAGCAATAGCCCGGCAGAGAAGAATGGAGCGTCTAAGTACTTTAAAGTTTTAGTTTTATTGACTATTGAACAAGTATTTTCTACGGTTAGTGAAATGAGTAGCAAAAGAATATACTTGCCAGTCGTGGCGCAGGAGCACCAGTGTATGACTGTAAACGCGACCGGTTGTGGGTTCGAACAAAAACGCGGCGTTGAGTTCAGCCACTCAACACCCTATGCCTCCAGAATTCCGCGGGAAATAGGGAACGAAGTATAGGTTCCCTATGCCTATCGTACAGTATACGGGATAAAGCGTGAAGCTGATTTTTTTACTGAGAGTAATCAACAAAGAAACAATGTATTCTGTGTTTTATATTTATAAACCATCCTAATGCTTTAAATGACATGGGATAAGGGAAGGGAAGAAATGTTTGGATAATCCCGGATTTCACAGAGATCCGATCTTATCTAGTGTTGATTAATTTCTCAAGGATCTCGAGGTCTAGCCTAACGCCCGTCAACGATTTAATCAATTCTTCCAATTAACTCTAGACGTTGCTGTGGATGTGAGTAGACAGTTGACTATCATTTTTGAAAAATATATTTTGTTTTTATGGGATTAATATATTTTGTAGAGTGTAACTTACAACTATTTAGTTTATAATAGATTTTTTTAATTTAAGTAATATTTAGTTAGTTTTTTTTTTTAGCTTCACGCTGTATCCCGCACACAGCAGGGTAGGCAGAGGGAACCTAGTGTCAAGACATTCCGTTCCCCACTTTCTGCCGAATTTTTGGAGACATTGCGTGTTGAGTGGCAGAACTCAACGCCGCGCTTTGCCTCGACACCAGAGCGAAGAAATGGAAATATAAATTCATCTCCTCGAGTGGGGATCGAACCCACAACCAGTCGGTTTGCCACGACTGGCCTCAATAGTTAGTTAATTTAATATATTTTATTGTATTTATGTATACGAGTAATATATAATTATATCAAATTAAATGTACATGATTATATGGTCTTTGTTAAATTTAAAGTATATCTTCAAAATATATATAATAATATATAATATAATCTCAACCGAAAAAAAAATATAAGATTTTTGATACAGTCATAAAACGTTGTGGTTTTTACTGATATCAAAAAATTCTGGTCATGTTCACTTTTTTCCATCTTTGATTTTTCTTTTTTAATAGATATAGACGAATGATGATAACACGTGATATTGAGTTTGCCGTTAACAGTATAAATCATACCATTATATTTACTACATAATACATATATTTATTTTATTATATAATATATTTTAAATTTTACTAAAGGACGTATTTGTGTAGTAATTATTTTATAAATTTAAAAGTATCTAACAAAATATATATATAAGAAGAAAACGAGCTCGACTTTTCACAGCCGTTATTCCAATGGGATGGGCTGAAAAAAGTAAAAACCTGTTAGCTACTACGTTCTGGCTTCTGGTTAGGTTAGTTAGCTTAAGCTTATTGGTATAGCAAGTTTATATGCAAAAAAAAGTTTTAGTTAATTATAAATATATAATGTATATTTATAAAATAAGTTAATTATAATATTGTAATTAACCTATGGCCTTTACTTTTGTATTGTTTGCGTATCTTACAGGAGGTTACGGTGTAGATAATGAAAAGGAAAAAAGTGACTAGTCACGTTCTGGCTCAGTAAGTAAAGTAAAAAAGAAAAGCTTTGAACTTAAGCTTCAAAGCCAGATTGACTATCCATATAGGTGATTGTACAAAGGTGTTTGTACAAAACTGCGACCATAAAATCCAATTACTTTACGGGTTAAGACAGGGAGATAAAATTTCTACGAAACTTTTTACTAATGTTTGGAGGATATTTTAAAAATGCTCGAATTAAATGCTCGGGATAATCTTAAATGGTCAAATTTAGTCACATTTGTGATTTGCCACCGGCTTAGTCGTTAGACCTAGTAAAAAAGGCTTCGGTTAGGCGGTATTTTCGAAGTTACGTAATTTTTTGATTCGTCTATTCCATAGTGCCTAAAGATTACGGCCTTTAAGTAGTGTGTCCTATCTGTGATAGCCCACCAAGCAGAAACGTGGACAATCACTATTAAGCATGTCCACAAAGTGTAAATCACTTAGCGAGCGATGAAACGAGTAATTTTTAGGATTTCTCTGGCAAATAGAATTTGTAACAATGCAAGTACATAGTGCAAGACAATCGACATTACACGAAGAATCAGCACGCTAAAGTGGAACTGGGTCGGTAATATCTCCAGTCGATGAAGCCGACACGTGTTAAGAGTCGAGATCGCGTTTAGGCAAGCGTAGTGTAGGGCACCCTGTAGCACGATGGACAGAAAATTTAAAGAAAGTGGCTTGCATCAGATGGATACCAACAGCCCAAGACGTGGACGGTTGGCGCAAGATGAGGGAGGCCTATGTTCAGCAGTGGACGGTGATAGGCTGAAAAAATAAGGAATACACATAATATACATACATAATTATGTGTTTAATATCTATTTTGACATGATATTTCAAAGCAACTTTGTAATATTATTTTAACAAAATTGCTTGCTCTTTACTTGTTTATACCTTTGACAAACAATGAATATTCATGTCGTGCACATATGATGAGGAATAAATTAACTTTGTTACAGCACTATTCTAGGAGCTAAACTTTGTAATATAAACTTAAGACTGGTGGAACTTGTCGCTTCCGGCGACCAAGTTCACCCGACGGATAGTAATGTATGGTCATAGTGCAATATATTTATTTTAACGCGGCGTTGAGTTCCGCTACTACGCCAACACACAATGCCTCCAGGATTCGGCGGAAAGTCCTGAGAACTGTTAATTTTAATAAAGTATTGGGCTTGTTTATTTTCTTTTTAATTTTATACAGTCGGAGTTTTTGTTTTACAAATATTTTTTTATGCTAGTTAACTGCTAGTACTGGATTTCTTTTCATACTATCGTAGATCCGTTGCACATAAAAATATAAAACACTCATAGTAAATAAACTTCAAATACACACAAAATCTACAGTTGAAGATGCTCTAAACAAAATGAAATATCGCGCAACATTTCTTCAAGTTATGTGTATGCAAAGTTATTGTATTAGTGAAGTTAAAGTCACAATATATAGAACATTAAACAATATAACTAAAACACTTTACAGAAACTGGAATAATATGAAAATTCCCAACGAGCTTCATGTTGAACTAGCCGCTGAGATATAAAATATACTGTGGAAGTAATAAAAATATTTCAGATTGCCCCTCAGCTACGATATAATGGGAAGTTTAAAGTGGTTGGTTGGGACTATTAAATTTTTTTCATATATGTATGTATGTGATATATGAAATTGTTTTGTTATTTGTTTAAATTATATTTATATATATTTATTTATTGTGTGGGAGTTTAATTTTTTACGTAATTTAGATTATTTTAATCTGAAAGCAAAAAATATATCTTTCACGACCGCATGATATTTCGTTTTGAATTGAAGAAAATTGTATATTGTGAAAAACTTGTTTTAGAATATAAGATAGATAATATAATATACCTATATATGTTTTGAAAAATATAGTATGTACAATTTTGGCAGGCAACCATAAAGTTTATTAAAATTTACGTAGATGTAAGTATACTTAAAACAAATAATAATTATTTTTTTTAAATACGGCTTATTTAGTTTTACGGCTATTTTAGAATTAAATTGAGCAAAGCAATGCCGATTTTAGTTATACAAAGCAACCTTGTATTTGATGCACGCAATCCTTGAAATCCTTGCGTTCTGGAAGTTGTGAAGGTGCATCTATGTTTAGTACTGCTATTTTTTTTTTCAGAACTTGATAAAAAATACTATCAGTTCGATTATGATTCTTAAGCGGGTCAGGTTTAGTGGACCCTTATTACCCGTATTTTTTTGCTTTGATCATTTATTTTATATTACAGTATAGCTTTCTAGCATTGCCTCTTAGCAAGTTTGTATAAATAGTCTCCTAAGTTAGAATTGGCTTATTTTATTATACAGTACTAAAGAATTGATCACGGTCATGCGAGTCATATGAATAAATAATCCAATATAACTACGACTTATGATTATAATTTAATCTTTCCAAAAATAATTGTCCATGAGATTAACTCTTCGCATGTTGGCATCATAATCATTTATGATTATTTTTGGACTGTCTATGGTTAAGTGTCCTTTTTGTTTCTTGTTCTATTTATCCTCGGTGTCAGTCGGTTCGAAGTCTAAAACACTACATATATTTTTACATTTATAATACTACATATATTTTTTTTAACATAACACTAAGAATCAATTAGCTAGTAGTTCCACATAGGTTTTGCTTGCCATATAATCTTTCATCAAAACTTGCCTTTGAGTACCCTTCGTAGAACAGAACAATTTTTCACTGTATTCCAAATAACGCCATTGCCATATATATTTTCTTACTTCGTTGCCTCTACTTCAACATCAAGAAGACTTGATTGTGGTGGACGATCCGAAAGTCATCGAGCTGAGCTATTTGAGGGATCCAACGATTCTTGTTCCATAGTAAAGTTACCTCCTAATTTCCTTATTAGTACAACAATGATCATTACTGTTGTCCTCTAATCCATTTATAAATTCTTGTAGAACTGGATCAATTTTGTTAATGGCACTATCGTCTTTGCCTTTAGAAATATTTTCATTTGCTAGTTGTGTATATACATATATACTTCATTTCGTCGTATTTTAGCCACCTTGGCATCCTAAATAGCCAAGAAAACTGAGCCAAATGGCCTAACAATAGATACACATTTTTATAATGATTTACGAAACAAACGCATATTATAAACATTTGGCAACATACAGTATTTTCTAATTATTTAACTATAAGTAATTTTTTTCACATTAGAAAAATCTTTTTAGAAACTTCATAATAAAAATTACTTATAACACTCATCCTATTCAAATTTGATATTTGCGGAAATTTATTTACCAAATGTTATATAAACTTTATATATGAAGATTTAAATATTTATTTACTTTCTATTATTATTATCATGGGCTCTTCTTTCCGGCATTAATCCCGGCTTTTGCCTGGGTCTGCCTCCCTACTCAACCTACTCCACTTTGCACGCTCTTTAGCGTCCTCGGTGGTTAGACCACTGGCCCTCATGTCCTGCTTCACGACATCCAACCAGCGCTTCCTTGGTTCGTAAACGTGAAAACTATTTTTTTTATAAAAATTTGCATGAAAATGAATACTGGGTAAAACTATGCATTTAAGGGTTTAATAGTATATGAAGGCAAAACCAATTTTAACATATTAATAAATAAAATTAAATAAATAAAATTAAATAAATAAAATTAAATTAGCTTCACGCTATATCCCGCACACAGCAGGGTAGGCAGAGGGAACCTAGTGTTAAGACACTCCGTTCCCCACTTTCTGCCGAATTTTTGGAGGCATTGCGTGTTGAGTGGCAGAACTCAACGCCGCGCTTTGCCTCGACACCAGAGCGAAGAAATGAAAATATAAATTTAAGTAAATATTTCATCTCCTCGAGTGGGGATCGAACCCACAACCAGTCGTTTTTACAGTCACACTTTGTACCACTGCGCCACGACTGGCGCGACATATTAATTTAAAATTAAATCAAATTTACGCTGTATCCCGCACACTGCAGGGTAGGCAGAGGGAACCGAATGTTAAGACACTCCGTTCCCTACTTTAAAATTAAAAATTATTGCTTAAAAATAAGTAGATATCGGAATTTGCTTAAAGTTATAATAATAGTAACAATCACTTCCTTACATTATACAAGGAATCGATCTGAACGAGCTACTAGATTCAGCTGTTACTTTACACTGTCTTGGGAAATTTCAATCTATCATATATCTTATTGTCTTGAAATGTTGCATGTAAAATTGTATTGATAATAAGATTTATTTGATATCATTTAAAGTTATTCAATAAAATTTGGAACGAAGAACCCTCAAAAAAATATATTACGTTAGGTTAAATAAAATTAAAAATAATTTCTCTCTTAATTATTATTTTTCATTACGCTTAGTCAAAGAAATTTTCTATACTACCACAGTGGAGGCACCATTTGACCGATCGAAAGCCATCGCTAAAAGCTGAACGAAAAATAAAAATTTGGTTTAATATCCCAAATGAGAAGACGCAAAAAGTTTTTTTTCTACTAATAATATTATTAAATCTTTTCATGCCAGACAGAGATTTTTATAGCGTCTTACCAAGACAAGAATGATTAATAGTAGAAAGTTGATGACTCTGTCAAAACGTTTTTCCAGGTTGCCTCTGTGAGTGGCATTATGGTAATGAGGATTTTGTCATTAGTCAGGAAATTGTTAATTACTCTCAATTCTAATCTAACTGAACTTGGAATCATTTAAATTTCTGTAAATGGCATTAATTTAGTTAGAGGTCATCGTGGCAACGTGGTGATGTAGTACAGCGGTTGTGAATCCGATAGTGGTGTAGTCGATCCCTTTTAGGGATCATTTTGGCGATCAGTTTGTCATTTGTTAGCACCGATAATAGAAATTGTAGCGTAGGTAACGTATATAATATCGTATTTGGCATATGTAAAAAACCCTATGCGGTCAATACCAATATACAGTTCTGTGAGAGAGTTGTATGGAACAAAAGCCATTATGGTTTCAGCTGCCTAATTTACAATGGCTCGAAATAAAAAACTTTTTTTGTTCAGTTTTATGCTGTGTCACGCGTAAACATGGTAACTTAGTGTCAAAACATGATTTATCTTTATAGCTTATTAACATTTTATTAAATCCAATTTTATTTGTATTCTATATTTGAATAGCGGAAAAAACTAAAGTTTTCATGCAATAATATAAAAACCGAATCCTAATTTAGGTTAACTTAACATAACGTTTTTATATAGTAAAATATATTTCTTCTTTTAAATATATTCTTCTTTTAATATTATATACTTTTGCTCTGGTTTACCGAAGCGAAGCACGGCGTTTAGTTCAACCACTCACCACGCAATGCCTCCAGAATTCGGCCGAAAGTAAAGGATCAGAGTATCATAATACTAGACTCACCCTTTATGGTATACAGGGTGAGTCTAGTATTATGCTACAGAGTAAAGCTGCGAAAAAAAAAAAAAAACTCTCGTAAAATACAGCGCATAATAACTAATTTATATTACACACACACCTAACCTAACCTAACCACCTTGAATAGAAGCTGTCAAAGTTACTATGAAATGTAGAGATCGCTGTATTTACAATGAAAATGTCTGTAAATTAGAATAACAATTTGAAATTCATGCTGAAATTCGATATTCAGCGTTAGTTCTTCGATCAGTTTGCCATATAACGGTATAACGGTTTACTCGCTCGTGGGCGTGACGACAGAGATGTAACGCGAGTAATTAATTCGGCTCAACGATTTCATTTATCTCCGATATCCTATATGTAGGCACTTTGCCTTTTTTTTGTGATATTTTTTGATGCTTCTGTATTGATGGAAATATAATTATTACGAGGCAATCGTGGCGCACAAAATGCATTATTAGAAATCAGAACTGGTGAAGATTTTCTTATAAATGAAATTAAAACATATATGGTCTATATGTTTCTAAATTATTATTAATTATTTTTCTAAATTATTAGGAAAGAGATTCTACTGAATTGTTATAAGTGATATGTTTCACATGAGTTTGTTTTTTATCAAAAAAAAATCTTCAGAATCAGGCAGAAAGTGGGGAACGGAGAATCTTAACACTAGATTCCCTCTGCCTACCCTGCTGTGTGCGGGCTGATTTGATTTCATATAAAAAAAACTCATGTAAAACAAATCACTTATAGCAATTCTATAGAATCTCTTGCTTAATAATTTAGAAACATATATACCATATACTCTATTTAGCATGGAAAGGGATTCAACGGAATTGCAATATGTTTCACACGAGTTTCTTTCCAACAATGGACGATGTCTATAAGCAACTGCCCCAAATGACACAATTTCATCGCAGTTATGGTCTTTTGCACCCTGTTTTTTTTTAAGTTTCCTTGAATTTGTTTGAAATGAACTACAATACACTATAATATGTTGACATATTACGATAGCATATGCATAAAAGCGTCGAAATATATAGTATATAAGTCGATTCTATACATAATCCCGCACACAGGAGAGGGAACCTAGAGTTAAAACACTCCGTTACCCACTTTCCGCCGAATTCTGGAGACATTGCTGAGTGGCGGAACTCAACACAGCGCTGTCCCTCGATACCAGAGCGAAGAAATAGAAATATAATTTTAAAGTAAATATTTCACCTCCTCGAGTGGGGATCGAACCCACAACCAGTCGATTTACGGCCATAATTTATGCCCCTGCGCTACAATTGGCCTTTCTGACAGAATTCTCTACGGTTAACATATCGATTATAGAATCAAAAAAACAACTCAGCAGAATTCTCGTATTCAATAAGACCTTAAATCATTAGAGATAAGACGTATTCTGTGTGAAATAGAATGTGTTTGACTTAGAGCGATGGTTGTAGCGATGCCTTAATTTTACCCGAGGGAATAAAAAATCTCTGGGTGAAAAGTAGGACTACAACTGCTGGTTCTTTAACTAGGTTAAAGAAATAAAAGCTAAAACTTTTTCTTGGCTTGTCTATTAATGCTAATGAAAAGGTTTTCAACTGTGCTCTATGCCGTACTTTTCACCAAATTCTGCATTCGTGTTGAGTGGTGGAACTCTTTGTCTCAACACCAGAGCGAAGAAATGAAAATATTTAATATGAATTTCTCAATTGGGAATCGAATCCATAACCTGTCGCGCTTGTATCCCTGGGTCACGACTGGCCTTCAAACACGAATACTAAACAAGCACAGAAACGAATAATCATTTCAGGATTTTTTAAGGTTTATGATTTATTCCACATGAGGTATGTAGGCAGAGAGAGAATTTATAAACAGACTTAGAACAGACGCTGTCTAACTGAAACACTCAAACAGAAACATTTAACATATTGTGTATATTGACGTTGACGCCGTTGTAGTTGCCGTGTACTGTAAGCGCGATAGTCATGGGTTCGAATTAATCGTTTAATATTATCATTTCCTCGCTCTGGTAAAACGACGAAGCGTGGTGTTGTCCGCCACTCAACACGCAGTCTCGAAAATTCGGTTGAAAGCGAGTAACCAAATATTGTAACATTAGGTTTCTTTTTTATAAAGGGTGAAGAAAACCGGCCAAATGCGATTCCGTTCCTATCAAGATTTAATTAGGTCAACAAAATTATAAAAGTTAACAAACTTAAGTTTGCAGTATGGATTCATTTTGAATGAAATGAACTAGAACTATATAGTTATAATGATTTTCTTCTGTGAAATAATTATGTACAAATTGAAATTTGAATTGATTTTTTTTTTCTCACTTTAGGTTATTTCTCGTGGAAGGTCCACGAGAAATAAAGAATTGAGAACATCTAGTACAAATAAAGGAAAAAAAGTGATACGGAACCGTAAAAAGTAATGAAAAAGTTATTACATATAAATATCTATTTCGAACGGTTACTCGTATGAACAAATTAGGATATTTACCAGATTTTCCCGTTAGCACTCGTTCAAAAGCCCGTACAATGCCAAATAAATGTCTGTACATTAAGATAGTATTAAGGTGTCATTGTTTCGGTATGCGTGTGGGGTATATACAGTATTTGCTCTTCCGTTATCTGTCCCTTACATTCCCTTACTCGTCCGTAGAATACGAATGTTCTCATCTCAATCTCAGTATATCGGTGTCATTACTACGGTATTTTATTTCCTATAGTGTTATAGATCTATGGGTATTTGTTAACATAATTTTAGTTTTGTAATATTATATATGTGATGTGTGTGTTATGTATCATGACGGTTGTGGGTTCGATCCCCGCTCGTGGGAATGAATGATTATTTAATATATAAAATGAATGAAATAAAAAAAACCAATACGTTATAAAAAATAAATAAATCATGAATACAACATGACGGAATTGGAACAACCATATATCCATTTGTAGATTAAATTGTCACTATAATAAGTTTCCCCATTGGAAAATAGAGGATACTCATAAGAAATATAAGAAACTTGGGGTAAAATATCAAAACATGTGCGGACAAACTAACAGAACGGTTGATATATCGCCGGGCCGTGCGTGGTGTACCACAATTTGCGATATTGTCGGTTGACAAAAAGGCGTCCTTTCCTTGAGGCCACTCCATTAGCCGAAGGAAAAGTCGCAATACGTGTTTTTTGAGATTACAATACAGAATGTAAAACGATTTTCTTTCTCTACCGCGAAATTAATGGTGATTTCTGGTTTGGTATTTCATTTTTATTGTTTTTATTATTTAGATGAGGCTTATTCAACTCTGGTATTTTGGTGGCATTTTTGTGTTTGAGAATTTAATTTTCACAGACACAGACAAATGGATGAACAATGCATATTTTTCGTGGATTACACTGATTTAACTTTATTTAACTGATGTACACTGTTTACTCGATTACGGAAGTTATGGAAGAAAACAAATTAAGAGATTCAGATTGACCTTACGACTTAGGTACGAACGTTATGTATCTAGGATTTAAGTGGGTTTCGATTTTATACTTTTTGGTAATGTAAGTGAGCGTTTAAAAACATTTATGGTAGACCAACAATATGTATAGAAATTACTACATATATATTGCGGAATATTTTATATGATGATATGAGATATTATTATAAAAAATTAAAGTAATTTTATGAAACAATAGTCTACGGCTCTAGACTGTCATAAGCTGTGAGTGTGCCAACCTTACAAAAAGGCAGACTAAGCACTTTGCCAAATCCAACAAAATTGCTAACATATTTTATTATTACGTCTACGTACAAAAAAATCGAATATTCAATAACTCAAGATTTTTTTTGTATGTTTCATGTCACAATGTCACATAGTAGGTAGGTACGGTTCACATAATTTTAAAGATTTTTATTAATTAAATTTACATTAATAATTGAATATATTGTATGGCGAAACTTATTTTACTAAATCTACCATTATAAACCTAAACATTTGTTAGATTAACCGAGCTAATCTCAAAAACTACTTACTCGATATTAAAAAATATTTTTATATTGGACAGTGCATTTATCAAGAAATGTTTTTGTCATTTCCATATAACCCACTGCACCTGTGGTTAGCCTGACTTCGAGCCCATTGAATATTGTTTTTTTTTTTGTTTTAACTTGAAACATTGTAGGTTTTTTAATGTAATAATTAAGATGGCTATGGTACTCGGGATAAACCTTTGTGTTTTTTTGTAATTATTCAACACGCATTTTCATCAAAATTTGGCGGAAAGTGGGGAACAGTGTCTGAACGCCAGGTTCCCTAGATAGCAGGATAGACAGAGAGAACTTTGTGGTTAAACATTTCGTTTCCTCTGCTTACCATGCTATATGCGGTATACAGCATTAAGATGTAAAAAAAATCACAAATATGATTTTATAATAGGCACTGCTAAAAACCACAAAATTCAGAATAGAATCAAACACACTACTATCGGTTAGAATCATCCAGATCCCAAGTGGGCTATGCTAGTCAACGAGGATAAATATCAGTGTAATTTGCAAATAGTATAGAATTATATTTTTTTAACAGCAGGATAGGTAGAGGGAACCTAGTATTAAAGCTCCTCTTTATCCATTAACCACAGAATTCTTAAGGCATTGCGTGTTGTGTGGTGAAACTCAACGCCGCGCTTTGACACTAGAGCGAAAAATATTAAATATTAAATTTATTCGAGCGGGAATCGAACCTATTTTGTTGTATTGTACTATGATTTACAATTGTAATTCAATTATGACATCGTTTTACTCAGATTCACGAAATGGTACAAAAACTTTTTGGTGTAAGCGCGACGTGCTCTTTTGTGAAGGGAATTTATACGCACATTAATTACTTTTATCTTTACTTGTTTCGTTTTACTTTTAAATTCATTAGGTTTATTTATCTGGAATGAATTGTTTTTTAGGTCTTGGCTTTTTAAATAATTGTAAAAATATTAGTGATAAGATTTTGTTAAGGCATTCACACTTTTTTCACTTTCCGCCGAATCGTCTAGGCATACTGAATCCTTTTCTTCTCTTCTTCTCGACCGAATCCTGTTTTCTCTTTTCCTTGCTCTAGATTTATTCGTTCAAGTCGGAATCAAACTCAAAACCGTCAGGTTCATAGTCGCTTGTGTCTATGCGCCACGACGGCGCAGCCAGTTGCCATTGTATAACTATTTTATTTTAATACATTACCTAATTGTACGTGATATCTTCTTTTTGTGAAATGACAAGGCAAACAAATACCTGGTTAGTATAAATAAATATTTTGTTTCTTCGAGTGGGGATCGAGCCCACAACCCGTCAATTTTACAGTCACACTTTGTGCCCCTGCGCCACGACTGGCTTCAATTATTAGTAAGTAGATACTTTTATTTTATATGGTGTACAGCATATTAGTTAAATTGAGTGTTATTTTGAAAATAAAATTGTTGAGTTCTGTTGCTGCTAGTTTTATTCTACCCATTTTCAAAGTATTACTGTAACCGTTGTTATAAAGTAATATAATAAGTAGTAGTATAAATATTTTTGCAGGCCAGTCGTGGCGCAGTGGCTCAAAGTGTGACTGTAAAACCGACTGGTTATGGGTTCGATCCCCACTTGAGCAGATGGAATATTTACTTAAATGTATATTTCCATTTCTTCGCTCTGGTGTCGAGGACAAGTGCGGCGTTGAGTTCTGCCACTCAACAAGCAATGCCTCCAGAAAGTGGGGAACGGAGTGTTTAAGACTAGGTTCCCTCTGATTACCCCGCAGTTTGCGCGGGGATACAGCGTGAAGCTGATTTTAAAAAATATTTTATTCATCTCTAGATAAAGAAAGATATTAGATATAAAATTAAAAAATATTTAAGGTTTCCGGTGTAAAAATTCAATATAAAGTGAAGACTTGAAGACGTATATCGTATTTTACCGCGTAATTGAATGACACGTCTATACGGAACTTATACGGAAATCGGCGGATTAAGGCTTTTATCACAGAAATTATTATATATTTCCTTGAATTCTTATATTAAGAGGCAATCGTAGCGCAGGGACAAAGTGTGACTGTAAACGCGACTGGATGTGGGTTCGATCCCCACTCAAGGGGATTAATTATTACTTTTTTAATATTTGGCGCTCTGGCAAAATTCTGGTGTTGAGTTGTGCTACTCAACAGGGTCAATCAAATATTCAATTTGCCGAATAGGGATCGAACCCACAATCACACTTTGTCCGTGCGTCACTACTTGCCTCAAAAATATTTATTTATTAAAAAAAAAACGAAAATGTGATTCTCTAGAGTGAACTGTTTCTCGTTAAGGTTCAAAATTTTATACTAGTTTTAAATTTAGAACATTAACGACAGGGTTCGTGTAATACAGGTTTAAGTTTCAAATAATTTAATTAATGCACAGTCATGTTAACGAAGGCATTTACATGGCATTTGTTGTGAAACACGATATAACCATTTATAATGGTATATGGGTACGAAATTAATAGCTATCAAAATTGCACGAAGATTACAATTTATGAGATTATACTGAATGATGTCTCGTTTTGGCCGTCGTGGAGACGGCGCACAATAGTTTGGTTGTAAAGCGACGGTTGTGCGTTCGATTTCCGCTCGGAATAGTGAATTATTATTTATAAATGTTTCTATTTCATCGCTCTGGTGTCCATGTAAAGCACAGCGTTGAGTTACGCCATTTAACATGCAATACCTCTAGAATTCCACGTAAAGTGGGAAGCGGAATATTTTAACATCAGGATCCCTCTGCGTACCCTGCTATATGCGGGATACAGCGTGAAACAGATACCTAGCTGAACTTCTACTCGAGTCTTTGTTTAAATTAATTATCTAAAACAAGGTCACAAAAGTTATCATACCCATCCTGGAATATCAATAAATCCTTTTTATGATCAATTATTAAATCATTAAGTATATTTATTTATTTATTTATTATTTATTTATTTAAACTTTATTTTAAACTTTTATTTATGTAATTATAATACTTTAGTGATTCAAATTGCTACCAATTTATATATTTATTCTTATTTTGTTACCGAAATATTTTTTCCTGAGTATTTTGGTTACATAAAAATCTATCCTTGCTACGGTTATTTTTAATTTATGACAGTTCTTTCACAAATTCAATATATATTGTACCCGATAATACTCGAGGAAAGTGTGTAGAACAATACAATTTTAAGACCACTTTGGTCGACTTGAAATTTTGTAATAAAAATCTATAAGACGGAATTTGACATACTATATACGCAATTATACGTTCCTTAATTGACAATATTATAATATGGTGTCATCGAGCCATATCTGATAATGGAGTCAGAGACAAAAAACTTTTAGAACCCACCTAAAAGCGAATTTTATTTTAAATTTATAACCATTTCATTATATTTAATTTGCTTATAATTCATAATTTTTGAAAATATTTGAAAAAGTAGCGCAATGCAGCGTCTATTTCGATTTTATATACAAAGTAGTACTCAAACTCAAATTAAAGTTATAGAGCTACAATTTAATATGAATTAGGCAATAATATAAAGAGTAAATATTAAAAGTTTTAATAAATTTAAAATATCTATATATTTCACTCCACCTACATTAAATGATTTTAATTTAACAAATTAAAAGTTTTAATAACCATGTTATTTTAAAATTAAATTTTTCTAATATAATATTTACAATATAGAACAAATCAGATTTTTATTTATTCTTGGTTTAAATTATGTTCAGCAGTCTTTTCTCTCCACCGCTACTCGCATCCAATACGCACTTGCTATTTTCATAAAGAAAAAAAAGAAAAAAGAAAGAGCCAAGCTCCTAACCATGATGTGATCTATATTGTCCAGCGTTTATCAATAAATCTGGATTCATTCCTCGAGTGGGGATCGAACCCACAACCAGTCGCGTTTATACACAGTAGTCACACTTTGTGCCCCTGCGCCACGACTGGCCTCAAATATTTATAAGTAATTTATTTGTTCAATCAATATGTTGTCAACTATAGATAAATGATAACACACACACAACGCCTATGTGGTTTTGAACACTACTTTAATAAATAATAAATACAGATGTTTCCCTATTTTTATTAAGCAAGAAGATTAGTTAGAATTTGGCATGCTTTTTAGAGTTCGTTATTTAAAGGAAAAAAAAACAGTCAAGTGTGAGTCGAACTTGCGTGCGTAGTAATTTTAGTAGTTTCCGTAGTAATTTCAAATTTATCGGTTAATCGTTGACAAATATACCAACCAAATTGACTAAAAACAACTTAAAAAAGTTGACGAATTTTAATTTTATCATTCTTATATCGTACTTAAATAATTTTTCCACATTCGTTCTATTGTATATATCTTTGAGGAGATTCAAAGAACGTATCTGGACTATAAAACAATACATAGTACTTTTAGACATGCGGCACACGGCACTTGTGAGACAAAAGATGGCTTATAACTTCACGTGAAATATTCGAGGAGCTCTTGTACGGAATTTAAGATCGAGCTGAATGTGTCACGTAACTAAAAACAGCTGTAGATGTAAGAAATATGATTTTAAAACATTACACGGATAATTTACAACTGTATGTCAATAATATATTTATTACATTTAAACTTAAGATAAACATGAATTTAGAAAAGTTTATATTTATGATTCTAACTATATTATGAGGCCAGTCGTGGCGCAGTGGCACGAAGTGTGACTGTAAATCGACTGGTTGTGGGTTCGATCCCCACTCGAGGAGATGAAATATTTACTTAAATTTATATTTCCATTTCTTCGCTCTGGTGTCGAGGCTAAGCGCGGCGTTGAGTTCTGCCACTGGACACGCAATGCCTCCAGAATTCGGCGAAAAGTGGGGAACGGAGTATCTTAATACTAGGTTCCCTCTGCCTACCCTGTTGCGTGCGGCATACAGCGTGAAGCTGATAGAAAAAAAAAACTATATAATGCTACTATATTAAGTACAAAATATTAACTAGAATGTTTTATTTCTATACTAATAATATTAACTGATATTTAATTTATATGATAGATTTTAATGATGAATCTTAAAAATACGTAGAAATTATATGACTTACTTAATCGAGTACTTAAACAGTACTCGCTGTGTATAACTATAAGAAACGATTTTTACCAATAACTGTTTAAATTTTATAATCTTTGTATTTGAAACAAAGTACTAGATAGTATGGCCTCTATGCGCACGGGCGATTACTGCGAAAATTGGCTATGTCAGCCGTCACAGCCAGCTCATGAATACAGAAATGAACTACAGTAGAAACTGTCACCATGACCAAAATAAGCTGGAAGCATCATTTATCATCATCATCATCATCATCAACATCAACAACCTTTACATATTATAAGACATTATTTCATATATTTATACTTATTAACTTTGTTAAGCTAACATGATGTATGCAATAATACCGTGAATCTATTATTTATCAGGCAATTAGGGTTTACTAATGGGACCAATGTTAGTACAACCGATATCAAAGTTACGCAGACACGGAATATACACCTACTGTGATTGCATGTACAAAGCGGCGTTGGTATTTCCGTGCTGTTTTAGTAATGCATATCAATAAATCATTATACAATTATTTGATATCATAACGCAGCGGCACGAAGTGTCATTGTAAAACCGACTGGTTGTGGGTTCGATCCCCACTCGAGGAAATGAAATAATTACTTAAATTTATATTTCCATTTCCTCGCTCTGGTGTCGAGGCAAAGCGCGGCGTTGAGTTCAGCCGCTCAACACACGCAATGCGTCCAGAATCCTGCAGAAAGTGGGGAACGGAGTGTCTTAACACTAGGTTCCCTCTGCCTACTCTGCTGTGTGCGGGATACAGCGTGAAGCTGATTTTGATTTCAATATTAGTATTAGTTATAACTTCTGTGTGAATTAGATAAAGAAGGTTGTGGAGTGTGATACAGAATGGAGTGGTTCGATAGTTGCTACTAGGTGTAGCTCGTATATAAAAAAATATAAAAAGAAAGATTTTTATAAAATTTATAATTTATATATTTCAGGTTATAATTATAGCGATTTGGTTTTAGTCGGAAATATTACTAGAAATTTGGCAATATCAAACCATTTTTTTAAGTTCTACGTAGCATATAGATAGAGGGAACCTGTGAGTGTTAAGGCATTCCGTTCCCCACTTTTCCCTCAATTTCGATTTCCTCAAGTGGAAATCGAACTCAAACGTCTCATATCATAATTATTACAAATTGATATAATTTGTATAAATTATAGTTTATCTACATTTTTCATAATATGCTAATTAAGAAGATTCCCAAATTATTCGAAATATCCATTTAAATTTTATCCATTTATATTAATATAACATTAGTAATAAAGGTGTTCGTATTCGTTTGACCCCAAAACCCACTTTTTAATTTTAGAAGGGGACGTCAAGGGATATATAATTTTCCGTGCGACTTGCTCCGGTAATTGCCTCCTAGCTAATCGGATACTACCAGATGTAAGCGATACACGTTTAAGCGTTTTCTTTTTTAGACCATTGAGTAGCTCAATTGAGCGGACTATTACGAAAGTGCTCGTTTCTCGTCAATACTTTTATAGTAAAATTCATTTGTGTGTGTGTGTGTGTTTAATATTAGATATGAAATTATTCAAGAAGCATATGATTTTTTTTAACAATCTTAAAAAAAATGTAGTACAAAAAACTAAACTCCTTAGGTTAGGTTAGTAACGTCTTTTTTTTATGAACGCTGGGAAATGAAGAACCGGAGAATGAACTCGATACTACTCACTAAAACCCAGCAAGACCTCCCCACTCGCTCGCTCGATCGCTCGCGAATAAAAAAAAAAGGTTAGTAATTTCTTGGTAAATAGTAATCGAAATGTATATAATTTTAGCATATAATATAACGGACATTTGTGAAAAAGACTATTTTTTATTATTGTTAAATTCTGAAAGTTTCGGTCATCATTTGAAAATTCAATTAAATTTCCATTGGATTATTTTACGATACGATCGTAAAAGGTTTTTTTAAAAGAAACCAGAGGCAGATTTGAGGCCAGTCGTGGCGCAGTGTCATAAAGTGTGATTGTAAAACCGACCGGTTGTGGGTTCGATCCCCACTCGAGGATATGAAATATTTACATAAATTTATATCTAATATTTAAAAACGAAGCTATATAAAATCGCCTTGGGGTTAGAAACTTCTTGGGAGACGGTAATATTCTAAAATTATACAAATATAATTTAAGCAGATAAAATAATTGATATTTGTGAAATAAACTGTTTTTTAATGTGAAATATTAAAAATTTTGGTCAAAAATTAAAATTTAAATTAAATTTCCATAGGATAATACGATACGATTGTACCAAAATATGTTTTTAATCAATCAAAATATTTTTTATGCTATAACTTAATTACAATAAATCTATTAGATCTAAAGGCAAAAAGAAATCTATATCAAATCGCCACACACGCCTATACAGTGTGATAATACGAACGCTATAAATTAAATATCCTTTCAATATCAAAGAGTGAAAATAGCAAAAAATCATATAATGTGAAGGTAGTAGGTAATGTGTAACGGAGCCGAACAACGAGCGGCCGATGGCTCAGCGGTTTCTTCAAAGGAAAGGCGTGGCCAGGTTAAGTCGTGTGTATTAGATTTACTGTCCTTTTAATGTTCCATTATTTTGTAATAATTTAGGTTTTTTTTATTGTAATTATATATAATTGTGTAATCGTTAGGGAAAAAAAAGGCCAGTCGTGGCGCAGTGGCACAAAGTGTGACTGTAAAATCGACTAGCTATGGGTTCGATCCCCACTCGAGGAGATGAAATATTTACTTAAATTTATATTTCCATTTCTTCGCTCTGGTGTCGAGGCTAAGCGCGGCGTTGAGTTCTGCCTCCAAATGCCTCCAAAATTCGGCAGAAAGTGGGAAATGGACTGTCTTAACACTAGGTTCCCTCTGCCTACCTTGCTGTGTGCGGGATACAAGCTGATTTGATTTGATTTTAACAATCAATATGCAACAATTACCATTCTTTATTGATAGGTATTTAATATTTCTATTGAATCGTTCCATTATAGTAAACCAATAAATAAGTTTACGTCGTCGGGCTCAGTCGTGACGATCAGCTCCGACCGACCAACTTTAAATTGATTATTGTAGGAGGCGTTGAAAATTGCTGGCGGCCTTCGCTTCGACGAGATTATGATTAATAGAATTTGCTTGTTAAATTTACGAACAAAATATTGTCATTGCGGCATTGTTTTGATGACAGCTATAGGCTGATTCTATGATAAAAAAACTTAAAGGTTGCGTGATTAATCTTTGTTTGCAAAGAACTAGATAAAGTTGTGAATAGCGATGGCAATTTCGTGTTTGAAAATCAGCTTCACGCTGTATCCCGCACACAGCAGTGTAGGCAGAGGAAACCTAGTGTTAAGACACTCCGTTTCCCACTTTCTGCCGAGTTCTGGAGGCATTGCGTGTTGAGTGGTAGATTTCAACGTCGCGCTTAGCCTCGACATCAGAGCGAATAAATGGAAATATAAATTTAAGTAAATATTTCATCTCCTCGAGAGGGGATCGAACCCACAACCAGTCGGTTTTACAGTCACACTTCGTGCCACTGCGTCACGACTGGCCCCAACTGACTGACAGGCTGGTGTTTGAGCATAGTATTATTATTATACATATGTTTGAATTCTATTAGGTACTTTATTTTAATATACATATAATGAAAGATAGACAGATATACCTAGACCGATTTCGGCGACAAATCTATCTCTTCTGATCAAACATTTTTTTTTTGTAAAAATCGTTGAGTTTTTAATTCATTGCATCTCAGAGCTTGGAACTACGCCTTCTCAAAATTCTTGAGTCTGACGTGAATTAAAGTCCTACATTCTATCCCTCGCCTGGCCTGGTGCTCTCAATTTATAAGGTCTATGTTGCACTTCTTTAAATGACGCTTCAGCATATCTTCATACCTGAGTTGTACACCATTTAGCTAACCCTCAAGTTCATAATAGAAGACGCATATAATGTGATATACAGATAAACGCTTCAAATTCTATTTGATTTTCACACGCTATGATCAAATAGAGATTTATATTTTTATGATTTATATGATGAATCAATCGAATAAATCAAGACAAAACATTACAAATAACACATAGTGATTTTTTTTTGTTCAGTCCAAATCTTGTAATTCGTACTGTAGGTACTTGATATACGAAGGTTTTGTAAAAACTAACTTATACTCCACGTTCGATAGGAATTTTGAGTGTAATATATATTCCATCTATATCCAGGCTTATCTAGGGTTTCTTCTTATCTTAGCACTAAATTTTGTTCGATCCGTTAAGTCGTATCGGATTGATAGAGTAGTGAGCTTTGTATAAGCATATGCATGAGCCTATGGATTTATTCACGGGAATTTTAGCTGCTATTGGAATGAAAATAGCTTTTTTTTTATTTTCCTACATTTTTCTACATTTATGTAAATATGCCATATCGAAAATATACTCTGTTGTAACATTTGTATATTTAATATCTAGAAGTAAAAAAAACCTTTCCGTTTTGGAATTATGAAATTATTTTCACAGTTGAATGATATAGGAGAGATCCGTGTACCTTAGGACACTTTATATCTAGGGACACTCGGGAACCTAACGATCTTTTGTGTTTTTTCTTTATAAGATAGAAATTATAGAAGAGATTTTTCGATGTTTTAAGTAGAGAATTTGAGGTAAGTGGTGATATTATGTATATTATTGGTGATATTATAATATATACTTATTTATCAGCTTATTTATATTTTCTTATTTTGCTATGTTTTCAAACAACCCCACGTCCTTAATAAAATAAAATATTTTTTTACTTTGGGACACTGACAAAGTAGGAAAATGAAGTTCTCTTAAAAACATATTTCGGCACTGTGCCAAAATAAAAGATGTGATTGAAGGAATCACAAAATCAGTTTTTTTTTATACTCAAAAATATATGCTTTAGTAGTTCTATGCATTACTGTTAATTAATATTAAAATATAGGAAATATAAAAAATATATAAAATATTAAAATAAAATATATGAAAAAGCAATGCTTCAAGTTAATAAAAAACAGGAATTGTGTGTGTCCTAAGGTACAAGGAGCTCCCCTATATTTAAAAAAATTAAAAATTAATATGTGAACGTGAACTTAAACTTAACAAAACTTTAAAGAGAAACGTTTCGTTCACGTTAACTACTTATTCATAAACCTTAACGTTTAAATTTTCTTTTGTTTCTTTATTGTTTTTTTTTTAAATATTTTTTGGATTTTTTGGGGTTTAGAATAACGTATATTATTATATTTGTTTCCAATATTAAAATTTGATTACCCTACCTGATTTCAAATACTTCCTGAGACTACAGCCCAAGTAATATTTTAGTTAAATTTCAGTTAATTATGTATACACCACTTCCTTCCATTTAGGCTAACCGCATTCGATGATAAATTCGTTAAAGAAGCGAAAAGTACAAATGTACTGAATGAAAGCCGGTAATTGCGTTTACTCTTGCTCTAACGTAACAAACTGAAGAAGCGACAGGGCCCTAGTGATAAAATCAAAACAATCACATTAGTCGCCTTGTAAATTATTTTAATTTGTCTTTTATAATTTTATTGGCTCTATAGGAAATGAAAAATAAATAAAATAAAATAAATCAGTTTCACGCTGTATCCCGCACACAGCAAGGTAGGCAGAGGGAACCTAGTGTTAAGACACTCCATTCCCCACTTTCTGCCGAATTCTGGGGGCATTGCGTGTGGAGTGGCAGAACTCAACGCCGCGCTTAGCTTCGACACCAGAGCGAAGAAATGGAAATATAAATTTAAGTAAATATTTCATCTCCTCGAGTGGGGATCGAACCCACAACCAGTCGGTTTTACAGTCACACTTCGTGCCACTGCGCCACGACCGGCCTCAATAGGATATGAAATATTTAATATTTTAATTTTTTCACTCTAGTGTCGAGGTAAAGCGCGGCGTTGAGTTTCGTCCGATCATTCAATAAGCAATGTCTCCAGAATTCGGCGAAAAGTGAGGATTCTCTTAACATTAGACTAGAGGGAGTCTAATCGTGCTACATGCGGGATACAGCGTGAAGCTAAAAATAAAAAAAAAACTTTATTGGAATGTGAAATATCCATTTATGCTTTTGCATTAAACTGTCGATTATATTTGATACGCTACTAATAGTTTAGAAATTCAGTTGATATCGAAATACTAGTAGTGCTCTAATTTCCGGTCGAGTCTATACGTTTGCTTACTATTATATATGTTAGTTACTATAATTTCATACATTTTTTTTTAAATTAAGAGTAAAAAAAAAGGTAAATTACAAAGTTTTTTTAGCTTTATGCTATATTTCGCAGTATAGAGGGAATTTGGTGTCCTAGTTTTAAGACATTGAGACACTCCGTTTTCATTAAGACACCTTCGTGCCCCACTTCCGGTTTAGAATTCGGCGGTAGTAGCAAAGTGATGACTCGAACTTTTGTCGTTTATAGACTGGTCTATAAATAAATATAGTCTATTCTTATAGATATGTTCTTCTTATTCAGTTTGTAGGATATTTTATATTCAATTATCAGTTTTTATCTAATGTGAAGTGGTGTCTTTTGAAATTAGAACAAAAGAAACGTGAACAGCACGACCTTTAAATATAATAAGAGTTGAGATATAATATCTATTGAGGCCGGTCGTGGCGCAGCAGGACAAAGTGTGACTGTAAAACCGACTGGTTGTGGGTTCGATCCCCACTCGAGGAGATGAAATATTTACCTAAATTTATATTTCCATTTCTTCGCTCTGGTGTCGAGGCTAAGCGCGGCGTTGAGTTCTGCCACTCAACACGCAATGCCTCCAGAATTCGGCAGAAAGTGGGGAATGGAGTGTCTTAACACTAGGTTCCCTCTGCCTACCCTGCTGTGTGCGGGATACAGCGTGAAGCTGATTTATTGATTTATTTTTATTTATATAATATCTATGTTGAGGGAGGTCTGAAATGACTAAAGTAACTGGAAGTAACTTTTAATTAACTTTGTTAAAACGTTTTAATATATATACACACAATTTAACACCGACATTAACACAATTGATGACCGTGTTTAGCATAAGCAATAGATTCATTACAGTAGGTTCCATTTGGAAATAACCTTGAGAGAGTAGTGAATTAGCACTCTTAATTATATATTATTGTCTCTGAAACTACAATTTAAAGTTAAATTGCACTTTTTGTCTGGTATAAATTTAAACAAAATATAAAGGACTTATGATATTATCGTTATATATATATGAATCAGTAGGACATTGTGGCAGAGTCCTGTGATAGTTGATTTGAAAGTATCTATGTGAGTATGAATTTAATATATATCAAATCAAATCAAATCAGCTCTCGCTCGCTCGCTGTATCCCGCAGATAGCAGGGTAGGCAGAGGGAACCTAGTGTTGAGACAGTCCGTTCCCCACTTACCGCCGAGTTCCGGAGTTATTGCGTGTTGAGTGGCGGAACTCAACGCCGCGCTTAGCCTCGACACTAGAGCGAAAAAATGAAAATATAAATGTAAATAAATATTTAATCTCCTCGAGTGGGGATCGAACCCACAATCAGTCGATCTTGCAGTCACACTTCGTGCCCCTGCGCCACAACTGGCTTCAATTTAATATTTATTAAATATATACTAATTTAATATATATAAGTATATACTTTATAAATATTTAATATGTCGGGTCATATTATATTTTGAAACGAGCCAGAAATTAATTACATTACCTTTACAGAAAACACAAAAAAAAACAAAAACGTAACAAGGCAAGATAAATATAGAAAGTACACATATACAATAATAATAAATACTAGTGAGTATAAATTTAAAATGAATGAAATGAAAGAATTTATTGCAAGAAAAGATTGCAATTACGTTACAATGTTGACTCAGGAAAATTGATTCATCTCCAATAATTGAAATGTAGACCTGAAAGATAATAACAGTACGTGTCCGATATGGCGATGGATTTTTAATTTATAATTTGTTGTTAGCTTGTTAATTTTATTTAGCTTTACGCTTTTATTCCTCATACTCTGCTCTTCTCATTCCGCAAAATTTTGCGAAGCATCGCGTGTTTAGCGGCGGAACTTAACGCCAAATTTTGTGTTACCAGAGGGAGTGAATGAATTCATTTCCCGGATGGGGCATCAAATTCACAAGTCATCGTGTATACAGTCAGACGCTGTTTCAGTGCACCTTGATGTTAATATTTTATCTTTAGAAATATATTTGAATAACATGATTATATCATCTATTAAATAGAGCTAATTAATACCGATGATGACGCGGGTTTTTCACAAAAGTTTGGGTTCACATTTGGTGGAATGATTAATTATATTACAAATACAAAGTTGGCAACCTCGCCTTCCCTCTTTTGTAATAACAAATAGGGTAGGCAGAGGGAACCTAGTGTGAAGACACTGTTCCCCACTCTTCGCCGAAATCTCGATGTATTGCGTATAGCGGATCTCAACGCCGCGTTTCGCCTTGTTATCAGAACGAGGAATATCAAATAATAAATTACAGTCGCGTTTACAGTAACTGAACACCTGTAAAAAAATGATTTAATGAATAATGCTTTCGCTGGTCATGTGTCTTTCATTGTTGTCATCGAAATCCACTCAATGTCATTTAGAGATTCAGAGGTAACAGAGTTCAGAATTTTACATTGGGATTTTAGAATGTATCGTTTTAATAAGAGATTTTCCATCAGAAGTTTATTTAAATAAAGGAAACTCGAAAATATTACATTGTTTTAACTCGAAACTCTTCCAAAGAAAAGCCAAGAGCGCGTCCTATCTTCCTCTCCACTATATCTGAGTGTTAGTTCCAATAAAAGGAAGAATAGCTAGGACGCAAAATAGCATCACGCACCTACTAATAAATTCGAATAAGCCCACTACGTCAAGTAAAATTCAATGTTATAATGTTCGTCAAACTTCACTTTAATCCACAATACCGTACCTACACATATTTTGCTTTCTTTTGACATTTGATACGAGCCTTTCATTGCGCCATATTTATTAGTACCATTGTACTTAATAGTTTGACTCAACCGCTGCCTTTCGTCAGCACTCACCTACCATGTATTATATGAAATGACGGTTGTGACACTCGGGACGACAATACATGAACTAATCTAGATTAATATGATATAAAAAATATATTTTACTAATAATTAACCATGTTATTTATGTGTATTGCCATGCATATATTATATATTTTTAATTAATTTATTTTTATAATACATCATATCCCAGGTACATACTGTTCACGACGACTGCGTCACGACGGCCTCAACTCTCGTTGAATAATATAGTATAAATTACAAAAAAAAAAATCTATTCCACTGATTTTAATGCATATTTTTTTAAGCGAAGTGAGGAAAGATAGCTAGTGCTACATATTATAATATATAATAAGCGATGGTATTCGGTTCATTTTTTTGAGCTAACTTCGAAGAACTCATCAAACTTTATTATTGGAGCCGCTTCTTGTTAGACATATTTCTAAATTACATATCTCATTGCATGTTTGTGGCTGGCAAGTAAACTCATTTTACCCATGGCTTGAGAGATAAATAAGTTTTTATGTTTTTAACGTACCTATTTAAAGTGTTATTCCATATCTACTTAGAAAATAATATACTTTTTTAGAAACGTATGCAAACTAGATTGTGACTGAGGCTTATCGTCGGTTGAACAAAAAAAACACATCGGTTTTAGGGTGAAGAAACACATCTCCTATATTAAGAATGGCCAAAGTCAGCTGTGTACGAATATACTGCAGATAAACCGAACCATTACACAGGTTTGATAAACCCCATTTCCTAACTAAGAAACTAAACTAAACTAAACTAACTTCACGCTTATCCCTAGCGGGGTAGTCAGAGAGAACGGAGCGCCAAACGCTATGGTCTCTACATACCTCTTTCGCCTCGTCCGCTGTCATCAACCTCTTCATACATGCCCTCCGGGGGGTCCTCATGCTTTTTATGTGACCTTCCTCTAGTATCTTTGATACTGTGTTTCCGAAGGCCAACCGAGGTCTCCCCCTACCTCTCTTATGGCTCACTTTTCCATCATAAATCTTTTTTGCCATTCTTTCATCACTCATTCGTTCGACGTGCCCAAACCAGCTGAGCACGTTCTTCTTCATTCTCACCGTGACATCCTCGCTAGTATCTGCCATTCTGTGTACCTCTTCATTGCGGATTCGATCAGCTAAACTGACTCCGCATATCCTACGAAGAGATCGCATCTCCACAACATTCACTAAGGAAAACAGATATATTCCTGCAATGATCCGCGAGGCTATTGAAATACAAAAACATCCTTATTTCACTAGAGGGCAGAGGCGGTTGCAAACTTTTTACCACCTGGGTCGTGGAAACACATACAGACAACTGATAAGATAATTTAATTCTCAAACCCACCAGAGAGCAAAATAAAGTCAGCTCAATGTACAAGAATCCGGGGCAGTACGCGAGGCAATTAAGAAATCGTTGGCGGAAACTTGATATAATAATTACATCAACTGACAGATGAATGCCACCTCAGTCTATCCGTGACCACAGACTACTTTACGATTTTCGAAACGTCGGGTCCCAAAACATGTTTAACTAAATATACGTGATTAATCTGGTTAAATAGTTGCATTTAAAATTGATAATTAGCTTATTTTATTGCTTTGTATATTAAATTATATTATTAAATTAAATTTATATATATATGAGGCCGGTCGTGGCGCAGTGGCACGAAGTGTGACTGTTAAACCGACTGGTTGTGGGTTCGATCCCCACTCGAGGAGATGAAATATTTACTTAAATTTATAATTCCATTTTTTCGCTCTGGTGTCGAGGCTAAGCGCGGCGTTGAGTTCTGCCACTCAACACGCAATGCCTCCAGAATGCGGCAGAAAGTGGGGAATGGAGTGTCTTAACACTAGGTTCCCTCTGCCTACCCTGCTGTGTGTGGGATACAGCGTGAAGCTGATTTTTTTTATATATATATCCTTAATGTTTCTGTGGTTTACCTAGAATTTATATAGTATTTGTGTATGGTTTGGTTCTTTGATTATGGCGTTTCAAAGTATTCGTGTAACGGTACACGTTGGTTGGTATTTCTCGAACACATATCACTGCCTAGTATTGAACAAAATATGTACCCCACTTCTATAGTACATTAGTCAAGAGCAAATTGTTACTTAAGTTTAAAAAAAATGTCACTATACTTGTATTACTAGCAAGTCTGTCGGAAGGGAAAAATTCTTCCGTTATTTCGTAAATCATTCTGTTTATCATTTAATTCTTATTGTGTACTACTATTTAGAGTGGCTTTAGAAATAGAAACTTTTGTAATTGAAATTTAATTATAATTTAGATTTTCATCAAATTATCACAGATAATTTGAGGCCAGTCGTGGCGCGGGGGCACAAAATGTGACTGTTAAATCGACTGGTTGTGGGTTCGATCCCCACTCGAGGAAATAAAATATTTATTTACATTTATATTTTCATATTTTCGCGTGAAGGTGATTTAACTTAATTTTTATTTAATTTGACATCGTTATATTGGCCAATTGAGCCACCGTGAAATAAATTGTGTCTGATATGTTCTTTTCCTCATATTTCACAATTTCTGACATCATTAATAAGTTATAGCTCAAAGAAAAAGCGTTTCCTTAAAAAAGAAAATTCTTAACTTCGAATTCTATCAAACACCTACCTGCCTAAATATAGACAGTTAATGTTACGGTTGAAAGAATATTATAACAGAAAAAGATTCGTATAATTTATATAATTTTATTCATCATTATTTTTGTATTTCACAGGTATAAATTTCAGTATTTCACATAATAAATTAATATTTCCATAGAAAAACTCCGTAACAAATGTCTTCACACTGTCTTGATTAATGTGAGCGGCTTTAATTGATTAAAGCGAGCTACCATTAGTGGTAACGCAGTGGTGACCTACATTATTGAATTTTTGTTATATAGTAACAATACAAATGAAAAATCATAGTCACTCTTTATAAAACACAATCAGTCTTAGTGTGAAATGTTTTGTGCGTGACCTCCTTGCTTAGGGCGTAAAAGGAAATTCTGTTTAACACCTTTTTTTGGTCATTAGTCTCAAAAATATATTTTATTGTAACTGAATTGAATTGATTTAAATTATCAAGCCACTTTCCTTTGTTATATTTTCTAATAATATAGGTCAAACATAGTGATGGTGATACATTGATGTAATACAAAATAATTAGAGATCTCAAGACAAGCTACGCTAACTAGTTTTCAGACACTACGCTTCCGCTCAATTTACAAAACATTGCATGTAGAATAGCGGAAATGAACATCCCGCATTAATAATTTAGTTACCAGTGCGAGAAAATGTAAATAATTTATTTCTCAGTAGTGGGAATTGAATCCATGATAATTTCATTTATAATTCGACACTGTAGCACTTTGTCATTCTGGCCTAATATTAATCATGATGTAAAAATAATTATGATTTTTAACAAAACAAAAATAACTTCTTAAATTTTTACGGAATCCCAAAATCAGAACCGAGCTAAACTTTTATGAAACAACCCTTGAAGTGTATCGTTTCCAATTAAAATAGAATCATCGAGATCAATTGGTGGGAAATTGAATAATCCGTCAATTTGTTGCTTAATGCAATTTTAAGACTCATGGATACCATTGGCAAAAATAGACCAAATTAGAATAAGACCATACGCAAAGAACTAGCTTTCAAATAGAAAAAGAATTATCAAAATCGGTTCACTCAGTAAAAAGCTCTGAGGTAACAAACAGAAAATAAAACAGCTGAAATGATTTTTCTTTTACAGAAATAGGTTAAAAATAGAACAGGGTGACTGCATGTTGAAACATGTAATAAATACAATAGAATAGTATGAATATTTTATACTTAAACACTGACAATTTTCAACGTGTGGGTTAAGGTAATAGTCATCGTTTTTCCAGCACACATCAAAAGTAAAATAGTATTAGAAAGCATACATCTGCGGTATTGAGTTCCGACAAACAAACCAGGCATTGCGATTCCGAATTCAGGGGAAAATGGGGAACGGAGTATCCTCATACTTGGTCCCCAGGTTCCCTCTGCCTATCTTGCTTGAAAGAGTGATAAAAAACAAAGATCTCCTGTTAAATGATTTAGTGAAGCTTTTAGTTACCATTATATACATAACATGATTTGCGTCGTTTAACGCTGGTCACGATTCGATAAGCCGCATAAGCTTAGCATTCTTCAGTAATTGACGGCGTCTGTCTGACAATTTTATAGTTGAAGTCTACTGCTTGCTCATTGAAATATGTTTAAGATTTTTAATAATTGATTTTTAATAATTATTTATTCGACTGGTTGTGGGTTCGATCCCCACTCGAGGAGATGAAATATTTACTTAAATTTATATTTTCATTTCTTCGCTCTGGTGTCGAGGCAAAGCGCGGCGTTGAGTTCTGCCACTCAACACGCAATGCCTCCAAAAATTCGGCAGAAAGTTGGGAACGAAGTGTCTTAACACTAGGTTCCCTCTGCCTACCCTGCTGTGTGCGGGATATAGCGTGAAGCTAATTTAATTTAATTTAATTTTAATAATTATTTAATTCTCTAGCGCTATCGATACTATGATTCGACGGTAGTGAGTTTTAATTATAATATAGAATATAAAAATTATTGTATTGTTTTTATATGTGAAACATTTACATACATTTTTCTGCAATCTTATGTCTGACGTTTAAATAGGATAAATGGACTAAATCATTTTAATGTTATGTTTATACTTCGAAAGTCCACATGTGTATAAATTGTAATATCAATATTAAATTTATAATTACATTTAATCAAGAAACCTTTTACAAAATGTGTCGGCTATTAATAAGCCGCCTGAATACGTTAGTAGAAGAACGTAGCTCTGCATTATGGTACCTACTAACATAGTAGCATCAATGCAAAAGCTCTGTCCGTTTCATTGATATAGTAGTTAGTAGAACTCATTGTTTGTTTTTATCATAGAAGTACGAATCTAATACATCTAATGTATATTTTCTATGATGAATAATGATTTAAAAGCGACAGTTAATATAAAATACTGTGAACACAATAAATATTTAACTTTACCGTATACATGGTTTTACGTCTGCAGTAAATATTGAATACAATGCGATTTCGAATAGCAGAACATATATTTATTGTAATATCTACACATCTATGTAAAAAGAAAAATAATATAAACATACCTTCTAAAATCTCGACTCCAGCACGCGTAGATCACTGGATTCATTGATGAGTTGACCCACCCAAGCCATGTCACCACTACGTTGACAATTTCCTCGTGAGTGATGCACGATGAACATATTCCTGACAGGAGATTCACTACGAAAAATGGTAACCAGCACACTATAAACACACCCATAACGATACCAAGAGTCTTTGCTGCCTTTTTTTCTTTCGCGAATTTTGCGAGTTTACGTGATAGAGAAAAATTTTTGGGCAAATGTTTATTATGCGTCACATTTGTTAGCCGCGTCGACGAACGCGATAGTCCATTATTTTGCAACGCGGTTAAAGGCTCTTGATCCGCCTCTTCCGGGGTGCACGCACCGTGACAAACGTCCGTTCTTTGTCGCACTGTTCCACCTCTGTGAATTCGTAACGTTAACTCCAATTCACCACTCGGTCTCATCACTTGTTTCGTCCCGATTTTCAAGGATCTCGTTTGGATTGTTGCGGCGCGATATATGCGATAGTATGTAAACACCATTACAAATAAAGGTAGATAGAATGATATTGTAGAAGAAAATATAATATATTCTAAATTTTCCGTAAACGGACATTTATAATCGGGGACTTCTTCTAAGCGTACCGCTCGCCACCACGCGATAGCTGGGAACGATATAGCACCCGAACATACCCACACAGCTGCTATGAGAAATGCTGCTTTTCTTCCACTCATACGCATAGGATATGTGATGGGGTCAGTGATGGCCCAATAACGATCCAAGGATATAACACATAAATTAAGAATTGATGCAGTACTAAAAAGAACATCTAATGATCTCCATACATCACACCAGTCGACACCAAAGAACCATGTATGTTCTAACACTTCGTACAGCGCAGAAAAAGGCATCACTACTAGACCTACAAGACAGTCAGCGACTGCAAGGGAAGTTACAAAATAATTAGTAGATGTATGTAAATATCTTTCTCTTATTACTGCCAAGATTACGAGCATATTTCCAAATACTGTTGTAAGTGAGAAAAGAAGTAAGAATGAAACTAGAAGCGCCCGATCTTGTAGGAGATTGATGTAATCATTCCAAAGTTCTCCTGAATCATCTGTTAAATTAAATGTATTGTTATTGTCAAATGTAGCATTAAAATCAAGTACAGCATTGTAAGGTGACCTTGCGGAATCCAGAAAATATTCTGGGCCTTTTTGTAATAAGTCCGATTGGCTTCTTGCCACCAGTATTACTGGTTTGGTCGTATTCATATTCTCTGATGGCTATACGCATGCTAGCGACATGGCGAGTGTTTATGTTTTCCTTGTTTTGCTCGCAGCCAATTTGAGATTACATTCTTGGCAGGCATTCTGTTCACGACCTCTAATATCTGGCGCATATTGCGTTGGCATGCTTTTTTCGTTTAGTGATGTGCTAACTGCATCCTGGAACAAAATGAAAGAAATAAATTAATTAATTATCCTACGTTCTTGATATTTTGTAACATTGAATTTAAACAAAATATAATTCATTAGTATTTTTTCCACAAATATATGTGATGTTTTCTTTTTTTAAACAAGATTATAAAGTAAAGTTAATTGTAATTATCACCTCCACACTCAAAGACACACTAGATTATCCTATTTGACTTTATTATGACCATGCCCAAGACCGGGATGGTTGGCGCTCGATGATGGAGGCCTACGTTCAGCGGTGGACGGCGATAGGTTTATTAAAAAAAAAAATAGACCATGCCACAAAATTATTGTGTATCTCAAGTAACGGTTCCATTAACACCTGTTTAATGGCATTTGTATCGTTGTCAAATGTCCTTGGTTAGCTGGGACATAAATAGTGTTTAGCGAACAAGCGGCGAGATCAAACAAATTGTGCTCCATGGGCCGTGATCAGACTGTGCACATGAGGGCACTTCAATCGACCCCTCCCAAGCCCCCTATACATTCTCCATGCCGTGATCAAAATTTATGTTGACTGGTAGATGGAGAATTCGCAGTGTATATATATACAAATATCTATTTTGAGAGGCTTCATATAATACCTATAAGAGATATGAGTAAGTATAATAAGTTATTTTTAGAATATTTTAGGGCGCGGGGGCACAAGCGTGTGACTGCAATGCGACGGTTGTGAGTTCGATTCCCACTTGAGGAGATGAAATATTTACTTAAATTTATATTTCTGTTTTTTCGCTCTGGTGTCGAGGCTAAAGCATTGATTTTTTTTAACAAAAGCTATCGTATGTTTTCGACTTTTTCACTATCTCTGTACATACATTTGTTGGATAGCACAATTTAGCCCCACTTCATTCTAGTAATAGGGAAAGCAGTTGTTAATAATTCACTCGTGAAATTTGAAACTTCATCGTTGCATTCTACCGTCGATTTCTGTAATATAGTGCCTTTTAATTGCAATACCAAGGAGGCATCGTGAAATTTAAAAATTAAATTAGTTTCACGCTGTATTCTGCACGCAGCAGGACAGGCACAGGTTCCGCTGAATTTGAGAGGTATTGAGTGGCGGACCTTAACGCCGCTCTTTGCCTTGACACTAGAGCGAAGAAATGGAAAAAATAATTTAAAGAAATATTTCATTTCCTCGAGTGGGGATCGAACCAACCGCGCCGCGCCAACTTGTGCCCCTGGGCCACGACGGCTTCCAAATCGTGAATTTTAATATCAATTTAAATCTATCTACAAATTAAAAAACAATCCTCAACCCATAACGCTTTACGAAACGTAATGTATAGTATATGTAATGTATAATAATAAATATGAACTAAATAATAAATTCCATAAAAAAGAAGAAGAAGAGAAAAAGAAAAAAGAAATGAAAGTTGCTATATTTAGATAACTAGTATACCGTTGTAAATGTTTGTATAGTGTACATTTTTAATGTGAGAACACATCCTACGCGCGAGGCAAAGTTAAAACCTAGATATATTAACTCCAGTAAATGGCAGAAAGGGTATTCCTTTGTTAGTTCTTATAATGATCGTTCACTGAATGAAGAATTTATAATTTCTCTTCACTACTTTATTATTAACAAGCGGCCAGCCCGCGGCTTCGCCCGCTTGTACTACACGCGTACTCATTTAAGAAATAGAATTGACTTACAACTATAATGACTTTTAACACGATTTTTTCTTTTGCTTTAATCTGTAATTTTGTAATTTATTTATTTACTGTTTTGATTTAAAAAAAACTATAGCAATTTTGATACTTAAACATATCAACAAAGGACTGTTCGCAATGATCTGAACTTAAAATATTAATTATAGATTTTTTACTTCATATGGAGTTTGTAAGAATATTGTCAAATAGTGACGACGAGTCATTCTTGTTGGTTTCAGTTCTTTTAAAACTTTAGCTATTTTAGTTTATATACAGAAACGACTGTTCTACAAAATTATAATTATAGATTTATCATATTTTTTTTTTTTATATTTCTCTTTCATAATTCTTAAGTTCAAAAGATTTTTTTTTTACTGTAAAGTTATTATCCAGGATCCATCTCTGAGCAACTATAGATGGTCACCGGATAATACGTAGGATCTATGAAAAAATGGACAACTTAAAAAGGGGTATGGAATGGAGTTTGGATGAATTGGGCTATACTTTTATTGCTACTGGGCTGTTGAGGGAGACTAACGGACGTCCACATTTTCAACGTCTCAAATTGAGGTTTTGGCAGACGCTGACTCGTCCACTAGATGTGCCCCCACAAAAGGGGGGTAACATCGGCGTGGTCGACTAAGAGTGTAGAGAGTTATTAATTATTATTACTATAAATAAGATTATTTAAAATTTAATATTATTAAAAACAAATTTAATATTATTTAAATCAGAATGTACTTCTCAATGATTAATCGTTACTGGTTGTACGGGACTTGGTGATGAATCTCGGGTCAAACCCGTCTACGGCCTTTGTAATTTTGATTCGAGGGTATGTAATTAATAAATGCTTCAGATACTTCGACAGGACAATACTTTTTTAGGCTTTATAATATAAAATATTCCAAATAATTCGACGTTACATTTTGTTTTCAACGACAAAAGTTTGTGGCTTGTTATTTTTGTAGCAGGATATTTGTGACTTTCATAAAAATATTTGACCGTATTAAAAATGAGTTCACATTTTATTTGATTGAATACAACTACATATAAAGAAAGGAATTTAAATCAAATATGTATTTAATTTTTTTATATGCTGTCATTACGTAAGCCTACGTTTACAGATAAAAAACAATGTACAATGTACTGTAACTAATACTTCTAAATGTTGTTATTTAAAATTTATAAATATTTAAATTAAAAGCTCTCGAGGCAGACAGATTATATTTGTACCGATCATTCTGTTGTTGACGTTTGACAATGACAAATCAGTCACTTACATCCTGATTTATAGTCTGTAGCTATCAGCCAGACAATTATATCAAAGATTGCTCAATATCCCTTGCCTTCAGTCCCTTTATAATGACGGAATGTTAATAAGGAAAACAATAGCAGGGAATGGTTCAATAGATTGGAATATTTGACAATAATGGATATAATTCGAGGACAGTCGTGGCGCAGGGGCACAAAGTGTAACTGTAAAATTGACTGGTTATGGGTTCGATCCCGAGGTGATGAAATATTTATTTAAATTTATATATCCATTTCTTCGCTCTGGTGTCGAGGCTAAGCGCGGCGTTGAATTCTGCCACTCAACACGCAATGCCTCCAGAGTTCGGCAGAAAGTGGGAAGCGGAGTGTCTTAACTCTAGGTTCCCTCTGCCTACGCTGCTGTGTGCGGGATACAGCGTGAAGCTGATTTATTTATTTGATTTTTTATTCAGAGGCCAGTCGTGGCGCAGTGGTACAAAGTGTGACTGTAAAACCGACTGGTTGTGGGGTCGATCCCCACTCGAGGAGATGAAATATTTACTTAAATTTATATTTTCATTTCTTCGCTCTGGTGTCGAGGCTAAGCGCGGCGTTAAGTTCTGCCACTCCACACGCAATGCCTCCAGAATTCGGCAGAAAGTGGGGAACGGAGTGTCTTAACACTAGGTTCCCTCTGCCTACCCTGCTGTGTGCGGGATACAGCGTGAAGCTGATTTATTTATTTGATTTTTTATTTAGAGGCCAGTCGTGGCGCAGTGGTACAAAGTGTGACTGTAAAACCGACTGGTTGTGGGTTCGATCCCCACTCGAGGAGATGAAATATTTACTTAAATTTATATTTTCATTTCTTCGCTCTGGTGTCGAGGCTAAGCGCAGCGTTGAGTTCTGCCACTCCACACGCAATGCCTCCAGAATTCGGCAGAAGGTGGGGAATGGAGTGTCTTAACACTAGGTTCCCTCTGCCTACCCTGCTATATGCGGAATACAAAAGAAACTGCAAAAGAATTTTAAAACATTTTAGTATGAACGGTTTTAGAGAATATTAAGCGACATTGCCTAAAATATAGATACTTCCCTCATTCCATCATCGATTACATTATTAATTACATTTCGTCAGTTCATAAGCAATTTCATCGTTTGTAAGTCTCATGCATTAAATATGATGCGTCCAATACGTACTCACGAGAGAGAGACGAGATTTTGTTGTCATCATACAAAATGATCACAAAATGGAAACAAAAGAAACTTAGGTAAGCTATAATAGAATTACGGCAAAAAATAACGTGCTACAATGGCCAAAGGTAATTAATTGGTTAAAGTGAAATGGCGTTGGAAATAAATATTTAAAAAAGTTAAGTGCGAGTCGTATTTGTTCGACGATTCTATATCAACTTCAAGATTGTAGGTCAACAGGACGTACATACATACATACATTTGTACTTCTTATAAAAACTGAGAAACTTAAAACTGCTTACGTATACGCTTATTTTGAATGCAATGAATGAATTAATTTTCATTTCTCGGATTTTTCTCTTCATTTGTATTGTATGTAAGTTCTCACTTCGCGTCATAATTTTATAATTGTAGTAGAAGCAGTAGTGCAGATTTTGATTACACAACACAGCAAATTTCAAACGAGAAGCAAAAACGATGCATAAATTCCAAGGTTTCAAGTGACCGTAGATTTGAATATTTGACAATAATTTCGGCTAGATACCTCCGTTTGTTTTTCTCTTTTGGGGTGAAACGATTTTGATGATTCTTTTTTTTATTTGAACGCTAGTACTTCCTGTGTGGAACACACACGAATTTTCATTTTAATTTGGTCCAGTTCTGATAATGGTCTCCATGAGAAAATCACAAGTCTTAAATTTGCATTAAGTATATGCGCGACAAATGAATTAATAACTCAATATATCTAATATCCCGCCAACCGATTTCGATTATTCTTTTTTTTATAATCTTTAAGAGAAAACAATCAGTGATGACTGTACGAAAATCTATCAGACGAAACAAAGGAATAGGAATTGTTTCTAAATGTTTTTTTTTAAAGAATGAGCAAATCATTTTTTTTTTCATTATGGTAACAAAGCGCGGCGTTGAGTTTCGCCACTCAACAAGCAATGGTTTCAGAATTCGGCAGAAAGTGGGGATCGGAAAAATCTTAAAACCAAGTTCCCTCCGTCCACCCTACTATGTGTGAGATACAGCGTTGAGATAAAAAAAACCGGACAAGCACGAGTCGGGCTCGCTCATAGAGAGTTCCGTACAAAAATTTTACTTTAATTTTTTATATTTAACCACAAATGTATTGTTTTCAGATTTTTTACTGCTACATAAAAGATCTGGTAAAAAGACAAATAAAGAGTCAAAAAACTTAAATGAAACTCCAGATGACGAAATAAGAACACAAATTAACTTATATGATCATTATATTCACATACCCGTATGTATTCACATCTACACATGTGATTACAAACGATGATTAGATGCGAGAATTTGTATTTTTATTTTATTAAGGTATTTTTAATCTGTTATTTAGTAGGTACTTAGAGTTAATTGACTTCCACCAAAATGACTTAAGAAATTCCTAAAAGATTTTATACAAAAGCACAAAGCACCGTGAAATACAATTACGTAAGTTTGTTGAAAAGCTTAGTACAACTACAACAGTTACAAGCGGCGCGGCGACGTCGTCACATTTAAACTTGTGAATTGATATATAAAACGGAAGCGAAAATCAGGATTAAATAAACTTTATAAGTCACAAAAGTTCGTATAGTAGGAAAGAAGGCAGAGAGAACGTAGTGTCATTATGTTCTCCGCTTACCATCCGAATTTTAAATATTACGTGTTGAGGAGCGGAACTCAACGCCGCGCTTTTTCTTGTAAGAGCACGAGATGGGACATAATTAATTCCCCAGAGTGACCCAAACGCCGTTCCGCCGCGGCACGCAACCCTGAGTCACAATGATAAGAAGCATATATTATTTTCTATCTCTGGAACTAGTGGTTCAAATTGTAAAATTGTTTTTGTGTTGGATAGATTATTTATCAAGTCACGCTACGCGATATAATCCACTGCATTTCCGGTTATTTTTCAAGTAAAGCAGCTCAAATAAAAACTACCTATTTTTCCGAAAGGGGATCCACAACTATCGCCTACATTGTCATTTATTTTAGGGGAAAAGTGTGTACAGCAAAATGATATCATGTTGTAATTACAGTATAAACTCAATGTATTTTTTTTTACAAAACATAAAAATAATTAAACGATTATTTCGTTCCTTTTGAAAAATTATATATTTTTATAAATAAAAATAAAAAAATATATATGTTTTCTAAAAACGCTGTTTGAGTATTACTTATACATGACTTAAGTGTGACTTAAGTTCGTAGTAAGTAAAAGACTATTCTATTTATGCGGAGGCAAAAGGTTATGAAAATGCTTCTTTATTAAAAACTATAAGAACTTCTTGTCAGATTCAATGCAATTTGCACTTGTCTCAAGTCTTGTGAAGTTACTATCTTTGTGGCATCGTCACTTTAAAACTGAATTATTTCACAAAGGATTATAATCGGTGGCCACAAAATGCTGTGATAAGAGCATCTTATACTACTCACTGGTCGAGGCTTAATGAATTATTTAAAATAAAATTGTACTCTAAAATAAAAATATGTAATTATTTTTAATAAGGCCAGTCTGAGGCCAGTCGTGGCGCAGGGGCGCAAAGTGTGACTGTAAAACCGAATGGTTGTGGGTTCGATCCGCATTTGAAATATTTACTTAAATTTATATTTCCATTTCTTCGCTCTGGGGGGTGAGGGGTTGAGTTCTGCCACTTAACACGGAATGCCTCCAGAATTTGGCAGAAAGTTGGGAACGGAGTGTCTTAACACTAGGTTCAATCTGCCTACCCTACTGTGTGCGGGATACAATGTGAAGCTGATTTGATTTATATATTTAATTAAAAATTATCTATCTGATTGTCTAATTTAATTTAAATATTAGTTACTATAATAATTGCCATAAATGTATATTCAGAGTAATATATAATCCATCGTGAAAATAATATTATACATAAACATAATGTGGCACTAAATGCCGAATAACTCATGTAACATTCTCTAAGGTGAATTAACATTTCCCTTCACTGAAATGCAAGTATGGACTGAAGAATGTTCTCCGAACTCGAGCACAGAGCAGTCCTCTTCATCCACGCCTTGCATACACTTTTTATCTAAATTCTTATTTTAATCAAAATGTAAATTAAAATATATATACGGTATAATTATATAAAATATGAGGCCCGTCGCGGCGCAGTGGCACGAAGTGTGACTGTAAGACCGACTGGTTGTGGGTTCGATTCCCACTCGAGGGGATGAAATATTTACTTAAATTTATATTTCCATTTCTTCGCTCTGGTGTCGAGGCTAAGCGCGGCGTTGAGTTCTGCCACTCAACACGCAATGCCTCCAGAATTCGGCAGAAAGTGGGGAACGGAGTGTCTTAACACTAGGTTCTCTCTGCCTACCCTGCTGTGTGCGGGATACAGCGTGAAGCTGATTTATTTTTTTTATTATATAATATATTTATGTTAGAGTGTTATATTTGAAATAACTTTTTCTTATATTTTTCATGAATATTTCTTTTAGAATTTATCTGAGCTTGTCTTGTTAATTTTACTTTGTGTATAGTTTTAGTCTTAGAAATGCTAGGAGTCTTCATTTAACAGGCTGTGGATTGGATTCCCACCCTAGGAAATGATATATTTCCCGACTACTAAGTAAAGGTGTTATGGTTTTCGCGCGTATCTTGTATGTATGTATGTCATATTCTTTATTACCTCATATCTCCAGAACCGCTGAACGGATTTACATATTAGATTTGTATTAGCAGCCCAGGTGTTCTTAGATAGATGGGCGATAGGCGTTAAAAGAAAACAATAATAGCGGCTGTGGAACGCCATTGGACTTAGTAGAAAAATTTTTTTTCGTTTCGAATACCACAATATGGGTATCAAATTCAAGAGCTCAATACAAGGATTTTATATTATATATCATGAAACTAAAAAGAAAATAAACAAGCCCTATAGTTTATTTGGATTAACAGTCGGGACCTATTAGTAATTCTTTCCATCACTCAACACGCAATGCCTCAAGAATTCAACAGAAAGTAGGTTAACTTCTTCTGTTAACTCTACTTCATACAAGATACAGCGTAAACCTGAAAAAAAAATCCAATATTTACATATGTATGCTTAATATGTTATTAACCTTCTAACATTACCTCGCTTTATTGAATACGGTAAATAATTATACGCACAACAGCCTTACACTATTAATCAACTGTTCCTCTTAGGTTAGCTTATATTAATACAGTGTCAGCGTATTGATAGGGACAATTAGATTTGCGGTTTCATTTGCACAATTCGGAGGTAAATAGATCTTAATAGCTTATGTGGTGAAATTGATAGAATAAATTTTAATTAGATAATCTATGATAGAATTTTATTATATATGTATATTATACTAGCTCATTGGCACCGTTAGGGGTGAATTTGAATAAAAAAAAAAACCACGAAACACGTGTTCAATAAAATATTTTTAACAGTCTGGATCAAATCAGTGGCAATTTAAAAAATAAAATCAGCTTCACGTTGTATCCCGCACACAGCGGGGTAGGCAGAGGTAACCTAGTGTTAAGACACTCCGTTCCCCACTTTCTGCCGAATTCTGGAGGCATTGCGTGTTGAGTGGCGGAACTCAACGCCGCGCTTTGCCTCGACACCAGTGCGAAGAAATGGAAATATAAATTTAAGTAAATATTTCATCTCCTCGAGTGGGAATCGAACCCACAACCAATCGGTTTTGCAGTCACACTTTGTGCCGCTGCGCCACGACTGGCTTCAAATTAAAGATCTATCAATTTAAAAATTTTTCCATATAAACTTTCAACCCCTTATTTGAACTCTTAGGGGATGAATTCTAAAAAACCATGAAACACGTGTTCAATGAAGTATTTTAGAGAGACTAAATTTCAAATTTTATAAAAATTGGTGCTGTTTTAAAAAAAAATCCATACAAATTTTTAACCCCTATTTCATCCCTTGAGGGTTAAAATTTTTCAAAATCCCTTCATAGTGGGTGTCTAGATTATAAAAACAAAAATGTGTTCAAATTTCACGTATCTACGCACAGCGTTTACGACCGTGCGTGCGTCTTACATCAGTCAGTCAGGTCATGTGTCTTTTATATATAAAGATAGATGACGTATAATAAAGTGTTTATATTAAAGTAATATTTAGTAAAGAACTACTGTCTGTCTATATGCCTAAAAACCTTTATATTTACTAACATAAATCTTCTAGAATTATATTTTACTATCTACAGATGACGTTTTGATCAAATAGGGCAACAAAACAAAAGTAAACAACAAATTTTACATTAAAGGAGCTACTTAAAAACAATTAAATGGAAAGATTTTTTTCTAATAACTAAAACTAAGATGCCCTGGTGCTCAAAGTTTAAAAAATGACGTCTTGGCCTTTTGAAGTTTTAGAAACTTTCAATATATTTTGACATTTGGTTGGTTGGTTTGGTTGGTTTGGTTGTTGACTGGTTGTGGATTCGATTCCCACTCGAGGATTTACTTACGTTATATTTTCATCCTCCAGAACTTGGCGGAAAGTGGGGACGGTGGTCTTATGACTAGGTTCCCTCTACGTACCCTGCTGTATGCGGGATCCAGCGTGAAGGTGATTTGATTTAATTGTTGTGATTGATTTTTTTTAATTAATGTTATTTATTATTACAATAATAGTAAAACAATAAAAAGGTTAACACAAAATATATATATATATATATATATATATATATATATATATATATCTGAAAGAAATGCAAAGAACGACTTTAAGATTTTATGGTTCTCTATTTAAAAGAAGTTATTAACTCTCACAATTTGTCATAAATGATAATAGATAATGTATGTAAAGTAAACCATAATTTTAAAATAATTCGTGCATAAAGACGAAAGCCAAAGTATAATATCAATAAAATAGCATAAGCGTTTTGAGGCCAGTCGTGGCGCAGTGGTACAAAGTGTGACTGTAAAACCGACTGGTTGTGGGTTCGATGTGCTGCCCTGCTGTGTGCGGGATATAGCGTGAAGCTAATTTAATTTAATTTATTTAATTTTTTAGCATAAGCGTTACGACCAAAATCTAACAAACTAAATGAGCTATTCAGTATTCTTTCATAATAAAAGTAAAAAGAAACTTAAGGTGTCGATAATTTGCTTGCGAGCGCAGTCGGGCAGAGTTTGATCGATGGTCCCCGACGGTTGTTACTTCCACAACGTAACAAAAGTAATAGAAGTTTCTTGATAGATTGCGTGCTGAAACTCTAATTCTTTTACTATTGACTATGAAAATTCCACTAATATCACGCAATTGAATAAAATAATATTCTTCGGTCTTGGTTAGTAACAAAATTACGTTTTTTTTCGAACTTGAGGTCAATGCTGTTAGTCCTACTGGCTTTTACAACGCCACCTGGTGGGTAGGGAAGGTAATCTGTCCCTGGAAAAAAGCAAACACTACGTGGCTGCCTGTGAGGAAGTCAACGGCGGAAAGGGCGTCCCCTGCGGAACTTAAGCCTCGGCTTGCAGCCGTCTAGCAAACTGGAACAAAATTACGTTTTCGAAAGACCGTGTTTATAAATAGTTCTCAATTCATAAATCGGTAGATTATTATTCAAAAACGTAATAGAAATTAAAATATATTATGTTGTATTATATCATGTTATATGGTTATACAATATACATATAATATGATATAATACAACATAGTATAGTAGTATATATAAGTTATAGAAGTAGTAATTATAATAAAATCATAATTGATCGGTGTCTGTACATGGAAGATATACATTAAAGAAAAACTATTTTGGCATACGTCAATGTAATTTTTGTGTTTGTCGGTGCGTTTATTTGTGAGAGATACCGCTTAAATGATTTAAATGCAGTTTTCATTATTAAATTCTAGCAACCTTCCCTTAACAATAAATGATTTCACAGTCGAGGAAACGAAATATTTAAGATAAAAAAAAAATCGTTCAGGTGTCGAGGCAAAGCAAGGCGTTGAGATCTCCCAATATGAATATGCAATATAGTGAACGAAGAAGAACCTGTGTTACAACCCGGGGATACATCGTGAAGCTATTTTTTTTATTAAATATTATACCATCATAGCGCATTTAAGAAACTTATTGTACATGTATCTTACTGTATTTTACCTTAAATGTCACCTAAAAATATATTTACTTAATTTACTCGCTAGCAGCGTGAATCTGATTTCTACTCGCTAGCATCCGCTCGCTTCACCGGCTTTAATAAGGTGCACATAAAACTTTTTTCTTATATTAGAAATAAATATATAGCAATAATAGAACTTTACCCATCACCCAACGTCCATCATCCGTCAATTATCATCTGTAATCCATCGACCAATGGGATGATAATATATGCAGTTTGAAAGCAAAAAGAACTTAAAAAAGCACGATATTTTTAATACTAAATTGCTATCTCTATAAATTGTAAAAATTCACAACACAATATTTTTTATAACATTAAAAATTTGCATTTCACGCAGATGGAACCTAGCGTTAACACACTCCGTTCCCTACTTTCTGCCATATTCTGGAGGCATTGCGTGTTGAATGGCGGAACTCAACGCCAGGCTTTTGCCTGGGAGAGGGAAGAGATGAAAATATTAATAAATCATTCCCCGAGAGGGGATCGACTCCACAACCGCCGCGTTACAATCCTTGCACCGCGACAAACATAACTTAAAACAAATTGTATTGCTTCTTTTAACATTTTTAAAATGTTAAAAGAAGCAATACATTATTCCATACCTAGGTAAGAAAAATACTTATTTAGAAAACGTATAAACTTTCAGACGTATAAAATTTAACGTAGCGTGACTCGAACCTACGTCTCTTAGGAACGCAACGTCTCTTCGGCGGAAAACGGAGAACGGAAGTGTATTCATGTGAACGGCGTGTTTTAACACAACCATCAACGTGGTTTACATGTTCGGGTTGGTCATTACAAGGTGTAACCAAGCCCCGGTGCACCGTTACCGTTAAGATACTTCTGTTTTTCACGTTCCGCCGAATTTTGAAAGCATTATGTAGTGAGTCGCGTTGTGCCTTGTCAAGCCAGAACGAGAAAATTACAATACTGAATATTTCATTGTCTCTAATGGGAATAGAACCTAAAACCAGTCGCGTTTACAGTCACACACTTGTAGCGCTGCGCCACGACTGGCCTATTGCTTTATATGTTATTATTTCGTTGCATCAACCTGATATAACATAGTTTTCCATCCCCCACTCAGTGCTCCATCAATTTCACTGGACGATTGTAAAATATAGCTTTTGTTTGAAATCACTGAACGAGTCGAGCCAAAAATTATCGCCTGCAATTTTTACACTGAAAGCATACAATGTTCACTTGTAATCCAATAGAATAGCTTACATTAAGTTAAGGTTTATAAAATATTCTATTTTTTCCGCATATAGCAGTGTACGTAGATAGAACCTAGTGTTAAGACCCTCTGTTCTCTATTTCCTGCCGTATTCGAGATATTGCGTGTTGAGTATGCAAAGCTCATCGCCACGAGTAGTGGCGCAGGGGCAAAACCGTGCGACTTAAAACGCATCGGTTGTGAGTTTGATTCCCGTTCGGGGGAATGAAATGTTTAATAATTTAAACATTTAAAAATTTAAAAATGTTTAACATTTTTACTATTATTATAAATTACATTTCGAACTAACAACTTTCATTATTACTCAATCACATTTTATCAATCTTCGAAAGCATCTACTTTTAACAAGTGATGCGGTAGCATTAACAGTTAAAAAACAATACGCTCCGCTAACAAGTGGTTTAATTGAATCGCTTTCAGTTAGTAAAATAACTCAGCATTCGATATATAAAAGTATTTTTATCGTTGTACGTAGCGTTATATCCATATTACATATTGCCACTATGAAGTAAATTTATATATATTTTTCTTCCACGAACAATATCGTTGAACTTGTTTCAGAAAAATTTTATGTAACATAAGTATAAGTATGTAATGTAATATACACATAAAAATTTAATATATTATAATATAAACAAAGAACTAGACTTTGCTTAATACAAAGTGAAAGAGAAAATACATATACAATATTTTATGAAATTTTTACTTTATTTTATCTTAAGATATATTTTTCGTATATAAAAAAGAAAATAAACTTGACCCCCTTATAATACTTCTATCATTATAAATAAAAAAAAATAAATCAGCTTCACGCTGTATCTCGCACACATTAAGGTGGACAGAGGGAACCTAGTGTTAAGACACTCCGTTCCCCACTTTCCGCCAAGTTCTGGAGGTATTGGTGTATTGAGTGGTGGAGCTCAAAGCCGCGCTTTGCCTCAATACCAGAGCAGAATAGAAGAGCAATAAGAAATGAAAATATAAATGTAAATAAATATTTCATTTCCTCGAGTGAAGATCGAACCCACGAGCAATCGACTTTACAGTCAAACTTTGTGCCCATGCGCCACGACAGGATTGAAAAATCATTGAGCTGGTTTGATGATGGAATCATGACATATAGAAGAGAATACAAGTATATCACAGTTGTCAATTAAACACATATTTTTTAGTTGTATTGAAAACTAATGGGCGCGCGCAGCTCCGTCCGCTTATTTGAACCCTTAGGTGAATTCTAAAAACCATGAGACACGTGTTCAATGAAATATTATAAAGATATTTAGAGATATTTTCAAATTATATAAAAATCGGTGCCGATTTAAAAAAAAACCATATAAAATTTCAACCCATATTTCATCTTTTTAGGGTTCAACATTTTTTCAAAATCCCTTCTTAGTGGATGTCCAGATTGTGAAAATAAACATTTGTCCAAATTTCACGTTGCTACCATCAGCGGTTACGGATGTGCATGCGTCTTACCTCAGTCAGTCAGTACATGTCCTTTTATATATATAGGTAGATGATATCTCGGTACTTATTAATTCACCTCTCTCGGTTAGTTCAGTATTTGAAAGTAGCAACATTTAGTTTAATTATAGATTTCATTATTTTACCGTTTTGTTAAATCAAGTAATTTATTCTGATCGCAGGAACCATTTACATTTAGAAACGACGAAGAAAATTGGCTATGTTAATGAGACGAAGATGAATATAGCGGAAGTCACTCCGATAGTCTTGTTCGGTAAACTTTTTACTTAAATAATAGATATTATTATTTCTATTTTTCGTATTATTGATTGTCGATTCTTACAAAGTAATAGATAAGATTCGTGTTGTATGTTTTTTTATCACAACTAAAACAATAGGTAAAAAAGAAATATAAATTTTGTCTCTTCAAAAAAATTAAAATAAATTATATTATTATGCGCCAGTCGTGGCGCAGTGACACAAAGTGTGACTGTAAAACTGACTGGTTGTGGGTTCGATCCCCACTCGAGGAGATGAAATATTTACTTAAATTTATATTTCAATTTCCTCGCTCTGGTGTCGAGGTGAAGCGCGGCGTTGAATTCTGCCACTCAACAAGCAATGCCTCCAGAAAGTGGGGAACGGAGTGTCTTAACACTAGGTTCCCTCTGCCTACCCTGCTGCGTGCGGGATACAGCGTGAAACTGAAGCTGAAGCTGAAACTGAAGTTATATTATTTCAGGCCATTGGTGCTGTAAAGTTGAGCGAAATAAGTAGCAATTCTCTAACTCAGGTATGTAATGAAATGTTATAAAATTCCATAAAGAACATAACGCTCGCCCCGTTAAATCAGTTAGCCATACGAGATGCAGTTCGTTATTATTATGTAGTAAAATAATTTAAAAATGTTATTATAAAATATTGCTATGCACTACTTTTATTTTCTTGAAACAATATCACATTATATAAAAAAAATTAACACAGTACATACTAAGAGATCTCTGCTGTATGCATATTTATTTGTTAAAATGTTTTTCAAGTATTAAGTAAATAAGTAACGACATATCATTTTTTTTATATCATTAGAGTATCAAAAAGTGTCACATACACTTTCACGCTGATTCACGCATTATCCGCCTAGTGTTCGTTCAACACTTCGTTTCCTTTTTTCCGCTGAATTCTCGATCATTGCGTGTATAGTGGAGCAGCTCAACGCCGCTTTACCTCGACACCAGAGCGAAAGAGCGAAATGGAAATATAAATTTATATATATTTTTGGAATGGGGACCGAACCCACAATCACATTTACATTCACACTTTGTGCTTTTGCACCTTAACTTGCCTAAAAAATATGATTTAATCTCTTTATAGAATAGACTCTTGATAGGACATAGACCATCATTTGTTTAGAAAAGACATAAAAGTTAGAAAGACAACGTTATTGTAATTCGACACCATTATATATTGCGTGTTAACCTTATAAAGCAAAGGTTTTGGGTGTAAAGAAGGTATAAGCCTTTCCATCACCATTCGTCGGAAAACATCAATAAAATTGTTTATCGGCGTTGACGAATGTACGAATAAAAAAGGGGAATTTCCAATTCTGAGGCTTCCTTTTGTAAAAATAAGTCAGTCATAAAAGTAAATTTATCGTTTGCAGTAAATAAAACGTTACATATTATTGGAACAATGGACGTTTCACAATAGAACTTGTCAATATGACAGGACTGTCCAATGATAAGCATTTGTAATCTGAATTTAAATATAATGAGGCCAGTCGTTTCGATGGGGCACAAGGTGTGACTGCAAAACCAGCTGGTTGTGGGTTCGCCCACTCAAGGAGATAAAATATTTACTTAAATTTATATTTCCATTTCTTCGCTCTGCTGTCGAGGCAAAGCGCAGCGTTGAGTTCTGCCACTGAACACGCAATGCCTCCAGAATTCGGCCGAAAGTGGGGAACGGAGTGACTTAACACTAGGTTCCCTCTGCCTACCCTGTATGTAAAGATATCATAGTACTCTTTCTCTCTTTCCTCTTCATAGCAGTGCAGGTAAAGAGAACTTAGTGTCGAAATTCTCTAGTTTTCATTTTCCTCTTTCGTCCTAACAAACCGTGCAATTGAAAATAATGCAAATAAATTTTCTTTGCCCTAATGAGAATTGATCCCACAACCATAGCATGGTTTGCAGATTCTGTTCCACTGCGGCACGTTGGCATCTATCACAATACTAATTCATAAAACAATTGTTGAAAGAATCTGAACGATGATTTAAAAAAAAATATTTACATTCCATTGAATCAACCTGGCTTAGCATAACAAAAGATATTTTTCAAACGAAAACAAACACTAGGTCACTGTATTTTGATCAATCAAAGTCATTTGAAACGTTATTGCTTTTTGGTTTCATTCGCGTCTCTATATTTAGCTAGAATTTAAATATTGATTGACAAATTCTGTAGAGTTCTTTTTTTTGAAAGCCTCACTATAGAAATAGAAAACAAACGAACAGAATTTGGCTGCATATTTATCTGTGATATAGTAATATTCAACTAAAATTTAAGGCCAACGTGGCGCAGGGGTAGATCTCGGTGTTGAGTTCCGCCAACGTAACCCTGACTAAATGTACGTAACGAGAAGCTCCTCCTCCCCCACAAATAAACTATCCTACATAAAATATTATTTTACCTCGAATTTTCCCGATATTAGCGCCTTCAACCAAACAAACATAGCTTTATAATATAAAATTAGAATTTGTATATATTGCGTTACCATATGATACTTTCCCTTTTTTTTATTCTTTTGTATATTTGTAATTTAGAGTTGATAAAAACAGCTAATGATACGTCTTTTTACACTCGATAATCAATTTATATTATGTTACTGGTAAAATTCAACGAACATCAGTATCTCTCTAAAGATTATTTAAATATTTGGTTTTTATTAGACCCTTTTACATTACTTCGGAACTAAATTAGGAATTATCCCTCTCAACCCACTTTATATTGATGTCACGGTCTTTTTCACGTTGAATGTTTTGATAGAATTTTTGAAAAGCCGCAATTCGATGTGATTTGATTCGTGAGTTCTCATCCCAAAAATCACGTGTTATAATATTTTTTTGCCTACGCCAGATTTTATATGAAAATACTTACTTAGTTATAAGGAGTTTGATGATTATATCAAAATATTAGTTTTTTCAGAACAAGTTAAACATTTTACGCATTAAAAGTTGAATTTGTTATGATATAAAAAAATAAATATAATAAATAATGATTAAAAAAAACCTGTTTTAGGTAAGAGCACTTTGTAGTGAAAGTTAATGTAATAAATTATAGTGTTTCATACGAGTTTATTTGGGGTAATACTATAGTGAGACTAATCCCAGATTAGCGGCGGTCTTAACGTAGTGTCCTTCACAGTATTCAGAAGATACTCCGTGCCTACTTTTCTGCTTAGCATATATGTTTTTTGCTACACGCACGTATCATACACATATAAAGGTAGACCGAGGGAACCTGAGAACCTGGTGTTAGTCCGCTACGTGTTTCCCATTATCATACTTCCGTTTCCCACTTATCGCTAAATATTTAAGGCATTTAAGTGGCGGATCTCAACGCTGCACTTTGACGGCACAGGCTTTAATTAAAAAATATATATAATTTACCTACGTACATTTGGTTTTTAGTCGCTACACTTTTTTATTATTGTCACATCGTATTTCTACTTTTGTGTATCCTCCTGAGTTGTATGTAGCCCTTGAACAAAGTATACGGGGTAGTGGTCGTCCGGGTCCCGGATGTATCGACACTCATAGCAGTCATAGCGCCCTATTGATTAACAACGTAGGTATTCTTATGATTTTTATTGAATTACGCACGGAAAATAGAAATTTAGTATGAAAATTGGATAATCAAACCTGTACTTGCAATGGGTTATGTAATTAATTATAGCGCTTAAGGGTTAATACATAACATGAACTATCCAAACTATATATTAGTTAAGGATAAAAAAATAGTGTACAGAAGGGCAGTGAAAGGGTGATGTAATCTCAATACGTAACATTAGGTTAACCCTTTTTAGCCTACAGCTTAAATATTTTAACTTCAACGTTTCTAAAAGATAAGCACTACATTAAGTATTTCTATAGTATTAAAAGGCCAGCTAGCTCTACCATTTAAAATTGACCATATCATTTATACTTTATTTTTCTGTTATTTATTCTCTCAACTCATTCAGGTCTTTTATTGTATACCTATTTATTTAAAAAAAAATACACGTTGAATAAATTGAGTGAATTGAACAATTATTTGTCTGGTATTTTTCTGAATTATAAAAGAATTATAGAATAGATAGATTATAGAAAAAGAAATTTACATTTTTGTAGACATTTCCAGCAAATTTTATCTGTATAAAACAAATGTGTTTACAACAATTAACAAAATTCTTCTTTGATAGCTTTTTTTATCTCTGTGAGTATAAAAGAGGCACTTTTTTATATAAAATAATTTCGTATAATTATAAAGTCCACATAGGTTCATAATCCTCTACTGGGCCCTAGGTCATTAACTATATAAACGATATCAAGAAAACAATATAAAATGCAAATTCGCAACAATAATACGCATAATAGTGGTCAGTCGTGGCGCAGGAGCACAAGCGTGTAAAATGTAAACGAAACAGATTGTGGGTTCGATTCCCATTCGAGGAAATAAAAACATATATATTTTCATTTCTTCTTTGTGGTTTCGAGGCAAATAAAATTAATGCGTGGCATTTAAAACCACACGCTTCTGCCCTTGCTCCATGACTACCTCGATTTTTTTTCTCGATTTATTAAAAGAGAAAGATAAATTGGCACGATCGCTGTATAAGTATACAGACAAAGTCACAATGCTGTTCTTGGTTATATAACGTAACTCAATATTTACACAACCAACACAATAGATAAAAGTGAAAAAGATGAAGATGTCAACTGTTGAAGAGTTGATATAAAATGTTATGTTCAAAAAAACTATTTTTGATGACTATTAATAATTTTTTTAGGTCTATTTTTGGTAATCACACACACAAACGCAAAGCCAGAGGCCAGTCGTGGCGCAGTGGCACAGAGTGTGACTGTAAAAGCGACTGGTTGTGGGTTCGGTCCCCACTCGAGGAGATGAAATATTTACTTAAATGTATATTTCCGTTTCTTTGCTCTGGTGTCGAGGCGAAAATGCCTTCAGAATTCGGCAGAAAGTGGGGAATGGAGTGCCTTATGACAATAGGCTCCCTCTGCCTACCCTGTTGTGTGCGGGATAAAGCGTGAAGCTGATAAATGCAAAGCTGAGCGGCCTCGCGGACGCCGAGTGAATGATTTTTCTGCTACGCGTAATATAAAATGATCGTGTTCACATTATTTAATATATTTCAATTTTGTTTACTTTCAATTGTAGCACAATGTAGCAAACTACACCAAAATATAATGATCAAAATCGCCCTTCTAGTTACTATATCTGAATATGGTGACGACGATATCATCTGAAACATTTGACAACTTGTTTTATGACCAAAACAAATTATATGGAAATGTTATAAATTAAACTTTACATTATAAATGTTTATATTAAAGTCCAAGTAACTAGGGTCATTTAAGAGGTAAACGGGCTTTACGTAGCTATAATTTTGTTTATGACCATCGTTAAGGATTAAACGAGTTAGTAATTTTGTCATTGTTTACCTTATTTTGAATATTACCCGCTAAATTATTACCCTAAAGTTAGCAACGAGCTTATTTTACCAGAAGTTGAAAAGAATTTCGTCTCCATGAGTTGTTAAATGCAAACAAGAAAATATAATAAAACATAACCAGTTCCGTTTTATTCGATCCGTGAGTTCTTACGCACGGGGATCGAGTCGAGAGCCTCACGGATTGATTCACACTGCATCTCGGATATAGCAGTGTAGTCAGCAGGAACTTAGTGCTAAGACCCCGGTGAATATTCGAGGCGTTGCGTGTTGGCGGAACTCAACGTCGCACTTTTGCCTTGTTAACAGAGTGAAGAAATGAAAATATAAATAATTGATTTAATTCGATTTTTTAATCACTCATTTCCCAGATTGGGAACTGAATCCACAACCGTCGCGTTTACAATCACACACTTTGTACTTCTGCGTCACGGCGGCCTAAAAATGGACTGATTCAAACTACATTATTATCTGTCTTTCCAACTGGTCCCAAAATACATGAGGGACCTAGAACGCCAAATGTTCTAAGACATCGCTGTGTATAGCATATGAGTCAAAAATATCAAAAAATTAAGTAGAAATAATGTATGTTCCAGAGTAAAAAACTCCAAATAACGCAGGAAATTATCGTCGATGGTTCCATTTCTCCAGTAGGTTTTGTCTATACAATTTATAGTCAATCGATGAACAAAGTAATAATGGAAATTTGGCCAAACGTTCGAGAGGGAGGATGATATTTTTATCACCTTGTTTTTTCCTGTTTTAACGCCAACGCGACGCGTGAAATACCAACTGATTGCAAATTGGATGTTATACTGTTAGTCTACTATACATTGTGGTGTATCTGAGCGCTGGAAAATATATGTTTTTTTATTGTGTTTGTTAGATAGAATAAAATGATTTTTTTGTACTTTTTGTTATATATTCGTTTATGGGAACAGGAAAAAGAATGTAGTAACACGTCACTCCTACGTCTTTACCATGAAAGATGACGTTCTATATTCGCCAATTTATTTCATTTATTTAAACATCTTTCTTTATTTTAAAAAGCATTATTCTTGTTCAAAATAAAGATAATGAAGTATTATTTTCAACATTTTTAATAGTTTTTGCTTAAATTTGTGCATATAGTTTTTTTAATAGTGTTTTATACTTCTCATCTTTTTTTCTCGTGGCGCAGTTGCTCAAAGTATGACTGTAAAATTAGGTTGTGAGTTCGATCTCCACTCGAAGAAATGATATATTTATTTAAATTTATATTTCCATTTTTTTGCTCTGGTGTCGGGGCAAAGCGCGGCGTTGAGTTCTGCCGCTCAACACACAACGCCTCCAGAATTCGGCAGAAAGTGGAGAACGAGGTTCCCTCTGCCTACCCCGCTGTTTGCGAGAGCACAGCGTGAGGCTGATCTTTTTTTTCACTGGGACCTGCGTAACGAAACTTTCTTTTGCAATAAAAATGTTTTGCCACTGATGCCGTTATTTTTTCTTCCTTAAAATAAATTATTTTCAATTAGAAAATATACTGAGGTGCACGAAGTACAGTAAAGGTAGCTTCCCCGTGGTTGCTAAGCTATTTGCTGGCGGATATTAGAAAATTGCGCTTGTAGCGAGCGACTAATGCGAAGTGAATTCTAACGGGAGCAATTTTATAGTGGTTTATAAAGAATACCTTTACAAAATGTTACTGAGTACATTTTAAACATAAGACAATAATTTTATTGTATTTTAAAATATTTTAAGCGTCAATTGTGCTACAGGGGCGCAAAGTGTGACTGTAAATGCGACAGGTTGTGTGTTCGATTCCCACTCGATGTAATGATATATTTCATATTTTCATTTCTTCACTCTGGTGTTGAGCCAAAGCGCGGCGTTGAGTTCCGCCACTTAACACACAATGCCTGGTTTTTTTTTAATTCGGTGGAATTGGAAACGCAATGTCTATGATGTATGATGTATGAGGTATGATGAAAATTGGTTTAATATGGGTTTCATTAACATTCAATACAACGGATTAATTTATCGTGAAAAAACTAAAACGCTTTCTGAGGCTTAATGTAATAAGATTACGCGTCAGTTAGTGTGTAACAGGTGATAGCAGGAAGCCCATACAGGGAGGAAGATGTCCACGAGTCTACCACGTCGGCGTTAAGGTACGAATTTAACGACCACTTTAATAAAATGGTTATATTTCCATACTGTCTGTATTTTATATTGTTTGTGTTTTGTATTGTTTCTCATTATTGAATAATTAGATTTTGCTTACATAAATTATATGAGGCCAGTCGTGGCGCAGCGGCACGAAGTGTGACTGTAAAACCGACTGGTTGCGGGTTCGATCCCCACTCGACGAGATGAAATATTTATTTAAATTTATATTTCCATTTCTTCACTTTGGTGTCAAGGCAAGCGCGACGTTGAGTTCTGCCACTAGTACTGGAACGGAGTGTCTTAACACTAGGTTTACTCTGCCTACCCTGCTGTGTGCGGGATACAACTTGAATCTGATTGGTTTTTTTTTATTTTACTGAAATATAAATTTAATAAAAATTACATTGCTAATTTTAAATATTGTAATACGTGAAAAACGACTGAAAAGACATCTCTGGTCCAAATCATTGTAAAATTCCAATATACACTTAAAGTATGTTTTGTTCAGCAAATTTTCAAAATACTGTCATAATTAAAAGTTTTAAGGACCTAACTTGGGGCCGTAAATATATTTTGGAAGATATAAGTACTAGTTAGTTGGTACTTAAAACGAAGTTTGCTCTCCAAGCCTTCAGATAGGTATACCTACTACAGGAAATTGTGTATCAATTTCACTTTGTAAATTTAAACGTTATAACTAATTTGAATGTGTTTATTCTATATACGTATTTTTTTTAAGCTTTACATCACATTTTGTAAGCAGAGGGATCCTAGTGTTAGCATACTCCGTTCTTTAATTTCCCCTCTCACCAAGTTCTCGAGATACCGCAAGTTAACTCGAGTTATCGAACTCAGAGAGCGCGGTAACAAAAATATTTTGCTCTTCCAATATAAGAATAGAACTCTGAACCTTCGCGTTTATAGTCAAAAAAGAAAAAAGAAAGAAAATTATACATATAATTTATCTCTTTCTTACAAGAATTGGGTACATATATTCACACACTCATAATCCCTTTCGTTCTCATTAAATGTAGCTGTAACTATGTAATGACATTTATAAAGTGAAAATTCATCCACTTTTAATACTTATCTCATTATAAAACTTTGCAATTTTGGCATATCAGATGACATATTATATAAATACGATATAATTTTATATATATATTTTTCCATTTGGCTAATCTATTGATGGAAGCGAAAGTGGGGATTGCACGAAGTAGGACATGCATATCTGTTTGGATGCATGCATATAATCCGTTTGGATTCTTTTTTTGGATAATAAAAATTATCACATCATATATACACAGTAATTTATTTTCTAATCGGAGTTTTTTAACATTATTATTTTAAATACAATATCGATATATTAAAAAGGTAGGTACCAAAGTTTTGGCCAATTCAATAATAAAATTATTTTTAAGAAATTATATTGATTATATTTTTTATTTGTTTTAATATAACTTTTTTTTTATTTGAACCGATATAAATAAAACGATAAACTTTGAAGGAAGTTAACATCAATATAAAAGGGAAAACAGCACTTAAGCCGATTTTGAGTTAAGCGTGAACGCGTGTGTATGAGCGTTTGCACAGACAAACAGACACCGACAAACAGATATATATATATACATTTTAATTTCGGTTCTATTACATTGATAATAGATTTTTTCATATAACTTCCATGTACAGACGATCAGTTACAATTTTATTATATGTATAGATTTTTAAAATATATCCTACTGTAAGTCAAATGAACTCGAGCTGAATTCTAGCTGAAATATAAAGTCCAATCTACGTTTATAAATTTTAAACAAGAGAGTTCCAGTTCAGTCTGTAAAAATATTATAATTAAAATTTAATGTATCACAAGTTGTGATTCACAACTCCAGAATTTCTAGTATATTGTTTTCTATTTAACAGATATAAGAAAAAAACACGCCTTCCCGTGAAAAACAAACGTATTTTTTTCATTATACAATAAACGAAAGGAAAATAACGTTTGGACAAAAAGTTAATTTTTCAAATTGACAAATTCAATGTATGTCAAAATAAATATTCAAACGAGACTAAAACAAGGCGAGAGGGAAACACAATTAATAAAGGGTCTTATAAATCACGTGAATATTTCGCGAGCTTCAGCTTCCACGAGGGACTATAAAAAACGTTTACATATTATATTTTAAGGCTTACTTAGGGTACAGTAGCAAAATATGCATACAATAATAAAATAAGACCGGCGTGGACCAGTGGCACGAAGTGTGACGCAAAACCGACTGGTTGTGGGTTCGATACCTACGGAGATGAAATATTTACTTATACTTATATTTCCATTTCTTCGCTCTGGCGTCGAGGCTAAGCTCGGCGTTGAGTTGTGCCACTCAACATGCAATGCCTCCAGAATTAAAAAACATTAGGTTTCCTCTGCCTACCCTGCTTTTTGCAGGATACAGCGTAAAGCTGGTTTTTTTTTTATTTTAATAATAAAATAAAATTGACTACTGTCGAGTAACGTAGCAATACCTAAGTACAAGTTCGCATCAAATATTTATGTAACAGAATGTTTTTATCAGATTCACAATGTAAAAAATTAACAAAAATAACAATAATTAGCATTTAGCAGAGTATGCAGAGAGAGCCCAGTGTCACGACACTCCACTCCCCACTTTCCACTGAATTCTGAAAGTATTGCGTGTTGATTTAAACATTCAGCATCGTGCTTTGCATCGACACCAGAGCGAATATATATATTTTTTTGTTTATTTTATTTAAATAATTATAATATGTACTTTTGTTTTATCTTAAACTATTATTAACGAGATTTAAGAAAGCTAATTTCAAATAACTAATAAAGTAACATAACGTTTACAATATATTTTATTAAAGTTATAATAAATAAATCAGCTTCACGCTGTATCCCGCACACAGCAGGGTAGGCAGAGGGAACCTAGTGTTAAGACACTCTGTTCCCCACTTTCTGCAGAATTCTGGGGGCAACGCGTGTTAAGTGGCACAACTCGACGCCGACCTTAGCCTCGACACGAGAGCGAAGAAATAGAAATATAAATTTAAGTAAATATTTCATCTCTTCGAGTGGGGATCGAACCCACAACCAGCCAGTTTTACAGTCACACTTCGTGCCGCTGCGCTACGAATGGCCTCTTATAATATCCTTATATATATAGGTAAAATATAACCAAAATGTTAACAATAAAACTAACAGTTTCTTAAATTATAGCCCATGTGCTATTCTGTTGTGTAAGCTAAAGTTTCATCTAAGTCCATTTAGTACTTTTTGCGTGAAAGTAGAACAAACATTCATCTTAACAAACGTTCACATTAATAATATTAGTAGAAATTTGAATAACATAATTTAATATTTATCCAATATATTGAATTTCCCAAGGAATTCTTTAAATTAAAATGGTTTCAAACCTAAACGATAACTAGATTTTTTAACTAGCTTCTAGAGTTTCTACTCTGATGATATCAGGAAGCTCCTGTCTGTGTCGTCTCGGAATATTAATTAACGCTTAATGAAGTATTTCTTGACTTTTGACTTGACTTTTCTTCATTATTGCGCAATATTTTTATATATATACTCAACAGGGAAGGCAGAGGGAACCTATTGCTAAAACATTCCGTTGCCCATTTTCCGCCGAAATCTATGGGGCTTTGCGTGATAAGTGGCGGAACTCAACGCCAAGCTTTTGCCTCGATACCAGAGCGAATAAATTAAAATATTAATATTTATTTAATTTCCTCGAGCAGGAACCGAATCCACAACATATTTTTCGTGTACAGATTACAGTCATAGTTTGTGCCCCTGCGCCGCGACTCTCTTTTAAATAATCATGATGCTCAATTCCCTTTGTACTATATATTCTATTGACCCTGCGATGAAAGCTGGACAGAATCCATCAGCAAAAATGCTTTTTAACCGGAATAATGTAAAATAAAAAAAATCTGTCAAGTGGAAATCGAACCCACAATCATTTCGTCAAAGATATGATCCGTCCCCAAAATTCATCTAAAATACCACTCGCTCGTTAAGGATTACATTAAAATATTTATCATATTATGGCTGATCAGCCAATTATTTAACTGATCAGTTAAATATATATATATATATATATATATATATATATATATATATATATATATACATACATAAATAATTATTCTAAATGAATTAAAGTTAATTGACCAAGTGACCCTCGAAAGCTTTCGATGTGAGGATTTTAATTAAAAAGGGTTTCGCTGTTTCGTTACTATTAGCCGCGGACCGTGACACTTTGTAGAAGTCGTGTTATCGGTTTTATGTAATTCTGTCTTTTTTATGTTACATACGTTTATAATTGAGGCCAGTCGTGGCGCAGTGGCACAAGTGTGTGACTGTAAACTACTGGTTGTGAGTTCGATCCACACTATATAGAAGAAATTCCATTCCTTCGCTCTCGCTGTCGAGGCAAATCGCGGCTTTAACACGCAATGCCAGCGGAATTCGGCGGCAAGTAAGCGGGGTGGAGTCCTATCCTCTGCCTACTCTACTGTGTGCGAGATACAGAGTGAAGCTGGTAGTTCATCGGACGAATTCTGGAAGCAGTACGTGCTGTGTGTTGAAAATTAAAACCACGCATAAAAAATGCAACGCAAATATTTTAAATATTATTTAGTCAAATGCATGGCGAGAAAACACAATATGTACTATTAAAAAGACGTTTAGTCTACTATATCCATGTGAGTTTCTTCACGATTCAAGAAAACGTTTCGTAAAGTTTTAAAATATATCGAATATATTCCCTCCACGTTGCTTCACAATAGCAAATAGGCTATTTTGGAAGCCACAAAGCGACAAAATTAGAATCCGGTCTATTGATCGAATGCAATTTTAGCCGATTCCCGAATGTGACATAGTTTTAAATTTAAGTTTCACAATTTGCAGTCAAAAGTTATGTATATTTTTGTTTATATATTAATATTTGGTTTTATTTTTTATGTTTTATTAAAATTTGTATTTATATCGCATACTACGCAGAGAGAACCTAAGACGCTACGTCTTACACTTTTCAGTCGAATTCAAGATATTATTTGTCTTCCCAGAATGGAGATAAAACACAGAACCGTTGCGCTTACAGAAACAATTTTCTCATACTTAATTTTGAATTGTATATAAATATACATATATTTTTTATATAATTTATATAGTCAATAACAGGTCCAATATTTCAGGTTAACTCACCTTTACTTCTGTTCTTATAATTGGTTAGTCATTAAGCGAATAGCCGCTTTGATCAAAATCTCCATTCTTAGTTTGTCCTTTTCAAGTAATATTATTTTCAGTTAATTAAATCATCAGTTTAAATTCCATATAAAATAACGTTCTTAGAGGGAAATGTTGAGAAAAGCTATCATATTTCACTTTTGTTTATCATTTGCAGAGACAAAAGACAATAAATTACCTCAGTGTGGTACTAGTGGGGTCGTTTGAAATATATATTTTTCAATAGCGTCTATTAAAATTTTGCCATAACATGGCAGTTAATATTTTTTATTTCTTTATATATTTTCTGTTGCGATAAATATAATTTTAATATCTATTATTTATTTAATGTTCTTTTTTACTCTCATGCCGTTTATTTACTTTAATATTGATTAAAAATTATTGATCAATTAAAAAATATTGTTTCAATTTTATACTAACTGTAGATCAGTTAGTATTATAAGATATATATTTTTTGTAGACATGGGTGAAGGAATGAAAGGGGAAAGCGGAGAGGGAGAAGGAGGTGTAAGCTAACATGTCTGGTTCACCCCCCCCCCCCATAATTTTCACTAAAATAAAATAAAGCTAGAAAACTTTTGTAAAAAAAACTTACAAGAATATCTTGTATAAAGAAGCAGTATCATAAGTGTTGTAATAACTGTAAAAACATCGCTTTAATAAGTTTTTTGTCATAACAACGAACGAAGACCCCGAAGAATTTTTTCCCCACTCGAGGATATGAAATATTTATTTACATATATTATATATCTTAATTTCTTCGCTCTGATGTCTGATGTGAGGCAAAATCTCCAGATTTCGGCAGAAAGTGGGCAACGGAATGTCTTAACACTGCGTTCCCTCTGCCTACCCTGCTGTGTGCGGGCTACAGCGTGTAGCTAATTTATTTATTATAAATATACGGGTACGGGCTATATAATAATCAGAGGCATTTTGTTGAAACTTGTAGTTAAAAATAACAAACAGCTATCAGTGCCGTTATTTTTAAATAATTATAAGTATAATTTTAGGATAATTAGTTAAATTATAATCATGAAAAAGCTCGATAACGTTAAAATATGCAAATTTTTAAACGAAATAAAGAACACACTGGATGAAAATGATAAATTTGTTTACAATATTTTAAATATTCATTTGAATAGCTTTCATGCAATACACTACCGTCATGACCCAAGGGGAAAACGTCTGATTGTAAAACGCAATGATTGTAGGTTCGATCTCCACTCGGGGGTTTGATTATATATATATTTTTCTCACACCAAGATCTTAGAAGCAAATCAGGGCGTTAAATTCTGTTAAATTTATTGAAATTGGTTGGAAAGCAGAGAACGCAATGTCTCGAATTCCTTGAGATTCCTTCTGCCAAAACTGCTATACAGTCAAATAAAGCAAGAGAGCCAGTGGCACTGTAACAAATAGTTTCGAAATTTATTATAGCGTAAGTTTTATGTATATTTAATAGAATATCGTGTCAAATATCAGTATGTGGGGTCGTAAATAACCCACCCACAGACGGTTTACACCCACTTAATATTTTTGCAATTTTACTATACTTTTGGTAGATGTATGTGGATTTAGTGGCAAGATTTATGAGTATTAAAAGTTATAGCGACAAAGAACTTACTTTAACCACCTTTTATTATGTAAAACGCCAGAAAAAGCAAATACAAGAGGTAATAACATTTGAAATGTGTCTCCGAACTATAACACACAAGTTCTTATTGTACTTAAGTTGATGTTGTTCATAAAAGTTAAAATTTTAATTTATTCAATATTAATTATTTTTAAAATAAAACTAAAATATTATTTAAAATAAAATTTTTAAAAAATATTAGTATTTTTTTTAATTAAAATTTTAAATTTATTACAGGCAATTCTGGAGACATACATAAATAATACTAATAAATCTACTTCAAACTGTTGTGGTTTTTTTATTCTCAGCTTCGTGCTGTATCCAGGGTAGGTAGAGGGAGCCTAGTGTTAAGACACTCCACTTTACGCCGATTTTTCAAGCATTGTATGTTCTGAAGTGGAACTCTATGGAGTGCTTTGCCTCGACACCAGGGCGAAGAAATTAATATTTAATATTTAATTTCCTCGTGGGAATCGATGCTGTCACTTTAACAGTCACATACTTGTGCCACTGCGCCACGACTGGCCTCATTTGTTTATCAAATCAGTTCTTAATTAATGGCATTCCGAGAGTACCAGCTGAGCACTTATATTTCGCGAATATCACGTTGTATGGAGAAAACGTCCTGTACAAGTAGAAAAGAAATAATGTTACACAATAGGAGAATGCATGCAATGATAACAGTATCAAATATATCTTATTTTTACTTCACTTGCCTAATTTAAATACATTATGAGCCCAGTCGTGGCGTAGGGGCACAAAGTGTGAGTGCAAACTGGCTGGTTGTGGGTTCGATCCCCACTCGAAGAGATGAAATATTTATTTAAATTTATATTTCCATTTCCTCGCTCTGGTTTCGAGGCAAAGCGCGGCGTTAACAAGCAATGCCTCCAGAACTTGACGGAACGGAGTGTTAATATAATAATAAAATTAATACGAGGTTCCTTCTGCCTACACTGTTGTATGCGGGATACAGCGTGAAACCGATTCAGATTTGATTCAGATTTCTTAAAGATGACAAAACATTTTAAAAGTTGCACCGAATATTATTTCTAAGTTAAACGATTTAAATATTTTAAATGTTACTATGTTTTACATACAAATTTTACATTTTATTATTCCATAAAAAAGAATATATTTTCAAGCGGCGAAAAATCTTTTACTTTGGGCTATAATTTTTCAAAGTTACTAGGAACACAGCACAGGCGATAAATTAAGCTTTTTGCGAGTTTTTCACAAACTACCCGTGTTAGTCAAGTCTTTGGTGTAAAATGGAATGATATACAGTGTTAGTATTTTCATATTAGTCATTTTTGCATTTTAAAATACCCGCTGTATTGCCAGGTTAATCTTTGTACAGTATTTCTGGCAATCTATGGATTTTTGAAGTTACCTCTCCTCAAAAATTCGAGTAAATTTCTGAACAAAAATTATGCTAAACTTTACAAGATCAGAAATTGAAATCTTTTATTTGACTGAGGCCAGTCGTGGCGCAGTGACACAAAGTGTGACTGTAAAAACGACTGGTTGTGGGTTCGATCCTCACTTGAGGCGATGAAATATTTACTTAAATTTCTATTTCCTTTTGATTTGGATAGTGGGGAACGGAGTGTCTTAACACTAGGTTCCTTCTGCCTACCCTGCTGTGTGCGGTATACTGCGTAAAGCTGAATTATGGCAGCATGAAGCCTTGAATATATAACTACAATAGTAATAATAAGAGTTTGACAGATTATCTTACTAAAAACAATATTTTACTTTAGACACGAGTCAATTAAAAGTAAGAGAGTAATATCGAGACTACACAGACCTATCGTTACCTATATCTCCTACAATTTTTTAATATAATTTTAATGTATTTTTATAGAGCTGCTCTAATCAACACGCAATGTTTTGAAAGCGGTGAACGGAGTGTCTTTACACTAAGCTATCATTTAACTAAAATTCATATCTTGAAACAGACATTTTATAAGTGCGTCACAGTATGTTTGTATTATTAATAACATTGGTTAATGAGAACCATTCCTATTAATTTATTTATAGGGCTTTTTGAGTTATAGGTCAGTTAAAAATAAATAAAATAAATCAGCTTCACGCTGCATCCCGCACACAGCTGGGTAGGCAGAGGGAACCTAGTGTTAAGACACTCCGTTCCCCACTTTCTGCCGAATTCTGGAGGCATTGCGTGTTGAGTGGCAGAACTCAACGCCGCCCTTAACCTCGACACCAGAGCGAAGAAATGGAAATATAAATTTAAGTAATATTTCATCTCCTCGAGTGGGGATCGAACCCACAACCAGTCGGTTTTACAGTCACACCTCGTGCCGCTGCGCCACGACTGGCCTCCGTAGGTCAGTTATATTCCGGATATAGCAAAGTAGAGGGAGCCTGTGAACAGATACTAAGTTCCCCACTTTCCGTCAAATTGTCGAATTAATCCGCGTTGAAACAACTCAACGCCGCGATTTTACCTGGTGAGCAGAGCAAAGAAATATTATTATTAACAATTTTTTATTCATTCTGCTTAGTGGTAATCGAACCCACAACCGTCACGCTTACACTCGCACCCTTGTACTACTGAGCTTCATATAGATATATATTTTAAAAACAAAGAGAAATTGTTAAGGTTTTGATTAAAATTTCTATTCTTCTTTGCAGATAATACCGTTATCTCTTTCGATTCGTCCCCTTTAAACTGTTGCAAATGGAATTCGAGATGACGTTTTAGATTCGAGCAATACAATTTGATCTTTCTAGCGATATATCGACTGTTTGACGACAGTTTCAATAGTTGTAGTATATGTATGAGCAATGTATATATTTTTTAATAATACTATTAGAGAAAAGGACATTTTTTTACATTATTCCATGACACCATGTAATAAGACATTTATGTACGTGCGGCTTTTGATTCTGGAGCGTAATTTGTCATGAAAAATTATATATATATATATGTGAAAAATTTTATATATATATCTATCTATATATATAAAAGGACATGTACTGACTGACTGAGGTAAGACGGACGCACAGCCGTAACCGCTGATGGTAGCAACGTAAAATTTGGACAGATGTTCATTTTCATAATCTGGACATCCACTAAGAAGGGATTTTGAAAATTTTTAACCCTAAAGGGATGAAATTGAATTTGAAAGTTGGTATGGAAAACAATTTAAATCGGCACCGATTTTTATAAAATTTGAAATACAGACTCTTAAAAACATTTCATTGAACACGTGTTTCATGCTTTTTTAGAATGCACCCCCTAAAGGTTCAAATAAGGGGTGGAAAGTTTATACGGAAAAATCTTTAAATCGCTACCGATTTTTATAAAACTTTAAATTCATATTGTTAAAAATATTATATTTATATATATATATAACAAGCTACAGTTATTTTCAGAGTTGAATTATCAAAACCCCTTTATAATTTGTTGTATAAATAGAATGGGCATCGCGGCTAAATTTACAAAATTATGCTAAACTTTACGAGATCAGAAAGATCCTTTTTGATAATTAATTCAAATCCTTTATATCAATTATGGCAGCGTGAAGCCTTGAATATAAAACAACAATATAGTAGATTGACAGATTATCTTAATAAAAACAATATTTTATTTTAGCCTGGCAGGGTAAATAGAAAAGACGAAGCGCCAAACGGCCTCCACATACTTGTACCTCTTTCGCATCGTCCACTGTCATCAACCTTCTCATACATCTCCTCCCGGGAGTCTTAATGCTTATTACTTGACCTTTCTTGAGTATCATCCATGCTATATTTTCGAAGGTCAACTGAGATCACCCCCGTCTCTCTTTCTTCATAATTCTTTTTTGTCCTTCTTTCATCACACGTTCTTTGAACGTAGCCAATCTACTTGAGAACCGTGACATCCTCGCCACCTATCGCCATCACGTGCGTGTAATTCTGTATATCTCTTCTTTGTGAAATCGTATATCCTACGAATAGGTTGCATCTCCACAGCATTAATTTTTCTTTCATTCTTCTATAATGCCCACATTTCGCTGCTATAGTATAATAATATACCAGCACTAGATTGTGTAATAAATGTTTTATTATAAAGTAAAAGAGGATACCTCTGATATATAGATATGTTCATAACAATATAAGGCAAGCTCTTTCCCGCAAATAGCAAGGTAGAGAGAGGGAACCCAGTATTTAGGCACTCCGTTCCCCACTTTCCGCCGAATTCTGGAGGCACTGTATATTGACTATTAGAAGTCAGAGCGAGAAATAAAATATTAAATATTGTATTTCCCCAAGTGGTAATCGAACCCACAACCTGTCGACGCGATGCCCCTGAGCCTCAATTATTATATTCCCAGTTTTTGTTTTATTTTAAAATATGTATTTTAATATTGGATGCATTCATTATTTCCACTTCAATTCTCGATTCAGGGATTCAACGATCCATTGATTCGACGGTCGAGTAGCTTGATATGCATGCCCTTGTAAAAAACGATAGCATTTTGTTATATGTGAATGCTATCACAAATTAATAGTAAAATATTATAAATGTTCAAATAATTACAATACATTTCGTAGTCTTAATAATTTATTTAAGGTTTATTTAACTGGCCAGGTTAATTAAACTAACAATTTAACTGTATTTTTTATTACATTAAATAATATAAAAAGTAAAGGAAGCCAGTCGTACATTTCCATTTCTTCGCTCTGGTGTCTAGGCAAAGCGCGGCGTTAAGTTCTGCCACTCAACACGCAATGCCTCCAGAATTCGGCAGAAAGTGGGAAACGGAGTGTCTTAACACTAGGTTCCTTCTGCCTACCCTGCCGTGTGCGGGATATAGCGTGAAGCTGATTAATTTATTTGATTTAAAAGTAGAGAATAATTCACCTGTAGTTTTTGCTTAGTAAATGAATGAGGTTTATAAAATTACAATAGACTTCACGTACGAGATGCGTTTTTTGTTCCAGAATTGACATTATTCTCGTACCGCCTAATTGAAAATGTTTCAAGCTCTTGAAGTCCTCGTTTCTTTTTAATGATCCATAATACATATCTGGTTTACATGCTAAAACAATGTATTAAAGATTTTGTTGTAAAGCCAATGATTTTTTAAATTAAGTCTATTTCTTTTTTTCTTTAAGTATATTTCACGAAATCATCTAATATAGTTCAAAATTTTTGAATGTAATAGGCCAATTAAAAAAAAAATAGTAAAATATATATAAACTCATAACAAATATTATTTTCATTTAAAAAAGTGCATTCTTTTCAAATCTTTACGCTGCACGCGTAAAGCTTCACGCTGCTACACAATCAGCTTCACGCTGTATCCCGCATACAGCAGGGTAGGCAGAGGGAACCTAGTGTTAAGACACTCCGTTACCCACTTTCCGCCGAATTCAGGATGCGTTGAGTGCCGCACAAAATACCTACAATTTTCACAAATGTTTTCTAGAAATGAAATTTTAAATGAAAATCAAATTTTATTTCAAAGTAGTCCTTGGATAATTAAAAATGAATAATTCAATAAAAGAACAAGTCGATAGCGTTCTTATACCGAGAGGAGCGAGGGGGATGTAAATCTTGCCGGTGCTATAGAAACTTATGAATAATATCGTATGTGTTTGTCGGGAATTTGTCACGTTTGGATCTTATCGCGTTCGGGGATTGTTTTTATGTATATGTACTGTCGTATTATATCATATATGTTGTTTTCTTATATTACTTTCCGTCGTGATAGAAATCATATTATATCTTTTGTTTTTAAGTATTATTTATTTTACACTTAGGAAAAAAGGTACTTGATAAAAAACGTTTTAAAAATACTTATTTAGAAAATGTATAAAAATTTGAACGTAACGGGAATCGAACCCTATACTATTCTAAGTGTGGACTTTAAAAATATTAAAAGTATATTTTATCTTACCAACAACATTATACATTGTAAAATTAATTTGTCAAAAAAACATTTATCATTTCATAGTTAATTTAAAAAGAAATTACCTCGAAAAATTGTATTCACTACTACCTTTGTCTTTCTTCCTTATATAGCAGATACCCTATTATGTTATGATATTTGTCTCTTCTAGAAAACTATAGTAGCAGGTCTCGTAGCAGGGTAAAAAGACCCTCGAAGAGGTCCTCGGCCACGCCCAAACCCATTACCTGCCGTGTGTACAGTTACTCGCTTGTAACTCTGCGCTCCGACTGACCGTCAAATTCGTCAATAAGGAATATACAGTTTCCCGATATTTTGTTCGAACGGTCATAATCATTAAGCAAAATTTATTACCGATCCAATTTTAGAAGACATTAAGAACCACCCCTAATGTCCATCTGCCGAATTTGAGTTTATTACTTTTCAACGGGACTTTTTTCCATGACTGGTATATTTCTCTACTAACAGATTTCCGTAAATATTCAGCCATTATTACAAGCTCTGTTATTCTTCTTCTATAATAATTTATACGTTTCTAAAAGTTTTAAGACAGTCTGTTTGTATGTGAGTTTTCGATCTTTTAAGTTTTTGTTGTTACTATCAAACAAAGAGAATTGTTGCCGTTTCCGCGTAAATAAAATTTATAACTGAATCTTCCAAAGATTTCCGAAAATATATTAATATTTTACTATAAAATAAACCACACACATCGCCCACATAGTTATAAATTAATAAAGATATGTAACAAACTTGAATTAAAAAATAATAATTTATCAACAATGTTCGATGAATTTGCATTAATTCTACTAATTTGCAAATTGCTAGGAGTAATACATTTTCAAGACCAGTACTTACTAAGTGCTTCGTCAATTTTTGTTAAAATAAAATAAATAAATCAGCTTCACGCTGTATCCCGCACGCAGCAGGGTAGGCAGAGAGAACCTAGTGTTTGGACACTCTTACACTTCTGAAGGCATTGCGTGTTGAGTGGCAGAACTCAATGCCACGCTTAGCATCGATACCAGAGCGAAGAAATGGAAATATAAATTTAAGTAAATATTTCATCTCCTCGAGTGGCGATCGAACCCACAACCAGTTGGTTTTACAGTCACACTTCGTGCCACTGCGCCACGATTGGCCTCAATCAATTCAATTAGTCAATTTTTGTTTGAAGGATATATGTAAATAAAACAATATATATAATAACATACCTTTGAAATATTAAAAATAAATAGATATATGACCAATTAATGTTAATTTAAAATATTAAAATTAATCTATGCAACAAATCTATAATTAATTAATACAAATGTATAAGTTAGTTAATACAAATGTCTTTAAGGAGTAAAACAAAGAGATATGGGAGTGAAAGTAAGGGACTTGAATGAAGATTGCCTACTGTACGCAGATGATGCAGTGCTCATAGCATCGCCAAAATGTTTTGGTATTGAAAGGAGTGGAAAGGATGGAATGTATGATTGGTGTAAATTATAAGTTATAAGAACAAGCGATTGAAGTGGTACATTTGGGTAGTGAGTTTAGCATAGATACAACACACGAGGTAAATGCGGGAAGGCGTATTGCTGCCAGCTACAGATTTAATGTTGCCTGAACTGAGATGACTGATGATGAGACGGAGAAACGTCAACACAGCTGCACGCTTGGCCGTAAACAATGCAGTGGTATTGCGGAAATGTCAGGTATAAAGCACGCGGTCCCCCCGGATGGCGTGTAAGGAGAAGATAATGACAGTGGACGAGGTGAAAGAGGCATGCAGAGACCGGTCGGACCAGAGCGTTTTGGCGCTTCATTCTCTCTGACTACTCTGCTACGGATAAGAAAAAGTAAAGTAAATTAAACATATCCATAGCTAACAACCTTGTTCAAAGTATAAAGACTAAAATAATATACAAATAATAAAAATATTTCTAGCTGCATTGTTTACTTTAATTATATTATATCTGTGCTAATACAATGTGAACGACTTCATCAAATTCTGTATAATCTCTTCGAATCTCTCTCTGCCAAAATGTTCCTTCATGAAGACTGTCAAAAATATGAAAATTATTCGAGTTTATTTTGAATGTGAACGACGCGTGATGTCGCTAAAAGCTGATTAATAAACAAACAACTAAAATATTAGGTACAATATGTACTTTGGCGTCTCGAGCCTTAGGGATTGAAGACTATTAAAACTTTCCAAGGGCTTGGAAATGGTTATTTTGAAGTTTACACCTCTTAGGGATGGAGAACGATATACAGAAATCCATTCAGTTTCATCAATAAAAATTTAGTTCAGCATCCGCTTGATTTATTTTACAGTCGTTAGTCGTTCTATCTGTTAGCGTTACGCAACTCTTGACGTTTGCCCTTTCGTTTTAGTAGTTCGCTGTACAAATGGCGTCGCTGTATTTTAATGATAAAATTTGTAGGTATCTTTACTTGAAATGGTTGTTGATTTAAAGTTATAATCAGATTATAATATATGTACGAGTCCGCCGTGCCCTAGGAGCAAAGGCGTGTAGCTGTAACGCGACGTTTATGGGTTCGATTTGCAATCGTGAGTATGAATTATGGTTTATTTTTATTTCTTCGCTCTGATACCAAGGCAAAAACACGGCGTTGAGCACCATCACTCATCACACAATCGTCAAAAAAAAAATCGTCGGAAAGCGGAGAGTAAGTTCACTAAATTCCAAAGTGAAGCTGCAAAATAATAATATAGACACAAATTCCAACATCACTGTAATATCTTTTAGTACTAAATAACCATTACACTATTGTTAGAAATCGGAAGTGGGTAACGTTTTTAAAAAAAACACGTTAAAAACACACATCGTCTATATGATTCTAAACTATTTGGAACGGGATACTATGTAATTGCAATACGTGATATGTATCACCTACTAACAATACTTGACACTAGTGTTCTTCCAATAGGGGCCGTCACTTACAAGCAACTGGCCCCCGATTGACACAATTCCACTGCTTTTATAGTTATTTTCCACCTAAATCTACCCTCTTTTACACGAATACGCTAACACTATATTATATTGTCAATACTCTATTATAACAGTTCTGTTTCTCGTTAATTACTATTCATGAAATCTTGAAGTTTACCAGATTGCTATTAGTTGAAGTATGTGCTATTTTGCTTCCCAAAAGTCCCAGAACGAACTTTTAAAATATGTATTGTTACATCTCCTTGCTCTGGGGAGCGTTAAAGCAGTCAGTTCTTTGTCTGATATGTTTATATATAACCTCATCAGTCTGTAATGTAAAAAGTTTTCTTTTTGAAATATGTATTGTATATATATATATATATATATATATATATATATATATATATATATATATATATATATATATATTATATAAGCATTCAGGTATATTGTTCAGGATTTCATTATCTACTATGCATTCATGAATAGTAATTAACGAAATACAGGAATATTCGATATAGTAGAATGCTGTCAACATAATTTAGTTTTATTGTAATGGTTATTTAGTACTTATAGACGTTTTTAAATAAATAATAAACTAATAAATTTTGCTTTACCCTGTATCCCGCACAAAGCAGCGTACGGAGAGGGAACCTAGTGTTAAGACACTCCGTACCCCACTTAAACTTGAAGAAATGGTAATGTAAATTTAAATAAATATTTCATCTTCTCGAGTGGAGATCAAATCCACAACCAGTCGATTTTACAGTCACACATTGTGCCCCTGCGCCAGGACTGGCTTCAGTAGTCAAAGTACAAATAAAATCTTAAAGATCCCTTTATTCTCCAGCTTCTCCGAAAATAAGGCCTTGTCGGTGAAAAGCAAACAAGTTCATTCTAGTTGAGAGTTGAGATACAACATTGCGTTTTATGCGGTCAAAGTATTAAAATAAAAATACTACATATTTCCACAGCATGGAATCCAAAATGGCCAGAACGTCCATACTTGTCCCAGCTGCGCTACGCTATGAGTCTATTTTTATAATTCAATATCACGTATACTTTTGAATAGTTTATATGAAAATAATATAAATACAATTTTAAATGCTAATAAAACCTCCATTTAAATATTTTTTTCAACTAAAGGAAGTGGAGTTTTATACAAAAACTGTTTTAACCTAATGAATCCTGATGATATTTAAAAACCTAAATAAATTTATTTTCATAACAAAAATATACTGTTTAGCATCAGCTACATAAATAACGTAAAGTTGTGTAAAAATGTCAATAATCTCTTTAATTTTAACTTTCGCTTAATTTTTTCATTTTTCATTTTTATTTTAGTTTGCGCTTATAATTTTTATTTATTTTTTATATAATTTTATATCTTTATCTTTAAGCAAGAGTGCTAATCACTTTTCCAATAAGTTTTTCTCTTGAATACGAAATAAAACAATATACATATAAAAACGGCTTGCGTGGCCTGTAGATATATGAAGAAACATAAAGAGACTTAAGGGACGACCTTGTATTATGTAAAACGGAATTTTATATAAATTAAACTTGTTTTATATAAATAACGTAAAGACCTTTAAATTTATATTTCTATTTTTTCGCTCTGGTGTCGAGGTAAAGCGCGGCGTTGAGTTCTGCCACTCAACACGCAATGCCTCCAAAATTCGGCAGAAAGTGGGGAACGAAGTGTCTTAACACAAGGTTCCCTCTGCCTACCCTGCTGTGTGCGGGATAAAGCGTGAAGCTAATTTAATTTTTTAATTTATTTAACGTAAAGACCTTTTATGCATGTAAATATATAAGTATACTAAAATAACCGATATAAATATAATACATATAATACCATTTAATTAAGTAGATCAGTTATGAATTGGCTTACGCCAAGTGGTCCTTAAGTGAGAGATTCCCTTACATCTAATAAAGCACTTTTGCTAACATTTTTTTTAATATCTCAACGTACATAATGTTAATACCTAAGTATTATGTATACATATTATTAAATATAATTTATTACAGCTTTATCTACTACCTTGCGTAATATTTTAAATTTCTTTTAGTTGTTTTTAGGCAAATGAGATGGGATAAAGTGTTTCAAAATCACTTTGCAGTTTCTTAGATTTTTACATTGGCACGTACATACATACGCGCGTGCGTGTTCTTAGCCTAACCCACTCTTTTAGATGACAGTTGATATTTGATACCAAGAAAAAAAAATCTAATTACAAACTGTTAATTAATAATAATTGCTATCTAGAAAGTAAAAAGAATTGAAAATTAAAGTTAGATAAAATAATGCAAGAAATTCAAATAAATGACTTTAAAAATAACAGGGTCTAAGGGGTAATATGATTAGGAGATCTATTAATAATATAAGTTATATAATATATAAAAATAAGAGGCCAGTCGTAGCGCAGGTGCACAAAGTGTGACTGTAAAACCTACTGGCTGTGGGTTTGATCCCCATTCCAGGAATTGATATATTTACTTAAATTTATATTTCCATTTCTTCGCTTTGGTTTCGAGGCAAAGTGCGGCGTTGAGTTCTACCACTCAACACGCAATATCGCCAGAATCCCGCAGAAAGTTGGGAACGGAGTGTCTTAACACTAGGTTCTCTCTGTCTACCCTGCTGTGTGTGGGATACAGCGTGAAGCTGATTCTTTTTTAAAAGTATTTCTATAGCATCCAGTAATTTGTTTTCTTTTGTTAAAATGAAAAATAACAATCGAGGAAGGCTGGCACCCTGCCATATACATGAAATGAAATTTTAGCTATTAAATTTAATGAGTCGAAATTAGCACAAGGCTTCAGCACCAAATGAAAACAAAACTAATTAAAAGTAATGATTTTAGATCACTATTTGGATGGCATGAATAAGAAAAATGTTTTTGGCAGCGTACCAATTACCTATATTATAATTTTGTTAGAAATCACAAGCGGTTATCGTTTTTAAAAACAATACGATAAAAACACACATCGTCTATATGTTTCTAAAATATTTAGAAGGGGATACTGTGTAATTGCAATAAGTGATATGTATCACCTAATAACAATAATTCACGCGAGTTTCTTTCCGATAGAGGCCGTCACTTACAAGCAACTACCCCCGCTTGACACAATTCCACTGCTTTTATAATTATTTTTACCTAAATCTACCCTCTTTTACACGAGTTCACTAACGATACATTATATTTTAAATGTCTGTCAATCAATTGCTATTATAAAAACATAATTAATATTATAAAAATAGTACTATATATTGCTGCTTTTTTAATCATTTTATATGTTGACGTTAGTACTACGAAAACCAAATAAGTTTTAATTCGTCTTGTAGTTGTAGCTTGTAATATTAAAACAGTTTGTAAAAGAAAGTAAAATTAAATATAGTTAAGTTCTCTCTTTGTAACTTCTTAATCTCATTGTAACAATTCGAATTTATGTAAAAAGTTAAGCGCAAAAATGAACAAATAAATTCTCATGTGTTTATTTGTGTGTATATTGCATTTGTCCAGAACTACGTAAAGCGACGTCTATATAGCTATATCATCGTTTTACTTTTATTTTTTTCTGTCGTATTGGGAACATACCTATATATGAAAGTTAATTTGAGAGTGAACTGAAATCTTACGATTTCCATATTTTTTAGCAGAAGAGTAGGTATGTGCGTTACCTGCTAAATCAAAACATATTTATTTTATTATCAATTGATTCTAATAATCATTATAAAACATTTAATAAGAAAAATATATCAACTATAATTTATTTTTTTACAAAAATAAAACAGCCTCGTTAGGAGATCAGTATGTTTATTTATCAGTCAAGTTTCGATGGTCTCAAATTGACATTATCGAGGTCAAGTTGTAATGAGGGTCGAATTTTGTATAGCTCCTTGGGGAGATTTTCAACGTCGATTACTAAATCTCCAAGGACGATTTTAGGTTTCTTCTTAATATATACATATGCAATGCATATATATATATTGTAAATTTGTTTGTTCTTACAGAATTATCTATATTGAGGCCAGTCGTGGCGCAGCGGCACAAAGTGTGACTGCAAAACCGATTGGTTGTGGGTTTAATCGCCGCTCGAGGATATGAAATATTTACTTTAATGTATATTTCCATTTCTTCGCTCTAGTGTCGTGGGAAAAGCGCGGCATTGAGTTCTGCCACTCAACACGCAATTCACCAGAATTCGGCAGAAAGTGGGGAATGGAGTGCCTTATGACACTAGGTTCCCTCTGCCCTGCTGAGTGCGGAATACAGCGTAAAACTGATTTAATTTTTATTTTATTTTTTCTCTATATTAAAAATGTTAAAATGTAGCTTTTGCATACGTTTTGTTTGTCACTTCCTTATTTATATTTAAATATTACTCGTGTGACTCTTTGCGAGAGTGGATAAAATAGCAATAAATAATAGAATAGCATTAAGAGTTTAAGAGTCTTTATGTTGATGTACTATACTCATTTTTTATATCTGGAAAGCGCGGCGTTGAGTTCCGCTCTAAGAACGCAATGCCTCCGAAATTTGGCGTACCTACTACATGCAGGATTAAGCGTGAAACTAAAAAATACCTTTATTTATAATTGACTTATTAAAATAATTCAAATACTATTCCATATAAGAAGTTTTAAGTAAAACGAGAAAAAAAGAATATTGGAGCCAAGCTTCATATATTACACCCCTATAAACCGAAACGTATAAATAAAATACTTTTATTTCGAATCTTTTTGGCATCTTCTACCTTTTTATTGAAAACGTTATAGTTTTCTAAATAAACGTTGTATCTGAAAGACATCTATTAAATGCAGGAATTGTGAATTTATTTCGTGAGGTAAAATTTTTTCATATACAGGCTGTTTTATTTATTTATTTTTTTTACTATTTTACAATTTGTTATCTGACTTTAGTGTTTATTTAAATATGATCCTCGTAAAAAACTAACTTTAATTAGGTTAGTTAATACTTTTATAATTTATAATCGAACCGCAATTTAATCATTTATTGTATATCGAATCTGGCCCTGTATTATAACTTTTATTAAAGCGATTATGGTCAAAGATAATACTACAAAATTATTTTAAGATAAATATTTTTCACACATTAAGCGTATTTTTTCTGTGTGTAAATTGTGATATCTCTTGCCATATTTTATTTTTTTACTTTGTATTATTGAACACTTAATAATGTTTTATTTTTGTTATTTTTAAACTGTATTTTACTTTTAAAAATGCTCACAATGATTAATACTCGTATGTATATTGATAACTTTATTAAGGGCTATATAATTTCTTTTGAGAAATAAATAAACTCTACAACCACATAATATTATAAGTCATTTCACAAAATTCAAACAAAATATAACGGATATGAAAATTGTCTAGCTTTATCTATATCTTACTTTTATATATATATATATACTAAGACTAGTTGGCGTATAAGACATTTATATACATTGACTCATAGTATGTCTCAATTACAGACCAACTTTATATGTACATTAAAATTATTGCTCACATCCTTACCCTAACCCGATGAACGCTTTTAATATATAAGATAAAACACCCTGTAAAATCTTCAATATCTTGAGGTAATACGAGTATGAGCTTTCCGAATGATACTCAAAGAATAATGAGATGAGCCATTAGCGTACATCGGAATATATTTTATAAATTATATAAAATAATATCTTTCTCTTTAAGAAGCTTACGTATGTCATCTCGTACTTTCGTTTTTATTGATATTTTTATCTCTCTATTTGTATGAACAATGTAATATTTCTTAAATTGTAGATCAGTTACGTTTTTGTAATCAAGTTGATCCACGTGTTTCAGTAATTGATGTTGGCTTTATTTTTGAGCAAACTTTTTGGTAGGCACAAGTAACCTAGTTAAGACACTCCGTTTTGAAATCTAGAGGCATTCTTTTTTTTTGAGGTACAGGTGGCATATTTACTGTGTATTGACTTTGAAGAAATAAAAGTATAAATATTTCGAAAATATTAAATCAAAATGTTTAGGTATAATATTAAATATATCGTTGCTATAATAATGAAAATTATAATCAATATAAAAAGTAATTTCTTAAAAAAAAATATCCATGCTAGACATAGCCTATAAATGTCATATATTGAATAAATACCTAATTAAATTAAAAAAAAATAAATTAAATTAGCTTCACGCTATATCCCGCACACAGCAGGGTAGGCAGAGGGAACCTAGTGTTAAGACACTCCGTTCCCTACTTTCTGCCGAATTCTGGAGGCATTGAGGCGTGTTGAGTGGCAGAACTGAACGGCACGCTTTGCCTCGACACCAGAGCGAAGAAATGAAAATATAAATTTAAGTAAATATTTCATCTCCTCGAGTGTGGATCGAACCCACAACCTGTCGGTTTTACAGTCACACTTGGTACCACTGCGCCACGACTGGCCTCCCTAAATAAATAAATGTATATGTTAAAAATGCTTAAACTTATGTACACTTCTTATCTTCTTGCAGTAACTGCTACGTATTGTCTTGAGATTTATATTCTATATTTTATTAACATTACAAAGCAATGCTTCCGATATTTTCATACAATTTTCTATATAATAATAAAAAATACAAAAAAAAGATCAAAGATCAGCTAAATTGAAGGCGTTCAATGTACAAAACAGTAAGAAATAATGAAATTTTCAAATAATTTTATTATATACAATATAGACCTGGAAAGGTCCTTCATTTGACGATTTTCAATTTCCGGCATTATGCCATCTTAGATCATATTTGATTTTTCGTTTGTTAACTCATCGAATGATTCGATTTTCTTGATTGTGATTATATTATTGGGAGTACCATTACGTTAGTCAAATACAAAAAAAGGTATTGTAAAAATATTATATTTTTAGAACTTCACCTTCATAACTTTTTATTTTTTAATTAAAAAAAGTTTGTAAAGCTAAAATAATGTATTTAGTTACATAAAACAATAGCATTAGCTGTTAAGAAAATGTAATTAAAATAATATAAAAAATCAAAAAATCAGCTTCACGCTGTATCCCGCACACAGCAGGGTAGGCAGAGGGAACCTAGTGTTAAGTCACTCCATTCCCCACTTTCTGCCGTATTTTGGAGGCATTGCGTGTTGAGTGGCAGAACTCAACGCCGCGCTTAGCCTTGACACCAGAGCGAAGAAATGGAAATATAAATTTAAGTAAATATTTCATCTCCTCGAGTGGGGATCGAACCCACAACCAATCGGTTTTACAGTCACACTTCGTGCCACTGCGCCACGACCGGCCTCAAATTAAAATAATATAATATTGTTTTTTACATGTTTGATAAAAACAGTAGAGTAGGCGCTACCTTATCTAATCAAATATCTATTACTTTTCAGCTGGCGGAAACCACATTACCTATAATTTGAAATATTTATATATAGATCTATAAAATCGTAATTTTTCATCAATATTAATTTTTCGATATATAATTCCAAAGTACAATATTTCCAAAGTGGTAAAATGTGTTTACACAATCCTCTGAAAAACTTTAATTTTAATGAATACTACTTCAATGGAAAATATTTTGAACAAGAAATATCAATTTGCAGCAGTTTGTGGGATATGACACGTTTTCAAATAAATCCAACTATATTTTGATCATAGTTAATAAATAACAAGTGCCATGAAAAATAAAGTATTTCTTGTACGTACTTAGTGTTACGACACTCCGGTCCCCATTTATCGGTGAATTCTGGGATATTGCGTGTTGAGTGGCAAATCTCAACGCCGCTCTTTGCCTCAACGTCAGAGCGAAGAAATGATACAATAAATTTGAATAAATATTTAAATTTCTCGAGTGGAAATCGAACTCATGACCAGTCGATTTTACAGTCACACCTTGTGCCTCTGCGCCACGACCGGCCTCAAAAATTTAAAGAAAATATATAAATGCGTCTCTACATCATCCTCAATATTTTCTTCCTATAATCTCCTTTGCATCGGCGCGCGGCGTATTGGTGGCGAGAAATAAATAAGTATGCAAAAGAAATTTAAAACAATATTAAAAGTTCGATACCGCAAACTTTGCATTGGACAGCAGATTGCACTCAGCGGGGTAAATTCATAGTAAGTAGATATATATATAGAGAAAATCTGGTTCCATTCCATCTTCCTAGTCGAAACTTATTTTGAGCTTATATTTTAAATATAAGTCAACTTGAAAAAGTTTATGATTTTAACCTGCTGTTTTGTGGACGTAAAGTTCTCGTATTAAAATGCAATGGTTTGGATTTTTTTTCTTTTTTTTTGTCTTAACATCTAATAAAATGTTACACCAAAAGTTTATTTAATTATTTAATCAAATAGATTAAAATAATATTACTTGGACTCGGCCACAGAAGGTTCTGTACCAATTTCAGGATTGTGATTGGGAATTATCTTAAGTTTGTGGGCATATACACTTATTTTTTTTATTTTCCCCATTTGTATTATAAGATCCTACTTAGTTCTAAATTTCATAACTGTAGGTCTACAGGAAGTACACTATATATAGGTTTTGAGTACGCGGTGAATTGCATATAAAATAAAACAAAAAAGACATAAATATTTTTGATCACTATTAGGAAACGTCTGTTCTCCATTTTCCTGCAAATATTCGAGGAATTACGCTTTAAATGGCGGAACTCAACGAAGCGCATTGCCTGGCTATCAGAAAGAAGAAAATATAAGCTTCTATATTTCATTCCTCCGAATGGAAATCGAACCCACAACCGTTGCGTTTACAGTCGTTCGCTAGTACCCTATGCCACGACGAACTTTATTTAAATAAAGAATTTATATTTTTTCTGTCTAACGACACTAGGCTTTCACCTATTTACTATTCACACAATAGTAGTAGGTAATAGTAACAATTTTTATTCGCTCTTGCTATCCGGTTTGCAAAGGGCACAAAAAATAGATAAAAAGAATTTAAAAAAAGGAGGAGACCTCGGCTGACCTTCGAAAACACAGTAGTATCAAAGATACTGAAAGAAGGTCACGTAAAAAGCATGAGGACCCCCCGAAGAGCATGTATGAAGACCACCAACCAAAAGGCCACCTTAAAGGCCGGCAACGCACCTGTACCTCCTCTGGTGTTGCACGGGGCCGTGGGCGGCGGTAATCACTTTACCATCAGGTGACCCGAACGCTCGTTTGCCTTCTGCTTTTCCATAAAAAAAAAGAAAAGTTTGATTGTAGCGTTAGGGGCTCCGTTCTCTCTGGCTCCCCGCTGAGTGTTGTTTAGTTTTATTTAAAAAAAAAACATTGCATGAATTTAATGTCTGATCACCGGGTCCATCGCGTTACAAGGCAGCTTAGAGCAGTGTACTCAAATTAAAAACCCATCTTTACACCCATTTACCCTCGATCTTACCAGATACGAAGCAATTCTAATAGTATCGTAGAAGAAGAATATGAAGTCTTAGAAGTAAGTTCTAGAAATAAATTGATAATAATTCTAGACAGACCGAAATGTTTTCAAATAAATCATTATAAAGAGATCCCGGTTTTGAATCTTTCGTTTCTACTTCTACTATGTAATTAACTTTTATCTGGTCAATTCGGTGGTAAGTTCGAAGTACTTCTTTACTTTTAAATTATATTTTCTAGAGATTTCTTTACCATGAGTTTTGCCAGTATATCTCGCACAACTGACGAGTTTGCGTCATACTTAAAGACTAATAAATTATTCGATTTTCCACTTTTTACAATGAGAAATGTTTCTCAAATTATTAATGACTTCCCATTTTGTACCTTCACGCTGTATGCCGCATAAGACAGGATAGACAAAGCGAACAAGGAAACATAGTCTTAAGCCACTGCCGCTGCCCATTTTCCGCCTAATTCTGGGGGCATTGCTGCTGAACATTGGAACTGAACTTCGCACTTTATCTTGTCAAAGGAGCGAGGAAATATTACATATTTAATTGTCTCTAGTGAGAAATGAACCTTCAACCTGTCTCGTTTAAAGAGGCCCGCTTGTGCCCCTGCGCCACGACTGGCCTCTGTTCTTATCAAACTTCCAACATAAATAATCATTTAACGCAAATCTATACCTGATCTTCCCTTATCTCAGCAAACATCTTAAATAATCATAGCTTCTATTCCAGCAAAGGTAACAATCGAACCAGCACAAATATTTACCCTAAGCCTAGTTGATGTGAGCTAGACTCCGTTAGCCTATGTAGGTACCTGCATACGAAGGAAATTTACAACACAAAATGTTCAACCATTTCTTGGACTTACATGATTAATTGAATAAAAACAATAAATTCCCCCTGGTGAAAATCGAACCTACAACCTGTCTAGTTACAGCCGCATGTTTGTGCTTCCGTGCCACGACTGGCCTCTTTTCTTATCAAACTTTTAACATCTTAAAGAATCCAATATCTTAAATAATCTTAGCATCTATTCTAGCAAAGGTAATAATCGAACCTAGTAGATGTGGACTAGACTCCTAAGCCCTATATAAGTAAGCCTCTGTACCTACATACATAGGGAATTCACAGTACAAAATGTTCAACTATTTCTTCGATTTAAAATTCTCTTACACAATTAAGTGGATAAAAGCAATAATGCTCCTGGTTCTGTATTGTTCTCATGATGGAACAACGAGGTCTGGTCGGTCGGAATTGAATTTATCGTCTAGGCAATACAGGAACTTTGAAATATGATATGTATGTAGCAAAAAATATTAAAACAATATTATATTATTTAGATTACGTTGGTAAATTATCAAAAAAAAAATTAGCTTCACGCTGTATCCCGTACATAGCACATTAAAAGAGTCAGGCGAACGGAGATCCCGTGAACGAGTCACGGGAATGTGACCTAAGTTTCCCAGTTTTCGCCCAAGTTCTCAAACAAAGCGTGTTGAATGACGGAATTTAACAACGCGATTAGTAGACTAATCGCGTATAGCAGGAAAATGAAACTAATTCACTTCCCCGAATGGGGATTAAACCCAAAATCACCACGATTACTCAGACGCTATCTTACTACGCCACAATGGCCAGTATTACATTATAGTATTACGATCGTCGAATCGAAGTAGGTACTATTTTATCCCAAGACTTCAAATAAATTCAACCTATTTATCAAAGGAGAAAAATTAAATGAATAAAAAACCGCAATACCTCATATAAAAATAACCGAGATGTTTAAATCCAAAGCATTTGTTACATTCGCGAAGTAAATTATATTATGAGAAATTATTGTGCCACCCACATATGTACGACTAAGTACACGTTTATTTCCGTCGGGCAAAATTATAATATACGAATTCCTGTCTATATATAACTCAGCCATTTTAATGGTGAGAGTTATTGATTAAGATTAACAAATTAAATTCAATTAAATTTGAGGCCAGTGGTGGCGCAGTGGCACAAAGTGTGACTGTAAAACCGACTGGTTGTGGGTTCGATCCCCACTCGAGGAGATGAAATATTTACTTAAATTTATATTTCCATTTCTTCGCTCTGGTGTCGAGGCAAAGCGCGACGTTGAGTTCTGCCACTCAACACGCAATGCCTCCAACAATTCGGCACAAAGTGGGGAACGGAGTGTCTTAACACTAGGTTCCCTCTGCCTACCCTGTTGTGTGCGGGATACAGCGTGAAGCTAATTTAATTTAATTTTTTAATTAAATTTAACTTCACACAAACTTCATAGACCGTATCAAAACTTATAAAGCTGGCAAGAATTTTAAGCGAGACGGAATAAATTTTCCACTTTCACTTCGGTAAATATAATTAACAGATAACACTGAAATAGATAACTAAACTCTCCGTCATCATCATTTTTTTTTGGAATATCGGCATGTATGGCGATAGTTTTAGTATGGCGATTTGTATGAAAAAAGTCCCGCTTAGTTTTACGCCGGTTATTGTGAACCGGTGATAAATTATTTGACGTTCAAAAAAGGAACAATGTAAATTCATATCTATACTTATAACAAAATCGTAATGGATCAGTGTCTATACGAGGGGGCTTTATTAATGTAATAGAACCCAAAACAATGATTTTAAAAATTATTGTCTGTTTGTCTGTGCGTTTGTTCACTCTAATCTCATAATCAACTTCACCGGGTTTGTTTTATTACAATCGGTTCATAAATAAAAAAGTTATATCAATTTAAAGTACTTAGTTCGAGAAATTTGCTACTATAACATTTATTTCATACAACTGTTTTATTGAATTGGCTAAATCTTTAGTTTCCAATGTATTTCAAAAGCAATCTTATTTTTTCTATATTATGAAGCACTATTTCACTTTAAAAAAGCTCATTCCACGGCCTCTGCTTCTCAAATTATGTGGAACTAAAAACTTTTAACAATTTTTACTCCCAACTTTACAAATAAAATCATAGGCAGAATACTGCTGCTTCTATCTTTCCATTTATAGTTTGAGAAGCAAATATTATTTTTACAGTGCTTTTTTATAATAATATGAGAGTTGTACTTAAAAGCTTAAGTTATTTGTCTTATTTTCTTTTAAAAGTAGCTGCTACAAAGACTTAATATTTTTTAGTTTAATTGTTGTTTCATTATACCATATTTTGTTGTCAAGGGGAGGAATAGGAGAAAGTTAATTTTGAAATACTGTATAATCCTTCTAAAATTAGATATATTTTAAATATTTCGAGTAGAATTGAATTTAAAACGAAATAAAAAAGAATCAGCTTCACATTGTATCCCGCACACAGCAGAGTAGGTAGAGGGAATCTAGTGTTGGGGGTGGCTTTCCATCGAATTCCCGATAGAGGCTTTGCTTGTTCAGTGGCGAAACTCATCGCGGCGCTTTGCCTCGACACCAGAGCGAAGGAATGAAAATATAAATTAATTTCCTCGAATGGGGCTCGAACCGACAACTAGTCGATTTTACAGTCACACTTTGTGCCTCTGCGTCACGACTGGTCTCTTTACATACTAGTATTTGTCAGTTTGATAAAAAAAAACATTTTTACCACTGTATAACTGCACAACTATTGTCTTAGACCAATCTCAAAACTTATATGACATTCAAAGAAACAGAACAAGAAACAGAAACAGAAATTTTACATTACAGAAACATGCAGTGTTTCTTATTCCAGAAGCCGTTCGTTGATAAGTTTGCCAAAGCGAAATGTGATGTGATGAAAAGCGTGAAGTCAAACTCGTTCGCGGCGTTACATAGAATATTTGACTTTTCACCCGTTACGTTGCTTTATAAATAAGATGAATTCGTTAGGACGACTGTTTAAATGTATAGTGTAAGGTATTTTTTCTATCTTTTAAAACAAAACAAAGTAAATTTAATATTTTTCATAATTTAATAGTCGATGCTAGGTAGAGATTATGATAAACATTGGGGTTACAGGTTCCCTTTTCCTATCTTGTCGTGTGCGGAATATATAAATACAATATAAAGTTGAAAAAAAAATGTTATTAGCAATAAATATTAAGTATTAAGTATTATTATTTACATAGTATTTGAAATAAAATTTTAAAGAGGATTGTATAAAAAAATAAATGCCAGTTTTATTCAGCGTTTTATTTTCTTTATACATCTCTCTATTTTTGCGAGAATTACTTAGAACTAGTGAGAATTTGGCGTTAGGTGTTCAATTTATATTTTTAAATTAGTAAGATCTATTAAGAAGATTGAAATCAAATTCATTGGTTTATAAAAACTGTAACACGACAATGTGACGTTATTTTTAATTGCATAACTATATTATAACAAAATTTTAAAATTAAATTTATAATATGTAATTTACTAGGTACCGCCTTATATCATGTAAATAATACTCCTTATCTACAGTACTATATTACAAATATATGACGCAGAAAAAATATATTTCATGTAAGTTTACTGGTAGCACACCTGTGCTCTACTGTTTGTCATTGGCATCATTTTGTTGTGTTATGGAATCCTAGATCACAACCCTATCTTCCCTCTCCGGTATTTCCGGTTTTCTATTAACTATTTATATTTATTCTAAAAAGATAGTCATATTTTTATGTAAGATTCGTTTATTGAGTTTTTTTACCATATTATTAAGTGGTGATATTTTTTTACAAAATAAAAAATATCTTGAACTTATTCTACAAATCAAAAAAAAATGTGAACATTAGATTTTTTTTCTGAAATAATTAAAAAAAAAAAAAAATATTAAAAAATATTAATATATTCTACTATTCTTTTAATATTTTACAAACATCAAAAACATAAAAGTCGGCAAGAAACAGCTTTGGCATATATAAATTTTGTTCTCCGCAAATGAATTTTTTGCATTTTTTGCATCTTGTTTTTGACTTTTCAATTCAACGCTAACTTTGCCTTTACCAAAACGATAAAATGAAAATATTAAATATTTCATATACTCGAGGGGAAACGAACCCACAATCTCTCGCGTTTACCGTTATGTATAACCTATTTTTGCCTATTTAAAAACACTATAAAGCAATGCAAAATAAACAGAACGTCAAGCAATATGGGCGTGATAAGTAAAAATTCCTTCATCCCGTGTCATCGCCCTGCCTCTCTCACACATGACTTTGAGTGATCGTCGTAATTTACAGCATAAAAGTTTTTTCAAATAAAAACGCGATATCTCTGATACTGGAAACAACCCCTGGGGAAGTCTTCTCCTTCTCTTATTCATCTCTTATTATTCTTAGGCATCCAAACTATATAAGTATTAGTACAGAAAATCTAAAGATTTTATATTAATAATCATAATCCCAATTTTAATTCATATATTCCACTCTATACACAAATATTAAAGATATTGACATATTTTTTGTAGCTTCACGCTGTATTCAACATAACAGAGTTAGGCAAAGGGAACTTGGGAACCTTGTGTAAAAACTTTAATTACTGAATAAAGCATTATTTATTATTGTGACAGGAGTAGCAGAACTCTTTCCACGCTTTTGCCTCGTTAGCACAGTGAACATATGAAATATTTTATTTCCTCGAGCGAGAATAGAACCTTCAACCTGTCGCGTTTACAGCCGCAAACTTGTCCCCTGTGCCACGAGCGGTCTCAATATTGTAAAAATAGTATTGTATAACTATATGTATAATATAACATACATAATTATTTATTTAAATTGATTTGTCTATGTCTTCGCTCTGGTGTCCATTCAAAAGCGCGGCGTTAAGTTCCGCCACTTAACACGCAATGCCTCCCGAACTCGGCGGAAAGTGGGTAACGAAGTGTCTTAACACTAGGTTCCCTCTGCCTATCCTGCTACGTACGGGATACAGCGTGAAGCTGATTTATTTATAGCATAAACGATAATTACAATAAGGTATATACATACATAAAGTGATAATTGATCTCGTCACGATATAGCTAAACTTCTTTGAACTACCGAACAAAGGGTGAGAACTCACACACGTAATTAATGAACCCTTTGACATATTCTCGGAGAAGCTAATTTGACGCGGTTAATATTATTTCCAAAAATATACTATGTCATACATACATATATCTATTTATAAATATTATTTTTAACCTTTAACTCGATTCAATTTAAAATTAAATTGCGTTATGTAAAATGTATGCATGGTGTGTTTTTTTTTTCAGAGATTTCGCTCCCTACTTTCCGCTGGAATCTGGGGGCATTGCGTGTTAAGTTGCGGACGAAAATACTAAATATCATTCCTTCGAATGGGGATCGAACCCACAACCATCGCGTTACAGTCATATCCGTGTTTCCCTGCAGCACGACTGCCTAAATAGAAAATACTTATAATTTTTATTATTTATTTATTAATAGACAAAATTAATTGTAAAATAAATAATTTAAATGAAATCATTTTGATATTTAAAACTAAATCAAATAACGTGCACCAACTTTAATTTAATTTTAGTGACGCTTTGTGACATAAAACAAAAGGTATTGTGTGGTCTGTACGAGATTTTTTTAAAACTTTTAGCTCAAGCTTATGAAATAACTGAATTAAGGTAGATTTCAGTAGGTGTTCTGTTTTTTTTTAAATATTTATACATAAATTTTATATTTTTACTATAAAAAATATGTATATCATGGATAATTGCAGTATTGAGTTCCGCCGACGCGAAATGGGGGACGAAGTGTCTTATACACTGCCTAAAACTAGGTTCCTAGGCTTCTTCTGCCTACCCTGCTGTGTGAATGATACAGCGTGAGGCTAATAGAATTAATATTTATTTAAAATAAAATAATTTAATTTATTTATTTTAATAAATTGATAAATCATCTTCACGCTGTATCCCACACATAGCAGAGTAGGCTGAGGGATCCCAGTGTTAAGACACTCCGTTCCCTGTGTTGAGTGGCAGAACCCAATGCCGCGCTTTGCCTCGACACCAGAGCGAAAAAATGGAATTATAAATTTAAGTAAATGGGGACTCCTCGAGTGGGGATCGATCCCACAACCAGTCGATTTCGCAGTTACTTAATATTTATTTTATTTTAAAACATAGTTGATACATTATATTCATTCACATTTAAAAGTATATACAAGAAAACACTTTTCATCATCACATTTCATCATTTTTCACTGTATCCCATGCATGTAGCAAGATAGGCAGACAAAGCCTAATGTTAAAACACTCCGCTCCCCACTTTCCGCAGAATTCTGGAGGCATTGACTGTTGTGTAGCGGAACTCAACGCCGCGCTTTGCCTCAGTGCTTTGCCTCTTAAGTATATTAAAATATATAAATAATAATTTTCTCATACGTAAGAATAAAATGCATAGTATACTTACTCGACTATAGTAATAGCTTACATAATTAGTAAATTTAATGGATTTTAAATGGTCTCAAGAAAACAAACATGAAAAAAAAAGTAAATTCGTGATCATTAGGGCTAATGAAAGTTCTCAGGTCTGTGATAATTTTTTCCTTAAATAATTTTTTTAAAGCTCATTTCGCTAATTAGCGCTCATACAACAATATGTTTCGCCTTTGTTGTAAATTACGGCGAGAATGTCTTGTGGAAAAGATAAATTTTGTTTTATTCAAATAACTTAAACTGATTGATAAAGTTAAGTTTAAGTAAATAACTTAATTTAATCTAACTTTATCATCAAGTCGGCTAGTTTAAGAGTTATCGTTACTTATACGTTTGTATTTGAACCGTACAAAAAATTAATCCCACCATTTAAATTGGACAATTAAAAATTTTGTGGGTCGGGCCTGGGGATTGTAAGTCTTTTTTAGCTTCACGCTGAGTCCTGAATATGGCATGGTAGGGAGGGAATGTAGTGTTAAGACACTCCGCTTTCCAATTACCGCCGCATTCCAGAGGCATTGCGTATTTAGGGGCAGAACTCAATATCGCGCTCTGCTTCAACATCAGAGCAAAAAAAACAAAATATTAAATATTTCATTTCCTTGAGCGAGAAATCGAACTCACAACCTGTCGCGTTTACACTCACACACTCGATCAATCCATCACGATTGTCAGTCATTAAAAAAATTAAACTCACACAAAATTTTACCAAGTTTAACTGAGATAAAACTTCATAAAACCTGAATGAGAAATAACCAAGTTTTAAATAGAAATAATAGCCAGTAATCTATTAGGAAGGGAGTGGTTCCACCATATTAGCTTATGTGATCACCACATGCAAAAACGTGGGTTGAATTAGAGACGATGTAATTAATAACGTACTCGAAGTGATATATATAATTAATTATTCTTTTGATTTATAGCTTCGAATTACATTTTAATATTACATTATTATAAATTGTTTAAATTTGTTGTGGTTGTTGTTTGTTTGTTTTGTGAATTCGTGTGGATAAAATGGTTGTACATATTTTTTTGTTTTTAATGTTCTAGACGTATAAATGTGGGAGGTGTAGGAAGGTACAAATTGTAGACTTCACTAAAATTAAATCAGTTTCACGCTGTATACCGCACACAGCAGGATAGACAGAGGGAACCTAGAGTTAAGACACTCCGTTCTCCACTTTCTAACATTCTCCATATGTAAAAAAAAATATAGGAAATAAATTTAAGTGGCCACTGCAGTGTTTAACTCGAATGACTAAAGCAAGTATTTAATTAAAAGTATAAGAGCATTACTCACTCCGACGTTTTATCCTATCCAGTATAGAATTTAGCTACATTTAAACCAATACCACCACTGTAAAGCACCGATAAAATGTTTAAAAACGGCATTTCGGTTCAAGTAACGGCCATCGAGATGCTGTAGTGAACTCAAGAATCTTTTATAAAGATATTTTTTATTTAATTCTGTGTCGGCATATGTTTGTATGTATTTGAAATAAATAGTCCTTACTATTTCAATCCATTATTATTATTAAAGCATTTATCATATATTTTTATATGTTATTATATATAATTTATTTGTATACTATTATATTATGGACCTAAACAGTTTGGGGCATAAGCCATAAAAAAATATAATATATAAAAGACGATCTCTTGGCTAAGTAGCCATCTCTTCCAGACATCCTTTAGGGCGAAAACAAGTCGATATAATTATACAAAAGTGGTGAATGTTATATATTAAGAAAATAATAATAACTAATATATTATTATACGAACCAATGAAGAGACACAGACAGTTGCAATACATTATGGCGTTTGAACTATGGGGGACAAATGGAATTCACTAAAATAAAATTTAAACTTTATAGATACTCCGAACGAAATAGGTTTTTTTTTAAGAAACAATGTAAGTACATAAAACACGTCTGCTTGGAAAAGTCGTTAAATTTATGCATCATATACAGGAAAATGTCTGTATATATATTATATATTTTATTACACTATATCGTAAAACTTTAATCTAAATTCCACTTAAATTTATGAGATCAGCTGACAATTTTGATATGTACATGTATGTATACTTCAATATTTCTTCGACCGTTGACATGTCTAATAAGATTTTTTTTTGTTTTTCTAATGAAAATAGCTTATGCGGTTAATAAAGAAAAGCCATTTTTCTTTTCATTGAATCCTTTTTTATAATATTTTATATAGATCGTTTTATACCTGTGACTGTAAGCATATGGAATTTCTGCATTATTTTTCCAAACACACCTATTAATTAATTATAAGCTAAGAGGTAAATAATAATAAGTATTTCCATCCAATAAACTAATATAACGAGCTGCGGCGATGAGTTCCGCCACTCCAGAAATCAAGAATAAAAATGGTTATCGCAGTGTTTTAACACTAGGTTCCCTCTGCCTACCACACTATGTGCGATATATAGCGTTAACTTAAAAAATATAAGCTAAGCTGAATAATAAAGTTCTGTCCCAAATTCAGTAAGACGAGCATATTATATAAACTGTTAGTTCGTTTTGACTGGTACATAAACGTGCCACATTTACAGACGTTACCACTTTAGTGGAATCCCGGAGGAGCATGCGAAAACATGTCTACTGAATTGCTTATCCTATCTCTGTTTACGATTCCCATTTTATTTGCTTTGCCCAATCACTAAATCTTAATTTTTTTTTGACCAAATAATGTTGCCATAAAATAACACGAATTTAAGACAAAGAAAATATATTATACAGTAATTTATTAATAAATTATAAAAGAGTTTATTTTCCCTTTTCAAAACATGGAATTATCTTAAGTGATTTTATTTTAAGATTTAGTGCATTAGTGCACCGTTCCGCTGCATTTTATATGAAATCAATGCAATCAAAACTTATAGGAAGGGACGGACGAAGTGAAAACTTGTAATGTAAATAATGAACAAAAATCGAAAACTGAATTTTAGGTGCTTTTTTATAGAAACATATAATTACACACTATTATTTGTAATTCACTTCATACAAAATTAAATTAAGTTTTTTTTACTACTCTTTATTTGCTGTATTTATATAATCGTAACAAATATTATAAAACCCCAGAATTTGATTGATTGGATCAAGAGATTTGCTGTTTTATATATTTTTGGTATTTTTGCCATTTTTGAATTTTTTCAAAGATTTTGTTTTGGATAACATGTTTAACATGTAACTATTACTTACTCGTACATACGTATATTTGATGGTGGATATGATAAATAATCAAAAATAATATATATACATAGTTCTCTAAGCGCCAGAGTACCCTCATAAATTCAGTAAAACAAGCATTTCTCAGAATGCCGTCAGCCTGGTAGGCGCCCTATCGAATCGATTTTATTATTTGCACCAATAATAAATGGCGGTTCTCGACTATAATAGTAATGTTCTTCCTGAATTTGTAAAGTTAAACTATTTGACGATCAAATTAGATTCACTAGAGGTCTTACTATATTATTTTAATTTAAATAAATATGGTAACAATTTGTAAAAAAATTATAATTAAATCAGTTATTTATTCAATAATAAAAAATTTTGTAACTAAGATGCAAAAAATAGTACCTAACTTTCATAAAATATAAAGCTCAATTTCTTTTTAATTTTTTTTTGGGAATAATATTAGAAATTACATTGTCCATAGCCAGACACAAAGCATAGTAATAGCTCCCAGTCAGACACCCCCAAATCCCATAAGCTATAAGCGCCTACGAACATATAAGGAGCAAATAATATTTATCACACTTTAGTATATTAGATTTGTAAGCACTTGTAATTTATTACAGTTTAGAGGTGTCTGTTCGTCGGAGGGCTAAAACCAATGCTAAGTGCCTTTACATCTTTGCATCTTTTCTAATATCATTTCCAAGAACATTTAAAAAAATAGCTTTATAATTTAACGTAACTTAGGTACCTATTTTTAAGTTACCTACCAGTTGTTTTTTAATAGCTGCCAAGGTAACTCTATATTCCATAATAGTACTTACTGGTGTTGGGTGTATGCCCACAGAAACTTTCCGGCTTTATAAAATAACGAAGGTCCTTCTACTATCGACTCTTAGGCTTATATAAATTCACAAAAATAAAGTAAAGCAGGTGAGAAAAAGTTCTGCAAATGTGAATTTTATTCCTTTGACGCCTAACAACCGAATTTTATTGTCACGTAAAAGTGATGTATTTATTATACACTAGCGGCCCACTCGCGGATTCGCCCATTTACTCGGCATTTGCCGATAGATATTCTTCAATCATGAAGAATTTGTTTACATAATTCCGAAAAGTGCAAGCACTTGTTATTGGTGCAACAAACTGCTAGTTGCACCAATAACAAGAACGTCGCAACAATCATCTCGTAATTGGTGGATGGAACAACTTTCGCTATAAGTTTTAATATTCATGTGGAATAAAAAAATGGTAAAATCATACCTTATAATTTTCAATAACTTTTTGTCAAAAAATACCTTATTTTTACTTATTTATACATAGGGTGTCAAACACTTTTTTTAAGGACTAATGATATCAAATGTTTTTGTAGTACAATGTACTTACGTACTGGCCAACTAATGTTATATAGCCTGAGCGCACCTGAGGATTGCAGCTTTCATACAAAAGAAAAAAAAAGTAAATCGGATCAGTAGATTCCGAGATCTTAGCATTCAAACAAACAAACTCTTACGCTTTATTATACTAGTAAAGATGAAAACTAAATTTGATTCATTATATAATACGATTATTTAAAAGAAAACCATATCAATTATTGTACTCGTACACTGGTTGGAAACTTTGAACATTATTAAATGCTAGTTTATTTTCAAAGAACATAGAAACTATGATTACGTTATCATATAGCACGGATCTCAACACCGCGCTTTGCGTTGTCAGCAGAGCGAGGAAAAATAAATTAATTTATTCCCTTGAATGGTAATAGAACCCACAATAGTCGCGTTTACGGCCGTATGCTTTGCCTATAATGTTAATATAAAATTTATAAAAATGGTTAGCGAAATGCGCGTATCGTGTGTTTGTAGTGAATAAAACATATGAACATTTATTATTCTATACTGAAAAAGCTACAATATATGGTGGTTTTCATTTATAAATGAACTAGCTATCCACTTTTTTTTAACTTAAACTTTTTTTGCATAAACTTTAATCTATATTATTTTGATATAGCAGCTGGAAAATTTCATCTAAATCTGTACAGAGGTTTTTGCGTTAAAGTGGAAAAACATCCATCCTCACAAACACATTTATTATGATTTTTCAATACTATCATGATTTTTCTATAAACCAATATTTGTTTTAAAAACAACTTTGTTTTATTTCATCCACGATATAAAAGGACGTTTTAAATCCATTAGGTTCACTTTGTGAAACATAACCGAGTTAGTTTGTGAAACTTTCTAACTATACACTGTAGGTAATTACCAGTATCAATGTGCAATCCTGAACTCACATCACTAAAAGCGAGCTTCCTATTATAGTATTCCTATTATATAACATAATATATATAATAATAAAACTATTTTCGTCTTTGGTTAAATAAATCCTTTAATATTTAACTAATGACGAAAATAGATGGGTATAAGCTAGACGTGTCTCTATATGTGTGTATCTGTATGTCTGTTTGTGGCATCGTAGCTCGCAAACTGATGAAGCTTTTTTAACCAAATTGACGAGAACGTATGGCTTAGTGGTCAGAGCGAATGGAGGAGGCGTGGATTCGCGTCCCGCTACGTTCAATTTTTTACATTTTCTAAATAAGTATTGATGAAGATATTTTGATTTAAGTCTTTTTTGTTTGAAAGGTGACTTAATCAAAAACTTCGAAAAAATATGTTCAGCTATTTGAAGGTTATCAGTTCTTTTCTAGTTCTTTGTTTACCTTTTACAGCATTATCGTTGGAATTGTTTAATTATCAATTATTTATATTCTATAGATTCGTGAATAATTCGGGATCAATCCAATTAAAAACCAAAACCAAAATAATCATATATGGGTTTTTTTTAAATATATCTTTCACTGGTCTAGTTAAATAAAAAAAAGGCTTTGTGTTTTTGTCACCAAATTGCTTGCAATGTAGAGACATTGGAAATGGGCGGAAAACGCAGAACAAATTAACTTATCCTTAAAGTTGCGGAGTTCAGATGAGCAACTCTGATGTCGTTTAAACGTTATTTTTTTTTTCATTATTTTTTTTTCTTTTTCCGCGTGCATACGGTGTCACTCTGCATAATTGTTATTTGAGTGAAATTTAATAATACTATAAGAACCAAAAATATTTTTTATCTATTTTATTGTCTGTTTGTGTCATTAAATTTCAGTTTTCACTGCTGTTTTTTTGTTGCAAGCCTTATTTAACATTTAGTGTTTGTTTAATTTAAAATGGCTTATAAATAAAAAAAGTTATACCATTTTAAATAATGTTGTTCGACATTATTGCTTTAAATAACTGTTTTATTGAATTGGCTGAAACTTTACTTTTCAATATAGGTACAGCTATTGTGATTATGATATTATAATTAATAAAAGTAAATAATGTCTGATTTGTAAATGAAAAATTGTGTAGTTCAAGCGGGCGACGCCACGAGCGGGTGCCTAGTTTATAAACAAAAAAGCATATTTATATCGCTATAAATCACTCAAAAAAATATTCTGCGCACTAGATATATAAAACTTATAGATATGGGTACTCAAATAGATTATGATCTAGAAATAGGATATAGAATGTTTTTTATATGAAAAATATACCTTTTTCGTGAAATAGATTATAGGTTTTTGCGGGTTTTTGCTATCGGTGTACCGTGACAAGTCTAATATAACAAGTAACCATTAGGCAGAATGTAATTAGTAATATTGTACTCATTCTATTATTTTTTTGTCATCAGCTTCACGCTGTATCACGCACTTAACATGGTAGTCAGAGGGAACCTAGTGTTAAGATACACCGTTCCCCACTTTCCGCCGAGTTCTGGAGGCATTGCGTTTTGAGTGGCGGAACTTAATACGCAATGCCGCGCTTTGCGTAGACACCAGAACGAAGAAATGAAAATATAAATGTAAATAAATATTTCATTTCCTCGAGTGGGGATCGAACCCACAACCAGTCGATTTTGTGCCCTTGAGTCACACTTTGTGCCCCTGCGCCACGACTGGCGTGAATGACCTTATTCTTTTTTCGTTGACATAATTTCAATGACTATCTCAATTCAGTGCACAACATCTAATTAAATGAGATGCTTGTAAGTTTGATCTACACTCGGAGGAATTAATTATATTTATTATTTCGTTCTGATAAGGTTCCTAATGTGTGGTGATGTGTTCTGACACTAAGCCGTCTGAATACATTGAAAAGTGGAAGAAGGAGTGTCTTGACAATATTATCTGACAGCTTACCATTTTTTATATACGACATACAGCGTGAAGATGAAAAAAGAAAATACATGTTAAAAAAATATAAAGAGAAATGGACCATAGCGCGAAGTCCCACATTTGGTATTTCTAATATATAGAAAAAGCTTAACTCCGGACGATTTATCTCTTGCCCAGATGAAGCAACTACTGGGTGTGATTTTTTGCAAAGAACGTTTTATATCTTCGGAAGCCATATTTTTAACACATAAATGAACGTGCTATCGTCGTGATAGATCGTTTGACGCGTTGATCGGGTGACATGTAAAGATTTCTTTTTTATTTTTTGTAAGTTTTAAATTATTTTTATATCACTGAAATAATATTTTATATGATACCACAGCTATAGAATTACTTCGTCAATATATATATAATATAATTCGAGGGTTCTTTAGTTATGTATTAAAAAAATAAAAAAAAATTGAAACTAACACAGCACGATAGCTAGACGGGATCTAGTGTTAAGATATTCACTTTTTGTCGAATTTGTCAAGGCATTGTCAGTAGCAGAACTCACCGCTAGGCTTTTGTCGTGGTGTCAAAGCAAGGATATAAAAATATTAATAATATTTAATAATTCATTCCCTCGAGTGGGGATCGAACCCACAACACACAATTAAGCCTATATTAGTTATGCATACTTTTGACTATAATATTAAATTAGTGTCTTTAAAGTATAATTAGTGGCTTTTAAGTAACAAATAGATGCAAAATGTCACATAAATGTTGCTTAGAGGAGCGGCAGTCTTTTGTCTCCACTCTGGTGTACCGTTTTTCCATTTGTACACTGTGAACATATCGCTGGTGACCTTTCGCCCACACAGCGAACTTGCCTGTAGCTATATTTTAAAAACCATTTACATTTCACCGTTTATTAATAATGCAATAAAAATAGACGACAATGTTTTTTTCACTGTAAATTTGTTAATAATTACGTAGGCACTAGTTGTTCATTAATAAATAGCAGGTAGGTACTGTTATACTGTTGTTACATGGAATTATTTAGGTTCCAGTTGCCCGCTTTACGCTGTATACCGCACACAGCATGGTAGGCGCAGGGAACCTAGTGTTAAGACACTCCGTTCTCTACTTTCCGCCAAATTCTGGAGGCATTGCGTGTTGAGTGGCGGATGTCTGTAAAGATAGATATATATTTTTCCATTCCATCGTCAAAATTATTGGGTAATTCAAAAGAAAAAAGAGAATCATCTCCCTTTAAGTACCTTCTGTCTGCTCTCAAATATGCAGAAGATTTTTTTTATACAAATAAATTAAATTATAAAAAAAATTAAACAAATTTTAATAAAAAGACAATTTTTTATAAGTATCGCTAGAGAATAACTTATCACAATTTAATTATAAATGAAATCTGCAATCTGAAATTAAGCCATTTTATAATACGCGTTCTGGACACGCCACTGAGTCGTAATTAATGATGCAAAAACACGGAAAACTCGTTACAGTATGAGTTCACTAGTTTTATTTTAAATGAATTATTTTCTCATTAACCGAATATATTATGTACATTTTGTTATATTAATCGATTTTTATATGTTTGTATAGAAAAAGGGTAGTTGTTTTACTTTTTTTTTGTGTACCCGAAGAAAGTAAATTTTGGATGGAAGTGTATGTATTAGGCACTTTAGGTCATTGTTGCGCAGTGGTTGTGGATTCGGTTCCCAATTGAGGAATTATTGTTTATTAATATCTTTATTTCTTTGCTCCCGTAATAGGGCGAAGCGCGATTTTGAATTCCGCCATTCAATACGCCGTGTCTCGAAAATTCAGGGGAAAGTGGGGAATGGAGTGTCTTTACACTAGGTTCCCTATTATATGTGTGATACAGCATAAAGCTGAAAAAGAAAGTACTAGGTTTAGGTAAAATTTATATTATTTCACCATTTCATATAATATTCGTCTAGTAGAATCTAATAAACCAATCTTTTTCCACTGTAAAGATATCAACAATAATTCAGCAATAGCTCAAAGTGAAAACACACATCCACCTACGCAACTTTGTCGATAAAAGGATTCACATAGAATAAATATCAAAAGATTGTCATTTGACCTCAATCTCGATTTCGGTTATCCCATACTATCTACGCTACATAAATATGTATGATTATACATATTTATATCTTATCAGCTTTACGCTGTACCTATCCCGCACACAGCAAGGTAGGCAGAGGGAACTTAGTGTTAAGTAACTCCGTTCCCCACTTTCTGCCGGATTCTGGAATGTCTCCAGAGCGTTGGTTTTGTTAGCGTCCGCGCGTTGAGTGGCAGAACTCAACGCCGCGCTTAACCTCGACACCAGTGCAAAGAAATGGAAATATAATTTTTTAAGTAAATATTTCATCTCCTCGAGTGGGGATCGAACCCACAACCAGTCGGTTTACAGTCACACTTTGTGCCGCTGCGCCACGACTGGCCTCAAGTTTATATTAATTATATATTATATATTAAGTAAATATTAGTTAGTTATCCAAGTTACAAAACAAATCGACGCAGTGGAACATATTTCGATGTAATATTTAACTTATTTAAAAACATCTTGAGTATTTGTAACAAAATCTTAAACCTCTAAAAATCTATTGCAACGAAAATAAATAAAATTTTATGAAGCGCAAATCCTTTGATACCTCTTGATGTCGTTTAAAAAGATTTTATTTAAATCGTAGTGCTCTTTAGTTATTTTCAGTATTTTAAACAGTATTTTTATAAGACTTAAGTGCTAGACAAGCTATTTTTAATATTGTATTTTTGATAAATTCTATTTGTAATATCGTGAAATATTCTTGGTTCTACAGGTTTATCACACACACACAGTCTACCTTCACCGACATACAATATGGAGATATTTTGATGTAGTTGAAAAGTACCTCTCTTACTCTTTTTTTTTATTCTTATGTTAAAACATATTGGTTTTTGAGATTTTGGCAGATTATAAAGATTTTAAATAAGGTTTTGACTACACTACTTTTTCTGTAATTGCCCTACATCGGTGATATTAAAATCTTGTATAAATATAGGATATAATTGAGGCCAGTCGTGGCGCAAGGCACAAGACTGTGGACTGTAAATGCGACAGGCTGCAGATTCGATTCCAACTCGAGGAAATGTAACATTTAATATTTTCATTTCTTTGCTCTGATAATTACATCCCTCCGCCTACTCTGTTATGTGCGGAATATTTATAATTGCTAATATTTAACGTCATGCGTCACCGCCATTGGGAAACAAAGAAAAAAGAAAAAAATATATATTTTCATTAAATGTTAACTACAAAACATTTATCAATTATCAATTATTTGTGCATATTGTTAAAAATAAGATAATTTAAAAATAGAAACACTTTTTTGGTTTAAACCTTACTGCTAGTACACAAAAATTTGCCTCCAACTAAATATATACGCCTTTATATTTCAATCTATTTCTTAAACCCCCCCAATTTTCAAGTTCACAGTAGAAGTAACGAGCGTTTTAACAATCAGCAGAAGCATAATAAAATAAAATGTAGCCCTGAGGGTAAGTCGATCCGCAAAAATAAGTGGTGGGGTAACCTTAGTTTGGATTTATTGCTGGAGAGTCGCGAATTTGGCAAAAATAATTTGGCCCCATGCCAATGGAACCTCCGCTATATCGATCTGAGTATAAATCTTCTGGTGACGTCAACGCGTAGCCGGAAGATAGTGCGTCCTGATAAGCTGTTTACAAAATGTCATGTAATTATTTTTTTTGCTACACGCTGCACAGGATAGGAGGGAATCCCATTGTTACGACACTCTGTTCCCCATTTTCCGCTGAATTTCGGAAGCATTGCGTGTTGAGTGGCGAAACTCAACGCCGCGCTTTGCCCCGACACACTTTATGCCATTGCACCACAACTGGCCTTAGCCAATCTATCAATAATTAAGTATACCAAAACTATCGTGATGCATTTAAGTAAGGCTTTTTATTCGGTCACTTGGTGTAACAGTATGTGATTGCATTTTTTTTTCAATTTTAATATGTTGACATATTAAAATGTAGTGTATGTAAAAAGAATTTTTGTACATTTTAATTGAGTCTCCCGTATTATTTTCCGCTTCACGATGTATTCCGTATATAGCAGTATAGGCAAAGAGAGCCTAGTGTTAAGACACTCCGTTCCTCACTTTATGAATTTGCAAGACATTGCGTGTTGAGTGGCTTAACGGAGTTAACACTAGGTTCCCTCTGCCCACCCTGCTATATCGGAACACAATATTGTGAAGCTGAAAAAAACATTTTGTTATGGTTTATTATTTTATCACTTATTTGGCTTTATGCCATAGAATAATGCTGTGCGTGACCTCACTATGGGGTTGTGGAATACACCATATATATTGAATATATATTACATAGGTACTAATAAAAAATCAGTAATACTGTATATATGTACATGTTTTATTAATAATATTATTCAAATATGTATTTTTGGATATGCACGTTTTTGCAATATTTCAATATTTTGATACAAAATTCCACTATATTTACAATATAAATTAGGTATTTATCAATAATACAAGAGCTATAGGTATAGGTAGGTATTCTATCAGTAATTGTTGAAATTTAATAATTCCAGAATACTATATTTGTATATAGGATATTCTGGAACTAATAAATATACAAAAATTGGAAAAACTTTAAGAGCGTGTTAATATAATTACGAGAAGTGAGTTCGAGAGCTAGATCCCTCGAAGAACTAACGATAAGAATATAAATTTTCATCTTTTCGCTCTTGTGTCGAGTCAAAGCATGGCATAGAGTTCCGCCATTCAACACACAATGCCTTTAGAATTTGACAGAAAATGTAGAGTGGAATGGCATAACACGAGGCTCTCTCTGCCTACCCTGCTACATGCGGGATACAGCGTGAAAGACTGAAGACGAGAACTATGTTTGTCCTTAGATTGCTTTCTTAATAGACACACTGAGCTGGTTTGGTTCGCCAATATTGTATGCCAAGATTTCACTTTGGGATCTTTCCAAAATTTTTTTTTGAAATAACTTAAAAGTTTTGTATGACCTTTAAACAATTCAATGTGACCGAATAGTGAATTAAACAGTACGCTTATTTGTAAGTTATCAACAAAATTGTTTTAAATTAATTATTATTTTCATTAAGCTACCTAAATACTTGGAAATTCATAAAAAACGAAAGTGGGCAGCACTATTACTTTACTTTTAATTTCTTTTTCAGCTTCACGATGTATCCCGCTGTATGCTTACTGATATTAAATACAAAATTTGGATTTTTGTTTCTTTTATGAAGACAAAATATACAGAATTAACTAGTGAAATTCCAATTTGTGGAAAGGAAACTTAATATCTTATGACTGGTGTCAATATTGATACTTTATCGTGTTAATGGCATTTGATAGATATATTGGTTATTTACTTTTTTTGTTGTTAGCTGCTTAAATTATATCAATAAAATATGCTTATACTTTTCCTTTCTTATATATTTCTACTTGTACATCTGATATTAGCACTAATTTATTGTGCAATACACACAAATTTGTGATTTATGCATGAGTCTCCATACAGCTTTTGAGGTCACCCTCACACAATGAAAAATAATAAATATATGTACTTTTAAATATAAACTTTTATTCTAATTTCAAAAGCATATCAAATAGAAAAAATTGAGTATAGTCGTTGCCATGACCAAGCTTATGTATATATAGTACCTCGATAAGGTATAAAATACATACATATATTTTCTTTTATTTATACACATACTTTCATCAAGTTAAATGGTGAATAGATAAATTTTGTAGATCTTATTACGGGAAAAGAAAGACACGAGAACTAGGTTTACAGAAATAAAAAGAAAAAATCCCAAATGTAAAAAAGGTAAATTGACTTTTTAAAATCATCGAAAACTTTTATCTAAACACAAAGCTTAAAAGATATATATTTATGGAAGTCTCTAAGGAAACGAAGAGGAGGAAATAAAATGTCAGAATCATCCAAAAGTAACTTGCGCGCGTACATATTGTATGCTCTTGTTACTTACTACTTATAAAGTAAATGTTATCTAAAGATATCGGTGATTTTTTCATTTACTTAAACACTGTTAATAAAAAGGCATTGTTTCTTTCTTTTCTTCTTTATATAATTATATGTAAGAAATAAACAAATACGTTAAACTTTTTCTTTTCATGGAGTTCCATTTCGTGTGAATTAAAAAAAAATAAGCTGATGAACATACACACACACACACACACACACACACACACACACACACACGCGCGCGCGCGCGCGCACACACACACACACACACACACACACACACACGCGCGCGCACACACACACACACACACACACACACACACGCGCGCGCACACACACACACACACACACGCACACACACACACACAAACTCAGAGTATTCAAGTACAAACGCAATCAGTAGCTATAAGGACACACCATTACCTACTAGTTTACACGCACTCAAAGTACTCAGGAAAAGAGATAAATGTATTTTAAGTGTATTCCGTATACATATAATATTATAAAACGTAAATTATTTAAAAAATACATTAATAACTTCGTCGTTTGTTTATAATCAAAGAAGAAATGAATTACTTTTATTATCTCGGTCATTAAAATTGAATCAATGACATTAAAATTGAACGAAACTTGGGAAACGGAGAGTATCAACACTAGGTTCCCTCTACCCTGCTAAAAGCGGAATAGAGCGACAGAAAATATTAATTGTTTATTATAATCACAGAAATTATTAAAAGCGCGTACAAATTCGTGAAACGGAAGTCTAATACAAAGTTATTATGATAGCAAATTAAGTTTGTTAGTTGTTTATTCTATGTGGCGGTAGGTAACAGGAGATAAGGGCACAAAGTTTATATATATATTTGCTATTTTAGGATGATCTCGATTACAAGGAGTAGATCACGATACTATTACTATACTATCACGATATTATTACACGTACTTTTAATATAAGTATACTAATATAAAAGAGTGTCGTCCCACTAGTTCACCTCGGCCTACGTAGCTGTATTGGAAAAAAAAATATTTTTAGGGTCCCCAAAAATAATACCTCAAAAGGTTACCTTTACATGATCAGTTTGTTGTCCGTCTGTCAAGACTATTTGTTCCAAGAATGGGGTGAGATTTTTGTTGCATTTTATATGATACATTATAACATTTCTCCACGTAATCAAAACCTATAGGGTACTTTCTTTGGACCTACATATATGGAAATTTGTACGAACTGAGAATTTACAATACAAACAAAGGAAATGTGTATAGATGGATAGAGATATAGATGGATATATATATATATATATATATATATACATATACATGTGTATTTCTTTCTTTTGTTGCAAATTCTATTAAAAAAGTTATGGTACTTTGTATATAACACTATTTTATGACTTCCGTTAAACATAATATGAGCCTGATACGGCGATATCAAGACTACTTTACGCACCGATGTGAAAATATTAGATAAATACGTAAATTTTTTATAAAAAAAAAATAATCACATATTAAGAAACTAAAAAATCTAAAATCTAATAACTATTTAAATATTTTTAGTCGAGAAGATGAAATATTTACTTAAATTTATATTTCCATTTCTTCGATCTGGTGTCGAGGCTAAGCGCGGCGTTGAGTTCTGCCTCTCAACATGCCTCCAGAATTCGGCAGAAAGTGGGGAACGGAGTGTCTAAAAAAAACACTAGGTTCCCTCTGCCTACCCTGCTGTGTGCGGGATACTGCGTGAAGCTGATTTTAATAAATGTGATATATAATATATATATATATATATGAAATTTTCAGTCGGCTTCGCTATGTGTGCATTTTATTGGAATTTTAATTAGTCACTGAAATTTATAATAAATGTTAATTTTATTTGGCTACCTCTTTCATTTCATTTATGGTAATTAAAAGGTTTAATATCAATAACATTTTACTTTTCGATTGTCGATTGATTTTCTTTTTTCAATTTTAGTTTATGAAACTAACTACAAATACAAGGTATCAGGCAATCACGACAGTTCGGAACTGAAGCGTCTGTAATAAAAATTAAGTGTCTAACACAAATTTTCCAGGTTCCCTCTGCCTAAATCGCTATGAGAAGATACAGCGTGAAGCTAAAAAAACTACTAGAGATGTACCCTCAACTTATCATTTAAATCAATTGGCAAACGATAAATCATCCCCTTCGATCAATTATACACTAATATACATGAATAGTTGATCGAAGATCATCCCTTATTACTACTTTTGGTTGTTGGAATATTTGTGAGATAATTTTCTGATAATATATGGGTTAGAATCTATATTTCTATATAATTTATAAAAAACATATATCAAAACTAGATGAGTCTGTAAAATTTGCTCATAATATACATTAAGTCAATGTCTATCTCTATCTTTCCCTTTTTCTTGTTTTCTTACTCATATAGTGAATCTTTTTCCAATAAAAAAATCTAAATCTAAAATTTCTCCATATTAGGCCGTAAATTAGCTTTAGCTGGGCAACAAAACGTACGATTAATATCTAACATAGTATATAGATATCTAATATTAGACTAAAAGTTTAACTTTTTATTCACATAAAAATAATGGTTATATTCCGTTTCTTAAATTAGTTGTCGAGTTCCAATATCATTACAACAAAATTTAGCGAAGAAAGCAAACTTTTTTAGAAGCTACATATTGATTTGTACAAAGTTAGTTAACTTTTATGGGACACACGCGTAATTGACTACATGCATCACGATATTTGATAGCAAATAGAAATAATAAATCAGAGTAACGACCTAAAACGCAAGAGTACATCAAAACTGACGTGATGTAGTGCATTCGGTTTCGAGCCAATAACGTTTATTGTTGTTTTAAGTATCGTAATTATGAAGCTGTAACGTTCTGTAATTACAAGTTAAAATGATATTGTTTAAATTGTATAACGAAATTCAAAATATTTTTTGCTATTTCTATAATAAAAAAAGAATTGAAAATCTATGCAACCATTTAAAAATTAATACAAGAACAACTATACATATAACATCTAAAAAAACCAAAAAGGTTTGTAAAATATTCTTAAATTAAACATCTCTAATACAATTACTTCAAAGAAATAAATTTACGGCATACAAAACAATGTATAGTTATTTATTATAAAAAAAAATATTAAAAATTGTGATTTAGCTCGTCTTTTATTAAAAAAAAACGTTTCATAATCATCAAAATACGGGCACGAACGACAGCCTGAAAATGAATTCACGTTTATGGAAAATCTTGACTTCCTAGACATTTTTCTGAATTTATTTTAGTTTTTAGCACACCAAAAACATAAGAATTGGTTGAAATAATTCAAACAATTTCTTTATTGTATCCCGGGTAAATTAAGATGTTGAAATACTTGAATTTATAAAAATAATTTATATATTTTATGTTGTTTGATATAAAAATTGAAATATTACAAATTAAATAATAAACATAAATATATTATGATTTTACTGGGTCATACATTTTTACGTAAGTTCTTAAACGTTTTTCCAGAATGTAAAATCTGTGACTAGTGCGAAAACTGCTAAGATGCATCGCCCATTGCTTAAGAGCTATTGACATGAAAAGCAGTTTTCTTTATGGACCTATAGTTATAATATTTATTTAACTTTGTGTTTTAGATAATATTAAAATATTTTCTGTAATATTTACATAAGACAATTTTATTAACTACATTAATAATTTTAATATTTTAACCTATTAATTCAAATTGATATAACGTAAAATATAAAGATTATTAAATCAAAAATGTTTGTTCTAATATCTACATTTCGTGACGCAACTTTGTACTTTGGCTACGTCAAAGTTATACAACATTGTAAAAGATGTTGAAGCAAAGAAAGCTAAAGGCCTCGAAAAAAACTATCATGATTTTAAACAAAGCCGACGTGAGCTTTTAGCCGACGGCTGAACAAAAGCGAAAGTGTGAATCAGCACACTTCGTTTAACTACTTCCTTTTTTACATCGCAACAACGAAGAGCTGCTACGATTAAAAGTCTAGTCTATTTTAGCGAGTTTTCCGACGTTAATTTATCTAGATTTTTCACAAGAAAAAATTGAATACCACTTTTTACTTACCCTATATCAAAATTGTCGAATAAGTTTCTGCGTTCGTCACAACAGTCACTTAACTTTTTTTTACACACACTGTCTGAAAGTGTCCACATGGTAAATTTATTATTATTATATTTTAAATTAATAACACATAAATTTCACATATTTTTTCTTATTACAACACTCATTTAACATTTATATTTTAACTCTGTGTGACGTGTTTTTGCGCGCGAAATTCCTGCAAAGATGGCGCGGTGACGCGTCAGCAGTGGTTCCCTCGGCTCTACTAGCGTTAAAGAGCGGAATGGACGGACTTGCCTAGTGCGCCGTGCGATGCGCAAGTAAATTCATTTATTTTTTTAACTTATTTTTGGTTAATTAAATACATATTAATTATTTATCCAGCATATTTGTGTTTGGTTTTTTGTTTTTATTATGTTTAAATAATTTTAATATTTTTTTATTATATTTTAGTTAATAAATATTTGTATTAATGTTTTATCTTTATTACGTTTAAATATGTTATATTACTATTTATTATTGACTTATAACTTTTCTTGATTTTTTTTGTTATAAAGCTAGATTTTAAAATAAAATATAAATATATAGTCTATTGTAGGTATAAGTATAATTGCATATTCTAATGTTTCAGCGTCTTTCTCTACATTCTAAAAACAATAAAATTAAATTAAATTAGCTTCACGCTATATCCCGCACACAGCAGGGTAGGCAGAGGGAACCTAGTGTAAGAACTCCGTTCCCCACTTCCTGCCGAATTTTGGAGGCATTGCGTGTTGAGTGGCAGAACTCAACGCCGCGCTTAGCCTCGACACCAGAGCGAAGAAATGGAAATATAAAATTTAAGTAAATATTTCCATCTCCCTCGAGTGGGGGATCGAACCCACAACCAGTCGTTTTTCAGTCACACCTTGTGCCACTGCGCCACGACTGGCCTCTCTATTCTATGGTTGTGAATTCTCTGGATACTTGAAGAATGTATAGATTAAAATTATTTTCATATCTCCGCTCCAAAAAAAACAAATAGAACAATGATAAGAACGTATAGCGTTGCGGTCGTAGTCTGAACGCAGGTTCAAATCCCGCAACATTCAAATTGTTATACGTTTGTAAAAAGTTAATAAGACACTGGTTATACAAAATTCTATTTTCCATGTATTGTAGAAACTCACTAAACTGATATTATCGTTTACCAATTATAAAACAATAAGCTTAAAATTACATGTTTACACTATGGTGGCACGGCGTTAAAATCGTTATTGAAGTGAAAAGGTACACGTGTAGTTATTATTTATAACTAGGTATGGGTAGTAAATTGTATAGCCGTTATCGCGTAATAAAATTGATTGTTTTGAATAGAATAGATAAATAATTTTGATGCCATGATAAACTATTACTATAAAATGCATTGCAATTAAAAGTCAACGTTTGGTACGACGGCCTGTTTTCTCTTTCCAAACTGAGTAAATATATAGTGTTTACTTTTTTACAAAAATATTTCTAGTAATTATGATATTATCTTCTATCTATCCTGCTATATTATCTACTTCCCCAATGACAAAAAGTAGAAAAAATAACAAAAAAAAATTCTACCAAAACCGACTAGACTAGAATATATATTTGTTTTTAATTAAATAAAAGAACTAGAACACAATATTCCAACGGTATATCATAATGGCGCTAATATTTTTTTATTATATACTAAAACCTTTTACTTCTATAATAAATACTTGAGGAAGCATATTGTACTTATAATTTCGGCAATTGCTAACAGCTGGCTCGATTGGTCTAGGGGTATGATTTTCGCTCTAGGGTGCGAGAGGTCCCGGGTTCAAAATCCCGGACGAGCCCAAATTTTTTTTTTTTTTTTGTTAATATTATCAAGCTTGCTTTATTGTTAAAAAGTATAAAAACATAAATTTTAATTGTTTCTTTAATATAAAAAAAATATATTATTTTTTCATATTTTCTAATAATATTGTCAACATTTTTAGGCTATTTTTTTGGCGGAACTCAACGCCGCGCTTTACCTCAACACCAGAGCGAAGAAATGAAAATATAAATGTAATCAAATATTTAATTTGTTAAATGGCTAAATGGCTTGCATATATATTCTTCGTACAACAAAAATAAAACTCTCCAATTTTTCATGTTATATGAAATCCATTAATAACAAACACAATATTAAATTTTTATATCCATTTCCTAGCATATAAATTCGCTTAAACAATTCAAAAACACTTTATTTATTTTGGCTGTCAGTTCTTATCATTCATCTCTCGAGTGAGTGAGTGAGTGGAGGAGAAAAATGATGATTCCATTAAAACAATTTTACGTGTCAAATAAAGTAAAAGTAAAACAATTTCTCTAAAAACAAAAAATAATATAAATATGTCGCTACATTTCTAAAACGTGACTTCATTATCATTATAATTTAAAATCTTCCCCGCGAGAAAAGCATTCAAAGTCAACATTTACTTCCAAAAGGGTCCCGTGTTATTTTGCTCGTTTAAAATATATGCATATATTTAGTGGCGCAGGGACACGCGTGCGACTGTAACGCGACGGTTGTGGATTCGAGTCCCACTCGAGTAAATGTATTATTGTGTATTGATATTTTCATTATATTCGCTGTGTTGCCAAGAAAAAAGCGCGGTGTTAAGTTCCGACTTTCAACACACAATGCCTCGAAAATTCGACGGTGGGTAAGTGGGGAACGGATATCTTAACACTAGGTTCCTTTTGCCTACCTCGCTACCGCTGTGAAAAATAATAATTTTAAAATTATGTATATATCAACAAAATCGAGGCCAGTCGTGGCGCAGCGGCACAAAGTGTGACTGTAAACCGACCGGTTGTGGGTTCGATCCCCACTCGAGGAGATGAAATATTTACTTAAATTTATATTTTCATTTCTTCGCTCTGGTGTCGAGGCTAAGCGCGGCGTTGAGTTCTGCCCCTCAACACGCAATGCCTCCAGAATTCGGCAGAAAGTGGGGAACGGAGTGACTTAACACTAGGTTCCCTCTGCCTACCCTGCTGTGTGCGGGATTACAGCGTGAAGCTGATAAAAAAAATATATATTATCCTTTGGCAGGAGTCAACGGCGTGCTTCATCCTTTTACCAGAACAAGGAACAAAGAAATGAAAATATTAAATATTTTATTTCATCGAGTGGAAATCAAACGCACAAATTGTCGCGTGTGTGCCCTGCTCTACGACTGGCCTCATCTGGCCTCGCCTGGCCTAGATAATTAATATCGTTAAAATATTTAAAAATTGTCATTTTAATTATTTCAATTACGTAAATGATTCCATCAACGGCTTGGTCCGTTATAAATAACCGCAATGGCAGCTTTGAAAAATAATTTAAGTTACAACCCTTATTGGCAAAATGGGATGGGATGGGAAGTTTTTTATTTTTCTTTTTTTTATATTCACGCTGTATCCCGCACATAACAGGGTAAACATAGGGAATCTAGTATTAAGACATTTCAATCCCACTTTTCAAGGCCTTACGTGTTGAGTGGCGTAACTCAACGCCGCGCTTTTTGCATAAGTACCAGAGCGAAGAAATTAAAATATGAACTTATAAATAATAATTCATTCCCCCGAGTGAATGTACTTAACGTTAACAGTAAAAGTAGTAAAATTTTACATAAATTATAAATTTTATGACAAAATTACAACGATGTTTATAGCCAGCAACACTCTAAGCATTAAAGGAGACAAAAAATGAAAAAAACATTGATAAATTTTTACATTTCTTTTATTGGCTTCAATCAGTGGAATAAATAAGTTAAGAAACCATCCTACACTCCCGTTAATCCCATTTCTTCTGGAGGCTTAGACGTAATTGGCTCTCAAGAGAAAGATTTAAGTGTTTATTTTGTTTTAAAATAGCGGTTTTAAAATTAACATTTCAAATTATAATCTTATTTATAATAAAAAATACCGTTTTTTTCTTATGAGGCAGTATTTGATAAACTTATGTGATATATTTATTTCTAGAAATATGTATAAAACAATTTCAATCATGCATTAAAGTATGATAATTAAACATGATATACATGTACGATTTACGATTGGATATTTTACCAAATATTTATATTAAAAATATAGATGATTTCCGTCTAAACTGGAGTACTTTAATGTTACTATGTCTGTCTGGAGAATAAAGATAAAAAGGAAATGTATCTATGTTTAAAAATTTATATATATTTAATTTATTACGTAACATTTAGGTCTGTATTTATAAACCGCTCTCAAGTCTGAGATCGATATTAAGATTTCATTTCATTCATAAATTATATGTCTATGAATAAAAATGGCATCTCAAGATCGATCTCAGACTTGAGAGTGGTTTATTAATGCGTGCCCCAAAAGTTACATTCAGTCTTTTAAGTAAATAAATAAGCATGAAAGAAACTGTTTTAAGTTTTAAAACTAATCCTTACTATTAAATGTCATAGAATATTTTATGTGAATTTAAAAAAAACTTGAGCAAGTTTTTAAATATAAAGTACATAAAATCGCATAACATTACTTTAACAATCACTAATCTAAAACAAAAAAGTAATTGTCAAAATAATATTTTTTTTTATTAAAATTTCAATAAATTTATATTTATTTTTGTTTCCCTTTAAAACTATATTTATGTACTTTATTGTAAGCTTACGCGATACAATCGTCCCTGTCAGCGTTGTCGGGCCAGTCGCATACGTTCAGGTTGGTGTTGAACACGGTGCCCGGTTGGCACGAGAACTGCATGCCCTCGCCGTTCACACAGCGCCAGTACTGGAAATAAAAAAATGAATTTGAATTTGAATTTTCTTTCACACACTTTCCACAATATTTCATGTCCTCGAGTGGGGATCGTACCCACAACAAGTGGCTACAGTCATACTCTGTGCCCTTCCGCCACGAGTGGCCTTTTTATTGAAACTATGAATTTATTTATTTATTTATTTATTTATTATATGTTAATTATTAATTAATTTCGTAGTCGTAGCGCAGCGGCACGAAGTGTGACTTTAAAACTGACTGGTTGTGGGTTCGATCCCCACTCGAAGAGATGAAATATTTACTTAAATTTATATTTCTATTCCTTCGCTCTGGTGTCAAGGCTAAGCGCGGCGTTAAGTTCTGCCACTCAGGACGCAATGCCTCCAGAATTCGGCAGAAAGTGGGAAACTCTGCCTCTGCCTACCCTGCTGTGTGCGGGATACAGCGTGAAGCTGATTTTTTTATTTTATTAATTAATTTAAATTTTAATTGTACTTTATAAAATTTGAAAATATTGTACAACTGGACGATATAGGACTACTATGAAATTACTACAATTTTTCTCTTTTAAGTATAAAATATAATTTTTATTATATATATATATATATATATATAATATATATATATATATAAAATATAATTTAAATATAATTTTTATTTTTTTAATGTATAGTAATACATAAAAAAAAATAAAAAATACTATTGAGTTGGGGCCATAAATTATTAATACATTTTATCAAAGCTTACATTTTTTTATATACGAATTTGTATGTATGTTCGATTTTTACATGTGCCTAATATTTCTGTTACGCTACATCCCACATATAGCATGGTAGACAGAGGGAACCTAGGAACCTAGTTTGAAGAAACATCCGCTTACATAACAATGTTACAATTTTCTAAAACGCTCAAAGACAATTTTAACTTTAGTAATAACTTAAACATTATACAGAAAAGTGGCATCGCGAAGCCAAGCTGCAAAGATAGCGCAGCATTTGTCACTAGAATGGTTTTACACGTCCAAGAATCAAGTCCTTTTAATTTTAAAAAGAAATTCAGCTTCACGCTGTATTCCGCACACAGCAGAGTAGGCAGTGTTAACCTAGTGTTAATACATAGCGTTCACCACTTTCTGCCGAATTCTAGAGGTATTGCTTGTTGAGTGGTGGAACTTAACGCCGCGCTTTACCTCGACAAATAAATTTAAATAAATATTTCATTTCCTTGAGTGGGTGTCGAACCCACCCCAGTCGTGTTTACAATCACATTTTGTGTTATGTATCTTATTATTCATACTAGGATAATACATATAAATAGTTTATTAATTATTTAACTGTTGGATATTTATTTGTTTATAAAGTACTTAGAAGATATATAGAAAGCCGTCTAAAATAAACTCAACACGCAATGCCTCCAAAATTCGGCAGAAAGTGGGGAACGGAGTGTCTTAACACTAGGTTCCTCTGCCTACCCTGCTGTGTGCGGGATATAGCGTGAAGCTAATTTAATTTAATTTTAATTTAGTCTAAAATAAATTAATCGATATTTTTTATTTCAACTAATGGTTTAATAGAGGAAAAATACGTGCGAAAACTATTGGAAATACAACAGGGTAGGCAGAGGGAACCTATTTTAAGACACTCCCTTTCAGCCGTTCCATTTCTCACTTTCAGCCGAATTTTTCGAATGCTACCTCTATTTTTTTAAAATAAAAAGAAAAACTTATTTAACTGCTATAAATATATTACATAAACAAATCAATTAATAAATATTATTCACAGAATTATATCTTAAAAGATAAAAGATACAAGCTACGTACGGCTAACCAAGAATAATAAAAGCAATAAAGATAGCGTGTCACCTGTCTAGATAACGTAAGCTCTCTTGGATTCGAGTTAGTCTAGCTATTGTGCACTATCTAAATACTAAATGATTGAACTTATACAATAATAACGTTTTTTTTTTTTTTTTTTTTATCTTTACGATGAATCTCGCGCACAGCAGAGTAGGCAGAGGGAACTTTGTGGTAAGACAGAGAGTCTTACTACTAAGTTTTCCATTTATCACGAAATTCTAGAGGCATTGTGTGTTGAGGTGGAACATAACGCCGCACTTTGCCTAGACACCAGAGAAGATAGAAAGGAAAATATAAAATGTTTCATTTCATAGAGGCAAAACGAATCCAAAACCTATCGCGTTTACAATCACACGCTTTAGCTACTGCGCCACGACTAGTATAATATTGTTTTTTTTTATTTTTTTAACAGACTGCCATAAATTAACTCGTGTATTTTCCATAGGTCTCGTAATTTATTAATATTATTCCAAAGAACGCTATGGTTATGGATTCTAATCTCACCTAAGGGAATGTTTATGTAAATAATAATTATTAACTCATCTACCCACACACACACACACACACAGAATAATACATAAAATAAGGAGAAAAAAATGAACGTAAAGAATTAATAACACAAAGCCAAGCAAAATACATTTTCTATTTGACTTTTCTCATTTACATGAAAGAACTCTTAGTAAAGCTAACTAGATGGAACTACAAATGTCTATTATGATCACCATCGTTATTTTATAAATCCAATCTTCCTCAAGCGAGTGGAATAATGCTGTAAAAGAAATAAAAATGGCCGCGCCCACGGCACCTCCCGCTTAAATAGTCTGGTTAGTTAGTTAATAGAAAAGATGAGGCCAGTCGTGGATCAGGCACACAAAGTGTGATTGTAAACGCGACGGGTTGTGGGTTAGATTCCCACTCGAGCAAATGAAATGTTTAATATTTCCATTTTCTTCGATCTCGCAAAGTGCGGTGTTGAGCTCCGCCACTCAACAAGCAATGGCTCAAAAATTCAGCGAAAAGTGGGAAACAGAAGTGTGATAAGGGGTAAGAAATATGCTAACAATAGATTTCCAGGTTTCTTCTGCCCATCCTGCTTTGAGCGGAATACAACAAAAAGCTTAAAAAAACTTAAAATATAATAAGTTTATAATTACAGCAATCACGTAACTTTGATAGTCTTAAAAATATTTTAGTGGTACAGTTCAATGATCTTAAATATAATTTTACTTAATTTAACAAAAATCAAGGAACGCACATCTAAAACAGTAAGATATTTTAGGTTTTAATACGTTACATTTCCAATTTGCCAATTTAATTTTCCATTCTCCAAAGCGCGAATTGAATCTCATACAGTATTTTATTAAATAATGAAATTGTAATTTTTACATCGAAAAGATAAATCGTTGAGTTTATTGGCGGCTTTTCACTGCCAGTGGCTTTATCTTCAATCGATGATTTAAAAGTGCTTGCAAAATATTTATTTTTTTAAATAATATTTTGAATTTCAAAGAAAATTTAACCATCGTGAACGTGTAGTCAAGAACTCAAAAATATTACAAAAATAGATATTAAAAATATATATAAGAAATATTTCTATAACCCATACTTAATCAACACGCTATATATTTATTTAGTGATAAAATATTCTGAGCAAAGGCATAAACCCAAGTACTTCAGTGAGATCTCACCTTATCGCAGTTCTTTTTATCAGGCACGTAGTCATCTGCGGATGTGCACACTTCGGGGTTGTCTACTTCGTTTTCCTGAAGAATTTACAAGAATATTTTGAGATTTCAAAAGGGGTGAAGAGCGGAGCTTAAATAAAAAAAGCTTTAAATACTAGATAGTAAAAAAAAATTAATTAAATTAGCTTCACGCTGTATCCAGCACACAGCAGGGTAGGCAGAGGGAACCTAGTGCTGAGACATTCCGTTCCCCACTTTCTGCCGAATTCTGGAGGCATTGCGTGTTGAGTGGCAGAACTCAACGCCGCGCTTAGCCTCGACAACAGAGCGAAGAAATGGAAATATAAATTTAAGTAAATATTTCATCTCCTCAAGTAGGGATCGAACCCACAGCCAGTCGATTTTACAGTCACACTTCGTGCCGCACCACAACTGGCCTCATATCAGGCTTATGTAACCTCTTTTTCAAAGCTAAGTATATAGACCGTAATGGCAAGGATCGAATCGGATCAAATTGAAATGTTGCATGTTGCCTTAGGGGCGTCCATTAATCACGTGATGTTTTTTAGCACTTTAAACCCTCTTAATCTCTCTCCATCCCCTTACGTGATAAGGTTTAAGAATAAAATTAATAAATAAACTGATATTTCATGATTTTTGCCAAACATCCTACCCGTTTTTGAGTCTCACGTGATTATTGAAAGGTTCCAGAACGGAGAAAAAAGTATAAAAAAAGAGGAAAGGAATTTACAGTCAGGCGCTGATCTGCTGCTCTACAATGATCTTAATCAGCATAATATTATTATTTAACATAATTTCGATTAACTATATTTTTTATCCTACCACTGGTGGTGGTTCTACGTCAGGTTCTGGAGCTTCGCTAGAAGAGGGAGCCTGAGTAGTCGTTGATGGTTTTTGTGTTGTCGATGGCTTTGTTGTTGATGATGGTTTCCTTGTAGATGATGTCGAAGAGGGAGCCACCGTTGTCGTAGATGGTATAGGTGCTCCTTCTGAGGGATCTGATGGAGTTGATGGTGTTTGGCCCAGTCCGGCTAGAGTAATCAATACAATGTTAGTGAAATGGAAAAAAACATACATATTTATAAATCTACGATATTTTATGTTGTTAATCTAAAAATTAATAACATTTGGTTTTTAGCTATTTGTAATTTTTT